>MU158883.1:266122-349130 GCA_015888305.1 Antheraea pernyi | reverse complement strand
ATAGGTCGCGAATTGCATGTATCAGGCAACAGCCAAAGCCGAGGTGTGCCGCGCACCCTTGAGCTAGTTGTCAAAGTAAAATTGGCTGAGTGCCTTAAGCGCTCGCCTTAGTAGTCCGGTGAAGCTGTTAAGACCTTGCTTGGTCAATAGCGTAGTCAGTTCGAAAAAAAAAAAAAAAGTAACTTAGTCTTGATCACTGTCATCATCGTCCACAACGTTAGTTGCGGATACGCGATTATTAGTTCTACGATAATCCCTTTTAATTGAAGATATACCTGAGAAAATATTTCCTAATTTAAACACTGACATTTTTCTCGAAGACCGTATTTCTAATAAACAATTTCTATCATATGCTACAATATAATATCTTACCATGGCGACGAGTCGATATATAAAGCAGTCTCGCTTCTGTCCGAAGCGATAGACTCGGAATATGCTCTGTATGTCGTGCGCGGGGTTCCACGACGTGTCCAGTATTATGACGCGGTTCGCCGCCGTCATGTTCAGTCCCAGGCAGCCGGCTCGAGTGGATATTAGAAATAATCTATACAGAATTTAAAAAAAATCTAATTATAATAATAATCATCACTATTATAAAACAAAGTCCTCTCCCTCGTCTGTCCGTTTCTTCGCGATAAAGTCAAAAACTACTGAACGGATTTTCATGGGGGATTTTCACCAGTAGATAAAGTGATTCATGAGGAAGGTTTAGGTATATAAGTTGTCAAGGTTTTTCTTTATTATAAGGACGCGGACGTGAAGGCGTGAAGAGGCACTTTAGCAGGTCTGCATGATAGCGACGACTGCCGTTGCTATTTAAGACCGACAGTCGCCGTCATTTATGGACTGTCTTGATCACTGTCATCATCGTCCACAACGTTCGTTGCGGATACGCGATTATTAGTTTCACGATAATCCCTTTTAATTAAAGATACACCTGAGAAAATATATCCTTTTTTTTATTAACGTGGGGATGGATACACCACCATCTCGGAGAGAGAGTGAGTTATGTCCGACTCGCACGGACTAAAACCCCACGGTGTACCGTCCGACGGTATTGTTGGGGCGGCAAGGGATCGAAATATGCTAGTTCCCTTGGATAGCCGCCCCAACGGTCCGCTCGGCGGAAGATGTTCGCCGGGCTCCTTCCTAATAGGGAGACGAGCTGGGTACACACCAGCCGCCTCCCCTCGTCCGCCGGACCCGTGCAAATCGCCGCCTCCTCCCTCCGGTCCTCCGTTGGCGGAGAAGGCCGCTCAGAGGGTCATCCTCGCGAACTCTCTCCGCCCCCTCCTTCTGCGAGATGACGTCCTCGCAGAAGGAGGTCATCGCTCTCCATGCTTCCTCGCTGCCGAGCATGGCCGAAACCACACTCGGCAGCGACAAATCTGTACCCACCGCCGCAGCCAGAACGCGGCGCTGTCCCTCCGACGCAGCACACTCAGACAGAGTGTACACCCCGAAATAGCGGAGTGCCTCCCATATCACACTGTGCGGCAGGCTGTTGAAGGCGTTGGCGAAGTCCAAGGCCACCGCCAGAAGTCTCTCTCCTTGGGAGGTCGCCTCCATAGACAGCGACTTAAGGAGGGTCAGGGCGTCCACTGTGGAACGTCCTGCCCGGAAGCCATACTGGGACGACCTGGGAGGCAACAATTCTCTCCAGGACCTTCCCAGAGTCGTCCAACAGTAAGATTACAAAAATAACTAAAATTAACGCATTTTTATTTTATTGTACATTTATTTAAGCAATTCAGATGAAATAAATATATTGTCCAGTTCACATGCGACACAGCGTTTACTCCCACCACTTTCCATCACACAAAAAGTCTGTCAATTAGCATTTCAGAAACTTGAATTTGGTCAATAATTTGATCAATCCTTACCTTTTTCACTACATAATTATTTTACTCTCTACCAGCCACAGATAAAATAAATATACAACAATTATGTATTATAACAAATGAAGTTACCTCTTTAACTGGGTGACAAATCCTTGATACGATTTGTGAAAATGCTGTCAAATATAGATACAATGGCAACCTTTCAGAATATACTTTTATAATATCCGTCATCTCAGCTAATACGGCATGTACACTGGGATCTGAAGCCGTTACCTCCACATCCAACCTAAAACAAATCGACTCAGTACAGAAGCAATACAGAACTGTGACGTCATACTAGTTTAATAACATCACTGACAATACAAAACTATGACGTCATATAAATATCGGTCGCGAAGACCAACAAACAATCACTTTCCAATGAAGTTACATTTGAGAGATGAAATCTGATATTTTTCATTGATAAATTTTTATTTAAAAAAACCACACGCAAATGTATTCCGATATTGATATTTAGATTGTAAATTATGTTAATATATGTTCGTCACGTAAGGAAAAAGCGTTATCCTTCATCCTTTCTGTGTGTTTTGTCTGTATATTATTATGATTTTATACTTTATCACTTTTTCAATACAAAAACCATAAAGAGAGGCACAAAATAAAAATTTAATATTTAAAGGAAGATGATCATTTACTAAAAATGAGATATAAAATGAAATTTTTTAATGAAACTTCCACGCTTTTAGTATTTAGGTGACACGACCGGCAATTTCAATACTCACACGCACACATACATTCATCCTAATCAATACAAAGAGATAAAAAGAGAGCCAGAGGAGGTCGCATGGAGGGGACGTAACACTTTTCCCTTACGTGACGATTTCTACCAGTTAACTCCTATCACAAGCCGTGTTAATAAACGTATAAAAATTACAGGGAATATATAGTGTCTGGGTATTTTTATTTCTCATCAATAAGGATTTGCGAAGTTATACTTGTTTTGGCGCGTTAGGGAAAAATGATGAGAGTAAATTTTTACAATGCGCGCGCACACCGTCACGAAAAATCGACACCCTGAAGTTAGCTATAGTCAACACTTTGTTTCTTTGTATTTATTGTTTGTATTTCTTTGTATTAAAACTTTCAATGTATTAAATACCTTTTTTCTATTGTCAGTGTCCTTTTTTCTACAAACGTAGAATAAGGCGAAAGATAAAAATTTTGAAAAGATTTTTAACTCGTTACGCCAAAGAAGTATAACTTCTAACGCGTGTACATAAGTACACACACACTTTTTTTTTCTTAAATAATTATATCGAAGTAACATACTGACCATATGGAGAGCATTCTCGGCATACTCTGATATAAATACTTGTGACCGTATTGTAATGCCTTGCCGTAACTGTTGAGTGCATGACGTCGTCGAGACCACATCTCATTGGAACTCGTTGAAGTATCACTATTGCTCACTTTCTCGAAATAAGCTCCGAGACTAACCTATAATATAATTTCACTAATTATACTACCTCAAAAGTACTATTAATAGCCTTATTTACCACAATTTATTAGACCCAAGATATGGTTCACGTGGTAATAATGCTTTTAAAGTTCCACAAGAACTAAATGTCTGGATTTATTGTGGACTGCGATTTATTTTCTTTACCTCTATTTTTGCATCAAAGTATTATATAAGTAGGCTAACACGGTCAAGAGTCGTTTTTTTGCGGTATATAATGCATATCTAATATAAGAAAGAAAAAACAAAATAACAAAAAATATAAGATTATCAATTTGTTTATTCAAATTGGTAATGACATAAAAATTATAGTTACATAATTACGTTTATCAAATTGATTATTCTCAATAAACGAATTTTGATGTTTAATATAAGTTTTAGAAAATATTCTTTCAATTTAGATTCACCTTTGCGGTGTATAATGCAGATCTAATATAAAAATGAAAAAACACAATAACAAAAAAAAAGATTATCAATTTGTATATTTCAATTGGTAATTACATAAAAATGATGGTTACATAATTAAGTTGATCAATCTGATTATTTTAAATAACCAAATTTTGATGTTTAATATAAGTTTTAGAAAATATTCTGTCAACCTAGATTCACCTTTGCGGTATATAATGCATATCTAATATAAGAAAGAAAAACAAAATAACAAAAAAATAAGATTATCAATTTGTTTATTTAAACTGGTAATGACTTAAAAATGATGGTTACATAATTAAGTTTATCAAATTGATTATTCTCAATAAACGAATTTTGATGTTTAATATAAGTTTTAGAAAATATACTTTCAATCTAGATTCATCTATCTCCTTTCTGTGAACCGTGAAATTCAAAATACCGAAAATTATGAAACACACGTATTTGATAAAAAAAAACTTGCATGCCATCTATTTTGTTTTGATGGTACTATGTCGGAATCATTACATAGTATAAAACAAAGTCCTCTACCGCGTCTGTCTGTCTGTCTGTTCGCGATAAACTCAAAAACTATTGAACGGATCTTCATGCGGTTTTCACCAGTGCATAAAGTGATTCATGAGGAACATTTTGGTATATAATTTGTCTAGAATTGTTTTATAATCAGGGCGGGACAACGTCTGCCGGGCCCGCTAGTATTTAATAAAAATGCCAACAACAACTGTACAATTATTTCACTAAATCGAATGTACGATATGCGAACACTTAGAACTAATATATTTTTAAGAGTTTTATTATATTTTTAAGATACAAGGTAAACTCACAGTTAAAAAAATAATAATATAAGTAATAACATATTACAGCCATTTACAAGTTCATACAAATATATTAATTTATGTAATTATAGCACAGGAATATATAAAAGTTGTTGAGGTATGTATGCTTGGTACACATATATGTTTCAACAACTCATATATGTATGAATAGTTAGTTTAGCTTAGGTTAGCTCACATAGGTCGGCCGTAAAAAGAAGGCCGCCAAGGCCCCGGTGGCGCCTAAAGCCACAGCTCCGATGGCTCCAGTGGCCCCACCACGACCGGCGGGGCAGAAGCTGCCATCCGTCCCCAAATCGGCTGCGGTTATTGTGACGCTGCAGGGTGCCGCAGCCGGCAGGGGGATAGGATACAGGGAGGTCCTCACAAAGGCGCGGGAAGCCGTGGCCTTGCCGGACATGGGCGTTGGGGAAGTCCGGGTCCGGCAGACGGCCACGGGAGCCCGAAAAATTGAGCTCCCGGGGCAGACCAAAGAGAAGGCCGCCGAACTGGCCCGGAAGCTTGAAACGGCGCTGGCCGATATCGCCACGGTCGTCGTGCCGACCAAGAGGGCGGACATCCGAATCGTCGGGCTGGACGATTCAGTGTCCTCCCTCGAGATTCAGACGGTCGTGGCGGCGAAGGCCGGCTGCAAGGCGGCCGACTTGAAGGTCGGGGAAATTAAGAAGAATTGGGGGGGCCTTGGTGTGGTCCACATTACGCTCCCCGCGGCGGCAGCGATGGAGCTTGTCGAGACCGGCAAGCTCCTGGTCGGGTGGAGCGTTGTCCGCGTCCACCTGCTGGACGAGAAGCCCATGCGTTGCTTTAAATGCATGGGCTTGGGGCACACCCGCCCCATGTGCCCCTCCTCGTCCAGCAGAGGGGACGGGTGTTACCGCTGCGGCACGGCGGGCCACAAAACGGCCGAGTGTAAAGCGGAGGTGGCCCGCTGCGCCGTATGTGCCGACGCCGGGAGGCCCTCAGGGCACGTGATGGGGGGCCGAAATTGCAGGCCCCCCACCACCAAGGGTAGGGACCTCCCGGTAGTGGGAGTAGTTCCCAAGGTGGTGGCCGCCAGGCGGGAGGAAATTGATATGGACCAATAATGGATAGGTCCATATGCAATTTCCTCCAGGCGAACCTCAACCACTGCGCCGCTGCACAGGACTTACTCGTGCAGTCAGTGGCGGAGTGGTGTATCGGGCTCGCGGTCGCCACGGAGCCTTACTTCGTACCCTCCCAGCCGCAATGGGCTGGGGATCGGAACGGTTCCGTGGCGATCGTGGCGGGTCGGGGTTCGTCCCTGGCGGCGAGGGAAAGCGGGGCCGGGTTCGTGACGGCCGTCTGGGGAGAGTACGCCATTGTGGGGGCGTACTTCTCCCCTAACAAGCCCCTGAGGGAGTTCGAGGCGTATCTCGGCTCCCTGCAGGGAGCTGTCAGACGGCTGTCGCCGCTCCCCGTGGTCCTCATGGGGGACTTGAATGCTAAGTCGAGGACCTGGGGAGCGGCAGTCACGGACCTGCGGGGCATGGCCGTCGAGGAGTGGGCAGCCGAGTTAGGGCTGTCCCTCCTCAACCAGGGGAGCGTCCCCACGTGCGTGCGATGGAACGGGACGTCGGTGGTGGACGTCTCGTTCGCCACCCCGTCCGTCGCACGCCGTGTCCGGGGGTGGAGGGTGCTTGAGGAGGAGGAGACCTTATCGGACCACCGATATATCAGGTTCGAGGTCTCCTCCTCCCAAGCCGGAATTGGCACCCGCCCCCGGAGGGGCGCGAAGTTCCCCTGCTGGGCGATGAGCCGCCTCAACCGAGAATTAGCGGAAGAGGCGGCCATCGTCCAGGCGTGGGCCATGCCCCCTCCCACAGGGGCTGACGTCGACGCGTCCGCAGCCCGCCTCCGTGGAGCCCTCACGGAGGTCTGCGACGCGTCGATGCCGCGGAGCGTACACCGCCCAGACAAACGGGCGGTGTACTGGTGGTCGCCGGAGATCGCCGATCTCCGGGCGGCCTGCTCCGCGGCCCGGCGGCTGTTCGGGCGCAGCCGCCGACGCCGGCACCGGGACCCGGAGGCGGAGGCCCGGCTGTATGGCAGCTACAGGGAGTGCAGGAAGACCCTGCAGGCTGCCATCAGCCGGGCGAAAGAAGCAGCATGGGAGGAGCTGCTCCAGACGCTGGAGGGGGATCCATGGGGGCGCCCGTACAGGATCGTGCGCAAGAAGCTGCGATCCTGGGCGCCCCCGGCGACGGAGACCCTCCGGCCGGAGGTGGTTGCGAGGGTCGTGGGAGAATTATTCCCCGACCCTCCGATGCTACCGGCTCCTCCCATGCCTCCGCCTCGGGAGGCAGTCGAGGAGGTGCTCGACGGGCCGCCCCCTCCGATAACGGAGGAGGAGATGGGGAGGGCAGTCGAGCGCCTCCTCAACCGGCGTAGAGCGCCCGGCCCTGATGGGGTCCCGGGTCGGGTGCTCGGCCTCGCCTTGGGCCAATTAGGGGGGTGGCTTCGGGAGCTGTTCGACCGGTGTCTTTCGGTCGGGCAGTTCCCGAAGCCCTGGAAGCTTGGGCGGCTCTGCCTTATGGAAAAGGCAGGCCGCCCTCCGGACTGCGCGTCCGCGTATCGGCCCCTCGTCCTGCTGGACGACGCCGGGAAGGTGCTGGAGAGGATTATCTCCTCCCGGGTCGTCCAGCACCTAGAGGGCGTAGGGCCTAATCTGGCGGATGCGCAGTATGGCTTCCGGGCAGGGCGTTCCACGGTGGACGCCCTGTGCCTCCTGAAGTCGCTGTCGGCAGAGGCGACCTCCCAGGGGGAGAGGGTTTTGGCGGTGTCCCTTGACATCGCCAACGCCTTCAACACCCTGCCGCATGGGGTCATACGGGAGGCGCTCCGATATTTCGGAGTGCCCCCCTACCTGCAGCGGGTGCTGGAGGCGTACCTCGAAGATAGGGAGGTCGCCTACGTAGACGGCGACGGGCGTATGGTGCGGCGGGCCACAAGGCGAGGGGTTCCACAGGGGTCGGCCTTGGGGCCGCTCCTGTGGAACATGGGCTACGACTGGGTGCTCCGCGGCGTGCTCCCATACGGAGCACGCCTCATCTGTTACGCGGACGACACCCTAGTCGTAGCCCGGGGGGGGGAATGGAAGGAAGTGGAGCGCCTGGCCACGATGGCCACAACCCTCGTGGTCGGGCGCATAAGGAGGTTGGGCCTCAGGGTGGCCCTCGAGAAGACCGAGGCCCTACTCTTTCATGGGCCTCGGCGGGGGCCACCTCCTGGGGCTCACATTGTGGTGGAGGGAGCCCGGATCAGGGTGGGGACCCAGATGAAATATCTGGGCCTCACCCTGGACGGGCGCTGGCGGTTCGAGCCCCACTTTGCGGGGCTCGGACCGCGAATTTCTGGGGCGGCGGCGGCACTCGGCCGGTTACTCCCCAACGTGGGGGGGCCGGGCGCCGGGTGCCGCCGACTCTACATGGGAGTCGTGCGGGCGATGGCCGCCTACGGGGCACCAGTCTGGGCTGATGCCCTCGGTGCCGCCAACGTGCGTGCGCTCCGCAATGCGCAGCGCACGGTGGCACTGAGGGCAATCCGGGCGTACCGGACGGTGTCCTCGGCGGCGGCCTTCACGCTCGCCGGCTCCCTGCCCTGGGAGCTGGAGGCAGGAGTTCTCGCCGCCGTGTACGAGTTCACGGCGGCGAGGAAACGAAGGGGGGAGCCTCCGGCTCCCAGGGAGGTAGAGGCGGAGAGACGGCGTCTCAGGGGGGACGCCGTCGAAAGGTGGCAGCAGGACCTGGCGGACGAGCGATTCGGGCGGTTCACAGTGGACGCCGTCCGCCCGGTCCTGCGGGAGTGGACTGCCAGGGAGTGGGGCTCCCTGACGTTCCGACTGGTGCAGGTACTCACCGGACACGGTTGTTTCGGGTGGTACCTGCACCGGATCGCACGCAGGGAGCCGACGGCCGCCTGCCACGAGTGCGGCGCTGAGGAAGATACCGCGCAGCACACGCTGTCTGAGTGTGCTGCGTGGGGGGAGCAGCGCCGCATCCTGGCGGCGGCCGTGGGAACGGACTTATCGCTGCCGAGCGTGGTTTCGGCCATGCTCGGCAGCGAACAGGCTTGGCGAGCGATGGCCTCCTTCTGCGAGGAGGTCATCTCGCAGAAGGAGGAGGCGGAGAGGGCCCGCGAGGCAGACCCTCAAAGTGGCCGTCTCCGCCAAAGGAGGACAGGCAGGAGGAGAAGGCGCTTCGCCCAACTCCTCCTGCCACCGTAGCCGGACCTGAGGGGATGGGCCGGGGGGCCCATCTCCTCATTGCACGGGTCCGGCGGACGAGGGGGGGCAGCCGGTGTGTACCCGGTCTGTCCCGCTATAGGTAGGAGCCCGGCGGTCAACTTCCGGCTCTACAAGGTTGATTAGCTCGAACGATCCCTTGCCGCCCCCACAAAACGGTCTGTCGGTACACCGTGGGGTTTTAGTCCGTGCGACTCGGACATAACCCACCCTCTCCCCCGGGAGGGTGGCGTATCCATAAGGGATTTCCCCACGTTAAAAAAAAAAAAAAAAAAAATAGGTCGCGAATTGCATTTATCAGGCAACAGCCCAAGCCGAGGTGTGCCGTGCACCTTTGAGCTAGTTGTCAAATAAAATCTCGCTGAGTGCCTTAAGCGCTCACCTTAGTATTCCAGTGAAGCTGTTAAGACCTTGCTAGGTCAATAACGTAGTCAGTTCAAAAAAAAACAGGAAATGAGTTGATAATAATAATATTGTACAATATTTGAGGCACATTAGACTGCCGTACAATTCGAAAAGTATATTTGAATCGTATGATTCGGCTATAACATTGAAATTAGAAATAGAAGAGAATTGCCCATTTCAAAGTAATATAAGTGTAATGAAGCTCACCAAACTCTTCTCCCACTGACCAAACGCTGCTACTGACTCTTTATAATATCCGATATTGACATCGACATCCACATTTGTAGTTTCGTCATTATATTTAGCTATTAGCAATTTGGCTTTAGCGCATATTTTCCTGCAAAATTTTCAAAATCATAAAAAAAAAGAAAAAGGTTAATTTGTATAGAAATAGTATAAACTTAGAAAACTTTGCAGTGTAAGGGGTGTCAAATAACATCTAAGACTTGAGACATCCAAGCCAACCTCACCTGCACGTGGTGCACCCTGCGGCATAACGAACGAGGCAATGGCGATAGCGGGGTGGTAGGGTTTTACAGCCCGACTGGGTCGCAACCACCATGTATATGGCGAAAAAGCCCGTCATAGTGATTCGCTTCTGCGGGTCGCGTTTCGGGATCAGCCTGTGCATATCCAGCTGTTCGCAGGATGGCATGACAGCGGCGACCAGCGATGGATAGTGTGTCACTCGGTGGTCGCCATTATTTTTGGATTGTACTGTGCTTACCATCAAGCACAGAGCAGTCATATCGCCGTCCTACTATAAATAAAAAATAAAAAGAAATTTGTTCAGGTATAATTGCATTTATAGCGGACTAACCTCCGCCCTCGACTTCGTCCGCGTGGAATAGTTACTTTGGGCTAATGCTAACACGCAGCGGAAGCTCTCAAGAGGAAAACCAACCCCGATTTTGAAACACTATTCATTGGTGCTCCGCTCCTATAGGCCTATCGTGATGATATATAGTCTATAACCTTCCTCGATAAATGAGTTATATAACACTGAAAGAATATTTCAAATCGGATCAGCAGTTCCTGAGATTACCCCGTACAACGTCACAAACTCGCAAATTCACAAACTTTACCTCTTTATAATATTAGCATAGATTACATTTATTTATTTATTTTTCAAATAAAATAAAATATAGAATAAGACAAGTTACGTTTTACAGTGAGTGATATTTTTTCTTAATTAAAATTTAAAATGGTTTATTCGTTTCTAATAATTATTTGTTATCTATTATGTATAAGTATATATAAAATTCAGTTATCGATTGTATGTAAGGGCATCACTTCAGAACGGCTGCACTTACTTGGTTAATTATTTTTTTGTTGTATTTGTATCATGGAAAGGTTATAAAAGAAAATGTTTGAATAATTATACGGAACAGTGAAAAAATTGTGTTTAAAATTGACTGTGAAAGAAGACAAAGAGATTTTTTTTTATTGACAAACTTTATTTATTCAGTTGCCACTTTATTACATAATCCTCTTGGAAAGGGAATATTTGGTGTCACTTTCTTTTTTAGTACATTCATGTTAAGTCGAGACTGGTAACTTATAATATATAAATTACTACACCTTTGTTCGTTGTTAAGTCTTTCTAAATTCGGATACGTGTCTTCGACAGCGCGTTTTAGCGTCGTGAATGCTTGTTCGTGTTGACCGCGCGCCCAATACATTTTTGCTTTTTCAATGAACAGCTCCTCTGGAAGGTATTCTTCCGCATTCAATATGTACATATAAGCCTGGATCAAACATTAAAAGGATACTCTAGATATACGCATACAAGAAAAAATAAAGTTCTCATCTATATCAGGTGCGTTGTGAAAACAAAGGCCCCACCGTGCATCATATGAATGCTGTGTAGGAATGTGTAATATGATATATTCTTAAATATATAACCGGGACCATAAAATATAGTGCTGATGTGAAAAATTATTGCCCTTTAATTAACATTAATTAATCTTAATACTGATTATATAACGTATAACGACGTGAGAACTGATGGCAAAACATATATGAATGAATGAATGAATAATGAATGAAATAATGACTTAACAATGAATAATGACTTAGGTGTCAAATGCAATTTGGTTTTTGTTCTTCGACATAAAACAAAACCTTTTTCGTGTACTCTAATTTTTTTTACAACATAATGCATGGCACTTTTTTAATACACGATTTACGAGCATTGTCTCAAATAACAATCTGTACTCTGCTACTCTAATCTCTATACTGAGGTCATAATCATAATTGCCGACACTTACACCAGGAGTTCTTGGCGGGATTTAGTTTGTCACGTAGTGTCTTTTATGAATAAAATATTATTCATATTCTTGTGTTATTTACCTCTATATCTTGTAATATTCGTAGCAGTTTACGTAATATAGTTCGGTTATTGTGAAATGGATGGAAAATAATTCGACGGAGCAGGAATTCTGAGTTTCCATAAAAACTCCCTGGAAAGGTCTAATAAGAACCACGTCGGTAGAACATTGAAATAATCACAAGTCACTTGTAAGACTACTACCTACTCGATAATAGCAGTCATAATTTAGATTGTCAAAAAAGAAAGTTATAGTGAAAAAGAAGTCAACAGGAATCTCCCCCGTGTGGTATATACCCTTAGCAGTAGATTAAAACCTGTAAGTGATTTTGAGATACAAATTTAAAAAAGTAATATGACGATATCTTCTATATATAAATAGGGAGTGGGGAAACGGTTAATAACATCCACCTCCTCTGTTTCTCTGCCGAATTTTTTCATTCTTTGAATGAGCTTAAGTGTTTTTTGAAGTTATACTTCTTTAGGCGCGTTAGGGAAAAATGATGAGAATAAATATTTACGATGCGCGCGCACACCGTCACGAAAAACCGACACCCTGAAGTTAGCTATAGTCAACTTTTCTATTCTTAGTGTGTCTATTGTTAGTGTCGTTCTTTCTACATACGTAGAATAAGGCGAAGATAAATTTTTTGAAAAGATTTTTATCTTGTTACGCCGAAGAAGTATTATTTATGTACACACACTTTTTTTTTTTCTCTATGATCGAAACGCGATCACTGGACAAGCACTCTTATGAATAAATATACAAAAGAATACCACACCTGTTGAAATATTCCCGCTTTCCTTGCGTGTTTAGCACTTTGCAGCCATAGTTCACCTATGCACGTCTTCAATCTGCTCGCTGTGAGCCGATGAGTCGGTACTAGTAGCTCCTAAACGACGAATTAAAAATATCAGAGATCGAGCGAGGCGAAGCGATTCTTTTTTAGTAGGTAGGTAGATATAGGTGATAGAGGCAAGCTGAAGCTATTACCAGCCGAGCCACAGAAATACCGACGTGAAGTAATAGTGATTGCATTTTTGCGTTTCGTTCGGTCAGTGACAGCGCCGGAAGCCCCCCTGCGCCCCCCCCCCCCCCCCCTCTCTTCACCCTCCCACTGCCCCAAAAAGAGGCTGGCAACGCACTTGCGACTCCCCTGGTGTTGCTAGTGTCTATGGACGACGGTGATCACTTAACATCAGATGACAGACCTGTTCGATTGCCTTGATATAAAAAGAAAGGTTCGGACAACGCGTCGATCGACGTAGCTTCGAAACCTTGCGAATGAGCAGGAGCATTCGGTAACGGAAAACATCGCGATGAAACCATAGCATGGTAGTAGGGTTTTCAAAGTCCGCTACAAAGGGAAAAATCTGTTGCCAAGCGCTTATACATGTGTTCCGGCAGCTAAGAGGCAATCAACCCAGTTCTAGTCTTAACGTCTTTACCATTTTAGACCACATCGTCACTTCACGTCAGGTGAGATTGCTATCAAACGCTATAAACTAATCCCCCTCGGCAGTAGCTCAAGCCTAGGTCCGTTCCCTCGGTGTGGAGCCCTTGAGTACACTGCTCGCGCGATACAGTGACACAAAATCTTACATCACTGCGACAGCACTACACATATCACCTCCACACACGTGTACGCATACACGCTTACATATGCAAGTGGAAGGGTTTTATTTTTTCCCTTATCAAACTGAAATAGTTTAGAATATTATCCGATAAGAAATATACATAAGGGTTGTTGAGGTATGTATGCTTGGTACACATATATGCTTCAACAACTCATATATGTATGAATAGTTATTTTAGCTTAGGTTAGCTCACATAGGTCGCGAATTGCATGTATCAACAGCCAAAGCCGAGGTGTGCCGCGCACCCTTGAGCTAGTTGTCAAAATAAAATCGGCTGAGTGCCTTAAGCGCTCGCCTTAGTAGTCCGGTGAAGCTGTTAAGACCTTGCTAGGTCAATAGCGTAGACAGTTCGAAATAAAAAACTATAAACTATTTTTTTTAATCCCTTTCAGTTAACCATTTTCCTATTTGTTAATTACCGAATAATTATTGTCTCATACGATTCAGATAATAAGGTAACCAAATATGATTAGAGAGATAGATATAATAGAGAGATAAGATCAATCTTCATTTGCATCTTCACTTAAGATCAAATAAAAATGTATTGTCAGATGCTGATCTTCAACTTCAACATTTAAATAATGGCGTCAGAAGCTAATCTAAATTTCCGTTAAAAAAATTGACATCTGTCATCAAATTTGACAGCTGTCATCAATCAAGTTGAAAGAGAGGGCTATAAAAAAGGTTTTGTGTTTTGATAGCATAGCATGCGAAAACCTAGAGAAAAAGCAGTCTTTATTGTCCTTACCTCTGTTTGTTGTAACAATATCCTTCTGAACCGGAGCAACGGCTCGATAGTTCTTACATCAGATTGTACCACAGAGAGCCTTCTTCGCCAATCGTCGAGCATTCTATTCAAAAGATCTGTGCCACGGTCGTCACCATCGTTTAAGGTTTTCAATCTGTTTTTTGTTTTTGTATTTTACAATTGTATGTATTAATAAATAAATAAAGATATCAAAAGAGATGTAGGCTCTAGGACAAGAAATCAGAACACAAACAGTAATTATACAGTAACATACAACAGTAAATACACACAACCACCTCAATAAATGCAACATTTAAAGTTTTTTTTTTTCCTTTAAGTGGTACAAGACACGTTAATTATAATTGTATATGTCAGGTTTATTATTTGAAATACATGGACAGTATAGATAAAGACAGATCAAATAAGGACACTAACAACACCAGAGGAGTCGAAAGTGCGTTACCACCCTTTGGTGGGAAGGGTAAGGGTAAGGGGAGGAAGAGGAGAGGGGAGGGGAGGTGGGTCTACGGCGCTCTCACTAACCTAACGAAACGCAACAATGCACGCACTGTTACTTCACGTCGGTTTTCTATGAGAGGGTGGTACTACCCCGGACGTAAGTTTAAAAATAAGTAGTAATAGAATACATTTCAATCATATTTGGCAATAGCTGTTTATCTATCTGTCTGTTTGTATGAACACGCATCACCGCTAAAGTACTAGGTTCACAATAAAACCTCATCATTATAAACCATATCTTCGAGAGTATCTTACTCTTTGTTCCATTAAAATCGGTCGACTCTATCAAAAATTATCCCAATTTTAATGGCGCCGCGACTTACGAATGAGAGAAAAGTAGAATGTCAAAAGGCGGCAAACGAACAGGTGCATCACCTGATGTTAAGTAATCATCACCGTCCATAGACAAGAGCAACACCAGGGGAGTCGCAAGTGCGTTGCCAGCCTGTGCATGGGGGAGGGGTAGCGGCGCTCTCACTAACTGAACGAAACGCAATATTGCAAGCATAGTTACTACACGTCGGTGTTCTATGAGAGGGTGGTACTACCCCGGGTGAGCCGACCCATTCATGCTGAAACTAGTAATAGCTACAGCGTGGCTCTACCCACCTTATGCATGCAATCCCCTCTCCTCTCCCTTTCCCTCCTCTAACCTTTCCCTCCGAAAGATGGCAACGCACTTGCGACTCCTCTGGGATTGTTAGTGTCCATGGATGGTGGTGATCACTTAACAGCAGGTGACCCACATGTTCGTTTGCCACCTATGACATAAAAAAAAAATATATATATACTTCTGGTATACAAAATTTGGTGGAGGTTGGTCAAATTCGTTTATAAGGTAAATCTAAATATACAAGAATATAAACAACCAAACAATTTTTTGTATTCTGGTGATTGGTCTTTCAAAAATATTACATGTACTTATAAACAGAACTACCATATCAATATACACTAAACATATGGCCTGATGACTTAAATTATACTGTGAATAATGGCCCAATCAATGACATTATAACTAAAAAGCGTCTTGTTAAAACTTGGCTAGTTAGCCTACTTTTGACGGCTAACCCGACAATCCGTCCGTATCTAAGCAACATATAACTATTTCTTTTTCATCACCGATGTTGAGAATATGCCATCTTACTTCCACATTTTATCTATGAAGTGTGGCGTTACAATATCACTTTACGTATGTGTGCGTTATAGTGCTATTTATTTTGTCAAAATATCATGTAGGTAACTAATCTACACTTTTTTACTTATAATATCATTTGGCCCGATCGATGACCTAAATCCAAAACATAAAAATCTTTACTATTATTCCCAAAAAAAAACATATTTCGTTTTAATTAAAATTTATGACAAAACTAAAACCACAGACATACTTTTGTAAAACTTCTTCAGCATGTTCCGCTTCTGTTACTATATGTAATCCGAGTATACTCTGATATCCACTTCGTAGGGCACTTTCACCTTTACTCTGCCCGTTCATTTGGCTCAGAAGCCTTATCTTAGCGTTCTTGCACGAACTGATGAAGCAATCGTGATCTTGACTTCGATAAGCGAGAAGAGCACGACCCATTAACAGACCCCAATTTTCTTTGCAGGGAGGCTGTAATGGAAATTACTTCTTTACATAAAAAAACTTCAACACTACCTAAGCATTTTCTATACATAATATAGTAAGAACGTAAATCTAACGTATCTGTAGTTTTTAGATTTTAGGGAGAAACAAGTGTTGCATGTGTCTAATGGTACTCCCATACCTGCGTGTATCGGCTCGAAGTTTTGTCTATGGTCACACTAAATGCAGATGTGGGAAGACATTATTACGTTACGAACTATCGGGCTGCGTGACGATAGACGCAGCACGATAACTGGGCTGGCGGTTTTTACACACATCAAACGAGTTTAGCGGACGCTAATGTCGAGTCATTGGAAAGACACAGGTGTGGCAACGTATAGTCTGCGCCTTTATCGAAATGATTCTTGACGTTAATTTTAGCGCGACAAGTAGTCGAAGCTTCGTTTCGCAGATATGGGAGTAGCATAAGAATAAGTAATAAAATATATTTTAATCATTTCTAGAAATTTCTGTTTGTATGTCTGTAGGTTTGCTTGAACACGCATCACTACTAAATTACTGCGTTCACGATACACAAGACAAGAAGTTCTTTAAGCATATCCGCGAGTAAAATTTAGTCATTGTTTCATTAAAATCAATAGATTCTATCAAAGTTATTGCAATTTTAATGACGACGCGGCTTAAGTACGAGAGAAAAGAAAAATAAGCAAATGGATTTGATACGCTCAGATGATTTTATTAATAATGTTTTTTCTTTACATAAGGTTCTACACGGACGGCTAGTATTATATTTATTATAATAGTAATAACTGGAAATCATACATATATTGTATATCATTATTTATTAAGACACAAAAATATAAATAAAAAGATTTAACCAGAGCAGTGTGTATGCGAGCGCGAGCGCGTGCACTTAGGTACGTGCGTACTTGCGTCTGTGAAATTCATTCCGTACTGAAAACGACCAGGTGGTTTATTCTTAAAGAACTCGCTAATGTTTTTTATTATTTCTCTAATATTCTATACCAAACACTGACACATTTTCTCTGAGCAAACATAATTACGCATTTACGGTTTAAACCATACAAGGCGTGTCAAAATATACAACCAATTATAGTAAATTATTTGCAAATAGATTGACAAAAGCAGATACATTTTGGTATATCTATTTGAGTATTTTTGATACGAAAATATTATCTCAGATTTAATTAAAATAACCACTACACATTTGTTTTTTTTATGTCATAGGTGGCAAACGAACAAGGGGGGCACCTGATGTTAAGTGATCACCACCGTCCATGGACACTAACAACACCAGAGGAGTCGCAAGTGCGTTGCCACCCTTTGGGGGAAGGGTTAGGGGAGGGAGTGGGAGAGGAGAGGGGAGAGGGGAGGGGATGTTTTCCTGCGGCGCTCTCACTGACCTAACGAAACGCAACAATGCAAGCACTATTACTTCACGTCGATTTTCTATGAAAGGGTGGTACTCCCCCGGACGAGCCAACCCATTCATGCTAAAACCAGTAATAGTTTCAGAGTGGCTCTACAACCATTAGAAACCTACCACTACTCTACCACCTCTACCGCTCTACCACCATTATTGAGTTGATCAGTTATTATATTCGTTTAAGGTAATAAGGTTTAAAGTAAAAGGTTTCAATTAAGTTTATATTTCTTTAATCTAGTGTGAAATGTTCAGTATCACCTATAATCATCAGATTAGATTAGAGTACTTCTTGTAAAGACTGAATTTTTTATGAAGTATTAATTTCACAATGAAAAAAATAACTCACAATAGGCTTCTTCGCCAATTCGTCCAGTTGTTCAAAACGTCCCAATCTCCACAAAGGTTCAGCGGCTAACTCGATCATCTCCTCAGCATCGTGTTCGCTTAACAGCCTCAATGCTGTGAACGGTTGATCCAAACCGAGGTAACAATCTATCATCCCCTTGAAATAATAAAAATTATAAGCTTTATTATTAAACCTGACATGTGTTCTGGCATAAATTTGTTAGGGGGTAGTCTAAATTATTTTTAAAATATTATATACCAGGTGAAAGTTTAGACAGTAGCAATATTTATGGAGGATACTCCGCACACGATTCTCGTTCTAAATAAACAAAGGTTTAAGCACCTATTTGACTTATTTAACTAGAAAAATACAAAAATTATATTGAATCCCACACGCGTCTTTAAAGAAGCGTCCGTTGGGCGAAGTGAAATTGAAGCGTGAAAAAACGTGGGATCAAGGACCAACTAACAAGGGATAATTTTTTGAAGTATGAACAAAAAAAAGGGTTTATTGTCCGTTTTATTATCGAAGGTCATTAATTCCGCGTCGCCGCTCGCAGGTTTTGTCACCGGTCATTCAACCTAGGTTTATTTAGTTTTGTATCCATACTTTTGTAATTATTAGAACAAACTTTAACTAAGTTTCTCTTTGTTGTTTTTTAGTATTTATTTTGATATTCGATTTAATTTATAAATACAATCAATCAATCAGCCTATTTATACAGTCCACTACCTAAGTTGGTACCCCGGCCTGTGTGGGTGTGGTGGCTGCTGCCCCATAATGCTATTTAGTATAGATGGCTCAAATCTATAATAAATTACGCTGTTACATAACATTATTTTTATAATTGTTGTTATAAACCGTTATAAATGATTCTGCTGTTTAGTAATTTGCTGTTTTGTCCCGTATTTAAATTTGTAACAAAATATGGA
Organism: Antheraea pernyi; assembly: GCA_015888305.1. Taxonomy (NCBI): domain Eukaryota; kingdom Metazoa; phylum Arthropoda; class Insecta; order Lepidoptera; family Saturniidae; genus Antheraea; species Antheraea pernyi. The sequence continues at coordinate 330,304 of MU158883.1, read as the reverse complement.
CATAATCCCCACGCCCCATGCCGATAAATCCACAGTTCTATATTGTCTCACATACTGATACTACCAGAATATTTCTCAGCTTTAGGTTTCCTCACGATGTGTTCCTTCATCGCCAGCCGGTAGTGTTACCAATTTAAATTAGTAAATGTAGCCGAATACCGTAAAACTCGTTGGGGCATTCCAGGGTTCGATCCTGCGTACATCAGATCGACACTACACCGATCAAAACCACTCGACCATCACGACTTTAGAAGACATAGTAAAATATTAGTTTTAAAATAGATCGCAGTCACAAAGCAGTTACAAGGTTTTTCATACTAATTTGCTTTGATGGGCCTTATTTCTCGAACTGATTACGCTATTGGCCTAGCAAGGGCTTAAAAGCTTCACCGGACTACCATTGATGGGCCATTATCGTGACCATGACTGACAATGGATCCTTATCTATAGCCCTCTAAATTAACGTTGCTCGAACGGTCGATCACGACCGATATGTCAATCGCGAATGTTTTTTGAGTCGATCTCGAGAAAAATTTATCGATATAGAACTGTTCACAGATTTTGTTTTAGTAGGTATGTAACTTAAGCAAAATGTATAATGAATGAACAATTAAAATTTATCTGATCCACAGTTAGGCCAGAATATAAACCGCATCACTTTCTTTTATCGTTTTTAACAGGAGTTACCAACCTAGACGACAATCCTTCTTCACACAAGTACGCAACCTTTCAGAGTCGATCGATCGTAATCTATCGATATTGAGGAAGGTAGCCAGCAGTTCAAGGTTGAGCACCCCTGCTCTAAATAAACTTTAGCTAATGTATTTTTTTAACTGGATTAAATGACTAGCTCTCACTTGTAAACTGTATCGGTCCAGTTGTTTCTCTTGAGCGAGACGTTCATAGCAGAGCGCCGCGTCCTGCAAGCGTCCAGTCACTACTTGGGCCAATATTAATTCTTTTAACGACGGTTCCGACTTCTTCAACGATAATATACCTAATAAAAAAATTATAATCGAGTGAAAAGTATCATAAACGTACAGAATACATTTCAATTATAGACAAAAAATAATCAGACCTATCTAGAAAAAAAAAATGAGCCGTCACGGGACGCCTGACAGATGTGAAACATATGTGCAACGTAGTAAACAATACTGTATACACTATAGGTATGCGAACTCAGTGCGGCAAGACTGATTGCGCACAGTCGCTTGCGCATGGCATCGCGTCGCCACATCTCGCCTCGCCAACAATCATGTTTACCCTCGCCTATAGATGATGTTTCACATCAAAAATATTTGTTTTATAACGTTAAGTACAAAACCTATAAAACATTATTCTACTATGTGATAGGTTAGACGCCGGCAATATTTTTACAGGACAATCATTAGTCGTTTTTGGTTCTAAATCAATTTGGATAATAGGTGCTTAATATTTGACCTAATTATCTCGAGAAACGCAAAATTGATATACACTCAACAACAGGTGATTTACCCAAAAACGAACTGGTGTAATAAATGAATGACGCCCTGTCGTGCAGTCCGGCCCGCATCCCGCACCTCGACCTGCGCCCCGCTTCCCTTTGTTCGACCGTACGGCGTTCCCACGATAAGCAGTTACGTAATGATTAACTTCGGAAAGCGCCTCTTTAAAATTACTCATTGAACCTACGCGTGATTTTTTTACGTTCCCTTCAAATTCACAATCTGTCATCAGGCACCTATTCCGGCAGCTATAAAGGATTAACAGTTTATTGGTTAAGCTTACAATTTTTTTCTCAAAAAGTTCCGAAAAATAACTAGTATAGGTTTACGAATAATGAACTGCATACAAAAAATACTAATAAAAATTTACCAGCCACTGAGTCCGGTTCATCTAGCAAAGCATATATCTCTGCTAAAAATGGCAGTTGTTCCTGCATTCTATCCTTGTTTTCGTCCATGTACAGTTCGAGATATTGTAAAGCGCGTTCTAATTCGTCACACGCAAAATTACCTCGAGCTATTGTTAATTTATCAAATTTTTCAAGGAATAATTTTATTTGCCTGTAAAAAGTCAATTATAGTTATTATTATTATTATAAGTTGTTGCAAAGAACCGATAAGGGAATTTTTAATTTATACTATATTAAGAAACAAAATTTCCAATCTTCATTGCAGCTTGTTACATACGTATTGTATTTTTACAATGTATATTATAACTAGTGGGCCCGGCAGACGCTGTCCCGCCTTGACTATAAAAAAAACAAGTTATATACTAAAACCTTTCTCATGAATCACTGTATCTACTGGTAAAAACCGCATAAAAATCCGTCCAGTAGGTTTTGAGTTTATCGCAAACAGACAGACAGACAGACGCGGTAGGGGACGACTTTGTTTTATATATACTATGTAATGAAACTGGAGGGTTTATTTGTTTGGTTGAACGCGTTAATGTAGCCCGGTGAAGCTGTGAAGACCCTGTCAGGTCAATAGCGTAGTCAGTTCGAGAAAAAAAAAAAATTGAACGCGTTAATCTGAGGTAATAGTACTGTTCCGCTGCGTGTTACCGTTAGCCCAAAGTAACGGGGACGAAGTCGCGAGCAGAAGCTAGTATCTCGAATATGTAGAGATAGATATTGTAAAAATACAATACATATGTAACAATCTCTAATAAAGATCCTAAACACATGTACTATTAAATTGGTTACCCATCAATATATAATATCATTTATAATCATAGACTATCAATCAACCAATAAAGTGTTTATTTACAAGAACGCACTGACGGCGTTGAATTGTGTTTGAACAGTAACTTTAATCCCAACGGATAGTCAGCAAATTGTCAACAGCGAAATTGACAGAATTGCTTCAACAGGTCCCTTACGTTACAGGAAAAAAAATCACTTCACTGTCCCCATAATAGATGAACAAAGATCGGGGTTTAACGACTGATAAAGAAAAACGGTGTCATCTTTAATTTCAACTATACTATATCCCACTAAGTATATACATAAACTCGACTTCTAGACATTTTCATAGATTTGATACTTTAAACTTGTGATAATTAATCTTGTTTTTTTTTTTTATTGATTGACTTGATTGTCATTACCATAAAGAGTAGCAATACATAATTGATTACTAACTTGTAATTCTCATTTTCAGTTGGCCGTTGCTTCGAATGAGACCACTCTAGCAGCCATCTGTTCAAAAAATCTAATAGAGTGTATATCGTTTTACTGCATTTACTCTGAAAGGACAGACAGACAAATTATAAAATATATTATTTCCTCACCTGCACGTGGTGCACGCTGCTGAATAACGAACGAGGCAATGGCGAAAGCGGGGTGGTAGGGTTTTACAGCCTGACTGGGTCGCTACCACCATGTATATGGCGAAAAAACCCGTCATAGTGATTCGCTTCTGCGGGTCGCGTTTCGGGATCAGCCTGTGCATATTCAGCTATTCGCAGGCCGGCATGACAGCGGCGACCGGCAATGGATAGTGGGTCACTCGGTGGTCGCCATTGTTTTTGGATTGTACTGTGCTTACCATCAGGCAAAGTGCAGTCACTTTGCCGTGCTATAATAAAAAAAAAAATAAACGAAATTCTGGCCATGACTTCTATTAAAAGACCGTGGACGTTGAATAATCAAAGGTTCATGGACAACGAGATTTTGTTAAGAAAATAGCGATGGACAGATTTTGATTTCGATAGATGTTTTACTATACCTGATTACCTTCTTCAGATTGTACAGAGTTTACTGTTGGAGTCATTCTGATGTGCCGTAACATTTTGTACCTGGGTTTACTTGTTGATCCGCCAGCTTCATGGTTAAAATTTTCTAATCCTTTAAAAAATAATTATCTATAAAACACATGTTGGAGAAATGTCGAAAAACTCAGTAAGACTAACTCGTTTTTTGATTAAGTTAATTTCAGAACAATTTCAGCTAATTGATAAAAAAGACTATAAGATGAATCTTTTTTCTGATTCGTAATATGTATAAAACTTAATATAGCTAAAAATGGCAGATTCTCCCTTCATTCTTTGAACGGCAGTACTGTTCATTAAAATTTTATTTATTTCGTAGTGGCTTTTTTTTCGAACTGACTACGCTATTGACCTAGCAAGGTCTTAACAGCTTCACCGGACTACTAAGACGAGCGCTTAAGGCACTCAGCCGATTTCATTTGACAACGAGCTCAAGGGTGCACAGCACACCGCGATACATGCAATTCGCGACCTACGTGAGCTAACCTAAGCTAAGATAACTATCCATGCATATATGAGTTGTTGAAACATATATGTGTACCAAGCATACACACCTCAACAACTCCTATATATATTTCGTATCGGATAATTTTCTAAACTCTTTCAATTTCTTTAATAGTGATTGTATCAACTATATTTTCAAGTACAAAAATGTCTTTACTAAAATAAACAAATATAAAAAGTATTCAATATTGTTAGTAAGACAACTTAGTTCATGTAAGTAAACACTGCTTGATTTCGCATATAATACGTTCACAAACCAAAAAAATATTGCAACAAGAGCTTATATAATTGCTTATACAATTTAAACGATTAGATAAAAAGGAGGGTAATGTTTTTCATCAAATTAAATATATCTATTTATTTGGTACATATGACTAAAGGACTTTTGAAACATATGAAATGTCGTTAGATTCATCTTAACTGTATTAGTGAGATAATATATACAATATTTATGTATGGCGTCCGTGAACAAGAAAATTAAGAGCTCAAATTAGTTCTAAACGTTAAAACGAGGTTTAGGAAAATGATATCTTAAATACCAATAACTTATTCAGAATACCATCACAATTACTACATAATAGAATAATCAATTTTTTTTGAAGTGTAACTTCTTTAGAATCGTTATGATTTCAATCCGGATGCAACGGAAAAAACGACAGGTAAGAGACACAAATACAAAAATGAGTGAGCCAGAGCGAGAGAGCAAATGTCGGTGTGTATGTATATTGCACACTGTTTAAAAACTTGCTTGTATTTGAGCATTTAACGTGTGTTAGTATATGTGAAAAGTACGTGAGCTAATACTACTGTACACTGTTACATATGTTAAATACAATATAATTTTTTTTATTAATCAAAATACTTTCATTTTAAATAAATAAACTTCACTTCTATCGCGTGTGATTCGCACACACACCTTTTTTTAATCTTTATGTATTGCTAACTGCAGTACGATTTGCCATTAATTCGAGCTCGTTTAATTTTTATATTATCGTTTGAATAGGTAGCAGAACACATAGTGGAATTCTTAATTATACAAAGTTATCACAAAATCTGAATATAATTTCCATGTACAATTAAAGATGAAAAAGTAAACCAACCTATAACCGCCAACATCTCTTCCTGTATATATTGTAGATTGTTTTTAGACATGACAGAGTGTAGTAATACATATGGCAAAAACAGGAACAGTGTCCTTACGTCACGGCGCATGCTCGGATACACGGTGCACAAAAGCTCGCGAATGCTCTCCGATTCTATCAACGATATAAGCTGACCGGCCCAACTGTGGAATTAATTTCAGTAACTTCAGTTACACGTTACTACTTACCTTCAACCAAATATTTTTCAAACCCGGGCAAAATTTAGACCACACTACCCTCCCACTTTTGAGATTTCTAAATGCGACGGGAATTCCCCTCTCGAACCCGGGTGAAAACTAGACAAAACTACCCTAGCATTTTGAGATTTCTAAATGCGATGGTAATTACCCTCGGTACAAATATCACCTGCAATACGCATTGTTATCCATTACCATTAAACATCGTATATCCAAATTCAGCTAAATTTAAATAGATAAAATTACAGAAGTTTGCAGTTTCGCACACATCACGAAAAAACTATTAGAAAGATTTCGTTTTTTTTTTTAATTCTTAAACACAATCCTTATCTAAAAAAAGGTTATCAGGATTTTTACATTTACTATAAAATTATTAGTTTTAAGAAACTACAAATTTATAAACACCTCGCGTTCAGCGTTGTGTGGAGTGGAAGCAAGTGGTGTGGTGCACATGCGCAGGAGAGGGGAAGTAAACGAATAAAACTGTTTAAAAAAAATTATAATCAAAGTGGACTTTTACCTTCAGTTTTCAATTAACCCTCTATGTGTAAACTTCCATAAATAGTATTACAAAAGATACTTACTTGTGAGCCCATTCTAAAAACGTAGTCGCATGGGTGGAACCAAAAAGTGGATGAGTCTTTTTCGGTTGTGATGGGTAAGCCAAGGTATACCTGTTGGACGTAATTTTTCTAGATGTACTAACTACCCAGTAAATACATAACTTTAATTTAATATCACAAAACTTATGCGACATATATGTGCGCGTATATGTTTAGAATATGATCATTAATATATAGATTTGAATTTATTTATCAAGATCAGATGACGTTGGAGGAGAATATCGTGAAAAAAAACTAAAATCTTTAAAAAATGGTCTTGTAGAATCACAATAAACTAAGAAAAATTAAGAACTTAGAGCAAATTAAGAGCAAGTACTCGTCAAGGTTCCTTTACTCATAAATTGGATATTTAGACAAGTATTGTTATACCTTAACTATTGATATGTGTTTATTAGTATGTTCTGAAATCTTATATTAAAAAATATAAAAATAATACAAACCTCGAACTTAGTAAAGGATACATGATTTGATGTGTGTGCTCTGGAAAATTATCCCAAACATCTTTCTTTTTACCATTAGGTGATATTTCGTACATCTTTAATATCTCTTGTATAGTTAAAGCATAACAATCCATATTCTGCAAATAAAAAAATGCTTTACACCATGTGACTATTTAAAGGTTAACATCGTTCAATCGTGTGGTAGTTCATGGTTACATTTAACATATAAAATAATAATATCACAACAAGTACTAATAAACAACAAAGAGAACCTTAGTTAAAGTATGTTCTAAAACTTTTAAAAGTATGGGTACTGTACTTTTAAACGTAAAAAAATCACACCTAGATTCAATGAACAGATTTGAAAGGGCGCTTTTCAAAGGTTAACCATTATGTAACTGTTTGTTGTCGGAATGCCGCACGGTCAAACAATAGGAAGTGGGGCGTGTGCCGACATACGGGACGCAGGCCGGACTGGGCTGCAAAAGGGTGGCGCACATTGAATGCGGTGATTCACCGTGCTTTAATTATCTGATGTTGCGTGAAAATCAGTTTTGCTTTTCCCGAGATAATTAAGTCATATATTAAGCAGTTATTTTTTTAGTTGATTTAGAACCTGAAACGACTAATGATTGTCCTGTCAAATATTGCTGGAGTCTTACCTATGGTGGGTGTTGAATATTCAAATTTAAGAACTATCCGTAGACAAATCGAGCCATTTGAACAATTCAAACAACTAAAAAATTAACTTGGAGGTTGGAATTATTTTTATTTTTAAATACATACTTTGGAGAATAGTTAAAAAATTTAAACAGTACACATTCCTTGAATAGTGTGCATCGTTCGAACAACTCGAATATTTAATTCGAAACTCTATTCAATTATTATTCGCACTTCCTAGTTACACCGCCTAAATGGTTAAACAGTAGCAATATTCACAGAGATTACTGAGTATTAATTTCTAGTTCTAAATCAATAAAAAAAATAGGTGCTTAAACTTAAAACTGACATTCACTCAAAACACCTGATTTACGTAAAAACGTGCTGCTGTAATATGACGTCACGCGCATTCAATGTGTGCACCTCCATGCCGTATACCCTGGCTCGCGCGCCACTCTGCTTTGTACCACCATGCCGTACTCAGACAGTAAGCAGTTACGTAATCTTGAATCGCACCCCTACATTTCGTTCACTGAACGTAGGTGTAGTGATGTCTTTCCGTTTCAGTATGGTACCCATACTTTTAAAAGTTTCAGAACAAACTTTAACTAAGGTTCTCATTGTTGTTTATTAATATTTGTTTTGATATTGTTATTTTATATGTTAAATGTGACCATGAACTATCACACAATTGTTGTTACCCTTTAAATAGTAACCTGGTATAGTTGTATAAATAAAACGTACGAAAAGACAAAATTTATTAACAAATATTAATAAAATAATAATTGGAATCTGGTACTTACAACAGTGTCTTTTTCATATTGAAAAGCTCTAGTAAGTTCCAGTAGTGCCGTGGTGGCAAAGCAATCATCAATAATGGAGAAAGCAAATGGAGTTCTCTCTGACTGGACGTACTGTCGGGGTAGATGGCCAGCTTCTATTGCTCCCAATTGTCCTAAGCAAGCCCCGCTCGATGTACTCACTTGCGGATCCGAGTCTTTACAACCTTTTACAACATTTACAATCTACTATATCCAAGGTTATGGCAAAGTTATGCTTTCTGGCTCTTATACTATACTGGCTATTCCCGCGACTTAGTCTGCGTGGATGTTTATGTATAAAAAGTGATTAATAAAATGATCTGAATGTATTAAGTCCATTTACTTATATACTATACTCTCGTATTTAAGTCGCGTCATCATTAAAATTACAATAACTTTTGATAGAGTAAACCGATTTTAATAAAACAAAGACTATATGTAACTCGAGGATATGCTTTATAAATCGGACCAGTAGCTCTTGAGATTAGCGCGATCAACCAAACAAACCCTCCAGTTTTATAATATTAGTATATATAGTATATAGGCATATAAGAATATTATTAATTAGACTTTACAGTATTGTCCTATTTTTATAGAAAACAAAATAATTTTTAAATACTATACCAGTGAGCAAGGAATCTATTAATTCTACAATAACCGGGTCAATATTCTTCCCCCCAAATATGGCTTTATGTATTTCAGTCCTGTTGGCCTTTAACAAATTGTTCAGATGATTGAATGCATACACCTTTATTATAGCTATGTCTTGATTAAGCTGTTGCAAGTACCACTTGATCTTTTCTGTAAATATTTCCGGTTGCGTCATATTTACATGTCGTTTGATTACCATTTTGATTTTCGACGATACTTTTGTATCTTCCATAAAGAATAAATCACAGATGTGGGTACTCAATAAATTCTCGTTACTTATTACGAGATAATAAAACATTCTATTGACTTCTTGCGGAGCGTATTCAAACTGTTGTAGTAACGAAACGGACAAATTTGTTAAAAGTGGTCCCAATGAAATGCTGTCAATGTTATGAATGAACGCACTCCACGCATCGGCCAGAATTTTCGGGAATTCTTTAGCTAATGGCAGAGCAGATCGTAGAGTGACCAAAACTTTGAACCTCAGCGGCGTAAGATATTTAACACCCATCAATTGCAAAATATCAGGAAAGCTTTTGAGCGCCTTACGTTTCACCGACAAAGCCACTTTGGTATTTACCAATTTATGATCGAAATATGCTAAAACCCCCAAAAATTTCGGGTTCAAAAAGTCTGCTATCTGTGCAGTACTCATAGTCATGCTTCCAGTTGGCGTAGACACGTCTGGATCATGACATGCCAAATATCTACAGGCGTTTAAAACTTTTTCTGGACTACAACAATACTGCAAAAGGAATTCCGTCAGTATAACCCTGAAGTGCCTGTTAATTAAGTTGGATATAGACGTCTTTGTCATTCTCTCGATAATCGCATAACACTTCGAAGATACTTCCGTCGGCTCGTTCAAGTAAATGTGAACATAGATATGAGGAAACCGTTCAATTAAGAAATCTGAAACTGAACACTGAACTAGCGTAGCGATTTCTTCTATCATAGATGGTACTTCTTGTATGGACACGGAATAAGGTATGAGAAAAGGTAAGAAATGGTGGACATCTTTTGATATAAAGTCTCTATAACCGACGAAACCGAAAGCCCTCACAATCTTTAGAAGGGGTATAGTGAAATCTTTGCCATTATATAGACTGCATTCTACGAACACTCTACAGTAATCTTTCTTATATCTGTGGTATATTTGGTTTGGTGTGTAACCATGGGCTTCGCAGACGTCTCTCAGACAAACAATAGCTTTTGGTCCTAGTGGACACTGTGGATGCATAACAAAATAAACAAACAATTTTGTGACCGGCATTACAATTTTTTCATTACGATACAATCCGATTTCTTTTATAAGATTCAACATATTTGTCTGAGTTGTTATATCATTGCTTTCCAAACTTAACCTTGTAGCCTTAGCTAATAAGTTTATTGTTAAATTTAACACCGTATCCTTTTGTGATAACATTTCTTGATCTTCGTCCTGAAATTTGTTACATAAATCATTTTAAATAGTAAATTCCCACTCATGTAACAACTTAAAATTTATACATACCAAATCATTTTCAATAAAAGGTCTGAAAGCTTTCAAAATGTGATGGCAATTATCTACAGTTATTATATCTTCAGAAACTCCATATTTAAAGACATAGAAGTGATTACACAAACGTTTCAAAAGATCCCAGTATCCACAATGCTCTATATCCAAATACTGCTTGCTGTTTAAAAATTTCCCAAACAAATTTTTCAAACCAACAATAGTAGACTGTCTATTAGGTTGTACACTGGTTATTTCTGTATGTAATATGAAATTGTTTTCTCTAACTTTACAAAGATATTGTTCTGAGTTCATTTGATTTTTGTTTAAGTTATCACATTTAGCACATATTACTGCAATATTTAAAGCTGCATTAGAAAATATAGTTTGTCCTTCTGTGATTTTCTCAGAATTCAGAATAATACTATAAGGACCTAAAGACATGCATGCAATTACTGGTAGGACTTTAGCGATTTCCTGCTGTACATCATGGGATTTTGCCAAAAATGATGGCATTAAGATATCTCCTATCAATCTACTTGTTGAATAAATATTATTGAGCAATATAAGAGGACAAAGTCCTACTATCTGCAAAAGAAAATATTAATAATTTTATAAGACATAAATAATATGGAGAATAGTATTTGCCTCTATTGTCTATAGATATCTCTATTTAAAGTTGTTTAAATTTCTATTTATACAAAGAATGTTGAATTCTAAAGCTTTTAACAGATTATAAATAAACTAGCGGGCCCGATGGATGATATCCTTCCCTGATAATAAAAAAGACCTTGACAAATTATATACCTAAACCTTCCTCGTGAATCACTTTACCTACTGGTGAAAACTGCATGAAAATCCGTTCAGTAGTTTCTGAGTGTATTGCGAACAGACAGACAGATGTGACAGAGGACTTTAATTTATAATACATCATGATTAATTTTTAAGTTTAACTACTTATAAAAGCTAAATTGAAAACTAGAATTTATACGATAGTATGTGCACATTAATTATTCAATAAACATTAATTATTAAATGACATCTTGATTTATTACTATGTTCCAAATAACCACAGATCTTTGCCTTGTCAATGTCAAGAAAATAAATCTAGATTCCAATTTCACCTTCAATAGTTATAATATCTGAGATATATCTCAATAAAACATTAAGTATAATACTCACTTCTCTAACAAATTCTGTTTTATTTTTAACCAAAGACTCAAACAAAACAGTTAGTACGGTACTTGAGGTGGAACTTGATTTTGCTTTTAAAAAGTATTTCATAATCATAGCATATCTCAAAATCAATATTTTAGTTTGCTCATTGTATTTCATATCATTTTCTGTAAAATTTGGTGTACATTGGAAACAAACAATTTGGAAAACAATATTAACTTCCTCCCTTGTAATATTCTCATATAGAATAACAGTACTGAGTAATATATCAAGTACAGTTATAAGACAATTTATATCTTTTAAAAATATGTGTTTATGATATTCTATAATTTTTAAAAGTGAATTTAGAATCAATCTTGCTTGTTTCGATTCCATTATTTGGTAAAATTTATTAGAATTACCCTGTTTCGCTTTCATTTTTGTGCTCTCTATAAAAACATTGCTCAATATTCTTAAAGCAGAGAAACACCTTTGTAGATGACGAATTATAAGAAACATGTTTATATATCTATCTTCACAGAAGTTTATTGAATTTATTACTGCTATGGTTTGCTTGTAACAGCAGAGCTTATCCAAATCCAAAGAACATTGAATTTGTGTTATAATTTTTTGATGATAATAATCTGTTACCATTTCTATTTCTTCTGTTCCCATATTTTCAATCAATAGTACATTTTCTGGTAAATGAATTATATTACTCAAAAGCAAACACTGCAACTTCATATCTCTACTAAATATCTTTGTTGTTTTCAAATTAAGTACAACTACACAAATATTTAGCAGAATTTCTTCATGTTCCTTTTTGAATTCATTTTTTACCGTTTTTATAAATCCAGATACTGTTTTACAAAAATTGTCTATGTAAATTGCGTCAATTTCACCTTTTTCATGTAACACATCCATTAATTGAACCATTGCTTCAATGCAATGCAAGAGTTGTAGGAAAATACCGGGAAATATACTCTGGAAATTATCAATACCGGTGTGTTCGTAGTTTATAATTATATTTGTAAAAAACTTTAAAGAACTTAATTTTAAGTCTACACTATAGCACTCCAAATTATATAGCACTTGGCTGAATATTTTTTCATGTTCTAGTCTGTTCTGATCAATTTTTACAGAATTAAGAGGCAAACTTTCTGATAAGAGTTGAAGAGTTAAATCTATTAACGTTTTACATGTTTTAACATCTTTAACTTCAACATAAATAGGTTCCAAATTTAGTTGTGCATTGGGAATTTCCACACACTCGGGTGTGAAATGGTTTAATATCAACTTTGTTTCTAATTGATTTTGATGATTATTGTAAAATTTGGATAATTTATCAAATATGAAGATATACTCTGAATGCAGACTTCTATAAAACGAGGCCCCATTGGTGCATAAAATATTTAGAATTTTCAACTGAGCATTTTTACTTGCAATGTGGATTCTGAAAAACAATTTAGGTCATTGTAATTATAGCTCAACTATTATAATTAAAATTATTCCATGTAATGATTATAAAAATAGTGTACTAACATCTATAGTTAATCAAATGCATACTAGTCAATTAACCATGTATCAAAAATAAAAGCATTCACACAAAAACATTTTTATGCATTTATTTTTATTTAAGAAAAAAAATTGAAAATTAGTTTCACTTTGATAATAAAAATCATATATTATAATTTCCACTTCACTTAATATATATTATAACATTATATTACAAAATCATAAACAATTAACAATATATACCTTTATACCTTATATATACCTTTTCTCCAATTAAGATACGTAATGCTATATTTGTTAATAATAGCAGGCACCATTTATTTCAATATTAGTATGCATAAAAATGAACTAATTCTGATAATATTATGAAATGAATAAACAACTCTTAAACAAATGTCCTCGTCCTCTGCTCTTAAAGTTTGAGTAGCATAGTTTAAAACCACAAACAACAGAATAATTTGTAAATACCTGTTCAGTTTCTCTGAAGACCACACATAAAATAATCTTCCTATTAACCATGTATTGAAGGCACTGTAATATGAATCCGGATATTTTGTTGAACCCATCCTTGGAACTAAAACTTCAGAAAAATCTCTGGAAATATTTTAAAAATTAATAATCATTTACTTCTAATGGGTATTATCTCTATCAATATTCATATTCAACATCAGTACTGTAGCAAGTTGAAAGAAGTAATCTCACTAGGCACTATGTTAATAGGCTTCTCAATATGAATGTGAATTTCAAGGGAAGAATATTTATTTAATTTAATGGTAATTTTAATGGTGGTAGAGCCACGCTGAAACTATTATTGGTTTCAGCATGAATGGGTCGGCTCGCCCGGGGTAGTACCACCCTCTCATAGAAAACCGACGTGAAGTAACAGTGCTTGCATTGTTGCGTTTCGTTCGGTCAGTGAGAGCGCCGGAGACCCACCTCCCTTCCCCTCTCCTCTTTCCTTTCCCTCCCCTAACCCTTCCCTACAAAAGATGGCAGCGCACTTGCGACTTCTCTGGTGTTGTGACCCACCTGTTCGTTTGCCACCTATGACATAAATAAATAAATATGGAAATGGCAACAAAGATGAAAACTGTTGAAAGGAAAGGTAGTCCGGTGAAGCTGTGAAGACCTTGCCAGGTCAATAGCGTAGTCAGTTCAAAAAAAAAAAAAAAATTTGAAAGGAAAGCTTACTATTTGATTATATACTAATATATGGTACTTATATATTATATATTAGATACACAGCACTCATCGACTGCTGCAGTAGCTAGTTTGTGTTACCTTTTCTCACAAGTCTAAACTAACCTAACCAACTGTGTTGCTGTTAATTGTGTGCTAAATTAATTATTTTTATGTTAAAACAAAACAGTTTCGTCTCAGTTTGGTCTGGTTTGATTAGACTTATGAAAAAAACAACGCAAGCCAGCAGAGGTAGCTGTCCACGAGCGTGGTGCATTTAATACATAAGTACCTAAGAAATATTCATAACTTGTTTATTATTTAATATAAAATTAAATTTGCCTACTAAAAACAGATTTGTAAATGGAGTTATGACTGTTTGGGTGCAGCTAATTATGAATAAGAATAGTGTGTGTGAATGAATAAGAATAGAATGAATAGAAATTTACTATGTTTCTAGGAATCAATGAAATATTTTTCAAATTATGCCTATACAGACTTGGTTGTGTTTTTCTTCTAACCCTTGTTTGTAGAGCAATAACTAGTGTAGTAACAGTAGTGTAACAACACTAGCTTTTGAAATATCTTATTTTCTATTATATATCGCTATTCATTTTACTCTTAGCTGTTCTGCAAGAACTAAAGGGCTACCTAAACATTTCCACAGCTCCAGAATTCTATCAAGAGTAACTTACTCTACTTATAGTTGTTGGAACTGGTCCCCATTTTACTATTCTTTATAAATATAAAATAATACTAAATATTTATTTCCTTCTTTACAATTAACCTAACCAGTTAGTGATGCCCCGAGTTTACTAAAAATTGTGATAATAAAAGAAAAACCTTACCCGGTTAATTTCGAAATTGAAGTCAGAAGTCTTTCTAGCCCATCGCCAGCAGTGTCCAAATTACTGAACAATACCATGGCTGGTGCATTAAACATTCGCCACACAGCAAAGGGCCCGTTTTGATTATCATCTTCCATTTTATTAAAAAAATACTACGTAACATTTATAAGTACTTAGAATAAAAAGCTTATATAGTTTCGAACACAAAACACAAGTTTAGATTGTAAATATTTTGAATTGAACACAAGACAACAAGACCACAGAGCACCAGACCGGATGAATTGAACCATAGATTAAATGCTAATATATTAGCCATAAACAAGAAATCAGCATCACTATTAAATACACCCTATCCGGTAATACACACAATAATAAACTGGAATATGAATGACAAAAGGATTAATTAGTACCAGCCCTCAATGCATTGCGGTTGGTTATTTAAATCGGAAAAAAAATCTTCAATAGATTTGATATAGATTTTCCGGAAGTTTTATCATTTGATTCAGAAAATCACAACCCTCATTGAAGAAGCATAAAAAACCATTGATTATGAAATAACAGTTCGAATGAGCTTATTTATATTTAAAATATAAAAAATACATATGTAAGCTTTATTGGCGCATCCATTAACAGTAGGTACTGAAATTATTCAAAAGTTTGTTAAAGTATATAATAAGAACTACTAATTGGATTATAAACTTGACAATTTAATAAGAAATGTACTCATTAAAATTTATACCTTCTCCTTATTACCAAATGTACATGCGATTATATTCCTTCGCCGAGGCACTGTGTCAGAGATCAAGCGCTGCCACAGAATAATAATACTCTTAATGAAGTTTGAGAATTCTATAATCAGTATAGAATAGTTTGCACTGATTGTTAAGCTTTTCCTATTGAATCATGTTTTTGTGTATCATATTATCAAGTAGTAACGGTAGTACGGTGAAGCTGTTAAGACCTTACCAGGTCAATAACGTAATAAATTAAAAAAAAACATATTATCAATCGTTAGTTTTCGTTTTAAGTTTCCAGCCGTTTAATATTTCATTTAGCATTTATCGCACACTAAATAATTTTAGCACTTCGCGTTCACCCTGCTGGGTAAAAATAGCAATAATTCTCATCTTTTATAAAAACTCAGAATGCTAAAAGAACGATGTTTTTATTTTTTTTAACAGTTTTTTATAAAAATTTCTACCGATATACATAATTATAATTCCGAAATTTATACCTATTAATAATCACATTTATATTTGCAAACTCATAAAATAGCAGGCCCATATTCCACCAATTTGCAGAGAAGATATTCCAAATAGCAGCCAAGGCAAACAAAAGCTGCACACCGGCGCAACCTCTACAGACGCCCACAATATCGATCAATAATCCTAATCCCATACTCGGGCCTCAACTTACGCAACACTTGTCAGTGGGGCAACTTCTGGCATACGGCGACAGAGGTGTACCAGGAATCAGAACCCGAGGGGTGGCCCTCTTCATGGACAACAGCTACGAAACCCTCGGCATAAGCTTCTGCATAGTAAGCCCCCAGAGCCGCATTGCGGTCTCGCCCGGTCTTGCCAAGCTGATAAACGGGAACACATCCAGAATAGCAATGAAGCGAAAAACCTTTGACGCTTTGTCAGTGACCATGGTAGCAGGTCTCATATGCAGGCTAGTGCGAATCAAAAACAAGATTATAGCACTGCTTGCATGGGCAAATAAAACGCCATTCTCACAGGCATGTATATTGCTATCCCGAATCGGTGACGTGGGATCAAGCGAATATATAACATCTCGCAGAATTAGTCGTGGATGAAGCTCTCATGAACCATTTCGGGACCATCCTGACTGCCGGCCGGCTGGCGGAAGCAAGCGAAATTCTCCTCATCGGAGATTCAACCAACTACCCTACATTGACTGGCAAAACTTATTTCGGATGGCTTATAGCAGACCAACGGCCGTAGCTGGTATTAACCAACAGCTCTCTTGTACATACAGGAACCCGATGGATGTAGCCTATGCACTGAGTCAAGTATACGACGGTATATACTCACCGCAACCGATAGTAAGGTCTGAGCATAAAGGGCTATCAGGGCGAACAAATATCCTCACACACCTCCGACACTCTCTTCCTGGTACACACACAAGAAGAGAAAAAAGCCCTGATAAACAAGGGCTACGGGGCAGGGGAAGGATCGCGTGTTCTGACAGTCCACGAATCTCAGGGATTGACCTTCAAATCGGTGGTGATCCTGCAAACAAAGGGCAGAAGGATGCAAATCCACGATAGTGTTTCACATGCTATAGTGGCAATATCCAGACACACTCACACCTGTGTCTACTATACCGACGTGACTGATGACGCGGTTAGTAGGTTCATCCATCGGGCCATGGACGCTCCGGCGCGATATATTGTGGATTATAGCTTAAAGATGGCGATAGGGGACCGGAATGAAACCGCCATAAAGGCAATAACGTCTAAAACAGCAAAATAAATATATATATTTAAAAAAAAACTACCCAATAGAATGGTGCGGACCGAGAGTCTGCAGATAAGAAAAAAAAAAAAAACATAATAACGCGACGAAAATAATCATTACATATTATAAAACAAACCTAGCGGTCTGTCTGCTCTCGATAAACTCAAAAACTACTGGACGGATTTTCGTGCGGTTTTCACCAGTAGATAGTGATTCATGAGATTTAGGTATAATATAGTTGTCAAGGATTTAGTATCAGGGCAGACCAACTTTCGCCAGGCCTGCTAGTTGTTGAATAAAAAACACTTGCGTGAAGTCAGACACTGTTATTTCGTATATATTTTGTAAAGTGAGCGGCTAAACATTCAAGGACATGTTTGAACTAACATAATTATAACACAGAATAATAAAATTCTTAGCGGAGCAGTAGTAGCCAAGTTCTAGATGTTGAGGAATTAGATTCGTAGGAAATGCTGCAACAGTTTTAGTTACAGTGTCCCATTTCACTAAGAGCACTGATTTGTATGTCATAAATGTATTATTTTTTTTATTTTTTTTCGAACTGACTATGCTATTGACCTGGCAAGGTCTTTACAGCTTCACCGGACTACTAAGGCCGAGCGCTTAGGGCACTCAGCCGATTTTGGTTTTGGGTAACATACACAAGGGTGCACGCACACCTCGGCTTGGGCTGTTACCGAAAAAGACGCGTCTGTCCTAGCTAAACTATACTAAGCTATTCATACATATATGCATTTGTGAATTATGCAATGAAAATTGCATGATTCACCAATGAATACGTGTATATCGGAAATGAAACGAACTAAACTATTCGATTCAGTTCGATTGAGGGGAAAAAAAAGTAAACCCTCCCACAGTGTGTATGTATGTGCACGTGTGTGAGAGAGATAATCTCATATGTGTGTTCAAGTGATGTAGGTGAGTCACTGTATCGCGAAAATAATATCAAGAGGGCTCCGCGCGGGGACGACCTAGGCTCGAGATATTATTGAGAACCGCGAAGTGTGCGGGAGCTAATAGGGATCGATTACAAAAGCGTGGGCGCAACACGCATTTTATAAGATTGAATTTAAATTTACTAACGGTGACGGCACCGAAGTCTAAAAATAGACATAACAAAAATTATTATTATTGTTTGACGGTTATTTTTAGGGGAAGATAGACGTAAATACGCGATTTACTCTATCTTATTTGAGTTATTTATTTTTTAACAGCTGCGCGCGCGAGCCGTTGTAGTGTAGCCGCGATGGCTGGAAATCTATGGATTGCCGTGACGGCACCTAGTAGCGGATTACGAGAGCACTCTTCGTACGCCGAGATCTCCGAGATCTCGTGGAAAATGAGTAGTTGACCTGCGTAGTCAATACTCGATAGGGAAAAGGAGTATGCGGGGTCATCCTGTGAAGGATTAGCCGCCGGAGGTTTGGGAGTGTGCTGGGACGCGGGTTTAGGAGCCCACGGGGCCTGAGGGGCCCGGTAGGGGCGGGGGGGCGCACTAGTCGCGGGTACGGACGCTGCCGGTGCACGAGACGTGCCCGGCAGGTTCGGGAAGGCCTCTCGAGACATGAGAGGCGGAGGTCGAGGACGGGCGGGGGCAGCGGCCGTCTTAGACGGCGACGCCTGCCTGGGGTATCGAGGGCGCTTTGTGCGCGGGGCGCGGGGACATCCGCGATAATTCGCGGTATGGCCCACGCCGCGGCACAGAACACAGCTCGGAGGGTCGGAGGCGTCTTTCGTGCGAGAACACTCCCTAGTGGAGTGGTCGCCGAGGCACTTAACGCACCTGGGTTTCAGGCGACAGTTTCGTGCGGAGTGTCCGTACACCTGGCAGTTGTGACACTGCGAGGGCACAGACGTTTTGCGCGGCGGCTCGACTATGACGCCGGAGAGGCCGCAAAGGGATGTAAGATTAAAAATCGCTTTCCCCTGAGGGGTGCGATCGAGGACAACGAGAACCATATCATATGGAGCCCTGGTGCGCGGAGAGCGCATACGATGAACCTCGCGAACAGGAATCTTCTGTTCCTTGAGGTCGTCTGAAATGTCGTCAGTCGGGAGTTCTGAGGGGACTCTACGGATCACAACCCGTAGTTTACGCTCCTCTTCGAGAGAGTGCGTGAAATAGCCCCACTGGTTGTCCCGAAGGAAACGAGTGAGGTTGCGATGGGCGGTGGACGTGGCTACCTTCACCTGAATACCTACAGCGGTATTCACGGCGGAGGTGTAAGGGATACCTGCCGTTTCCAGCAGGCTAGAAATCTCAACCCAAGACGCTTTGTCTTGGATCGTAACGGGGGGCGGTGGGCGGGGCTTCTTGCCCGAAACTGCGGAACCCGCAGCCACGGGCGAGTCGGGTCTAGAGGGCGCTGGTGTCGCCTTTGGCACTTTCGCGCCATCGACGTTTGCGATCTTTTTAGAGGGCAATTTGTCCTCCGGATCGGAAGAGGAGTTCGAGCGCTTCTTGCGCGGTTTGCGGTGCGTGACGGTGGTGAAGCCATCGTCCGCAGCAGGGGCTTGCTCAGCCTGAGGGGCTTGCTCGGCAGGGGGATCCTGCTGAGCAGGAGGGTCTTGCTCCATGTCGGAGCCGGAGTCGGAGTCGGAGTCATCGCTATCGCGATCGGCTGGGATTGGGAAGTTGTTGGAAGCCTCGATCTTGGCATAGATCGAGGGAGCGGGCTTCGAGGAATGAGGGAGCTCGGTGCGACGCTTTGCAGCGTACGCATCGTAATCGTCTACGAGACGAGGACAGATAGCGGCTATGAAGCCGCGGAGGCTAATGAGCTCAGTCTCTAAGAGACTGACCTCTTGTTCAGCGGCCATACCGGGGCCTGAGGAGGGGAGTGGGGCGGGGGAAGACATGTGAAACCTCCCTGCCAGAGGGGCAGGGGGGCGCGCCTTAATGAATTTAACGGACTATCCCGAGTCCGGATCAAAGGGAGCTGTTTAAAACTAAACAAAATAGGAAAACAACGCGAAGAAGGACCTGAGCGAGACAGGGGAAAAATAACATAAGACTACTTAAATAAACAAACAATAAAAAGTAAATAAATTTAAAAATAAATCACTGAAGAATTAAAGAAATACGTAAATAAATAGATAAATAAATGAGTAAATAAATACCAAAAAATATACCAAGAAATAGATAAAGCAATAAATAAATACAAAGGAAAGGTCTCACTCAGTTCCAGGAAAAAAACGCAGGTGCACCGCAGGTGTGCCGGATCGAAACAACACAATAACTGACGTCACTAAATCACGAGTCTTAAAATCGAACTTGCGCGCGCAGCAAAACGGACAACCGCTCGAGTCAACGATGCGATCGGAACTCCATAAATGTATTATTTGTATCTCAAGTATATATAGTAACTCAATGTTAACTGTGGAATTAGATTTAAGGGAATGTTTATAAATTATTTTCTCAAAATTATATTAACTAACATGAATTATACATTTAGATAAGTAAATATAAACTTATGTATAAAATTCATAAAAACAGACCCATTTTGAAAGAAGTACACCTATTTAGAATATAAGAATCAATAGATTGTTTAATTGTAGGATTATATTCTACAATTTTACAGTATACCAATACCCAAATATTCAAAGTGTAAATTAATTTAAAAATGAAACAAAAATAATATATAAAATTTTACATTCTTTAATTAGTATTTATTATACATTACATAACTTATTGTAAAATATTTTAACAAAAACAATGACATACCTCAGCAATAAAAAATAAAACAAAAATATTTAATTTTTTTTTATATAACTAGCTCTAAAGAAACTATAAAAGACATATTTTTTACATGTTTGGATTTACATACATTATAAGGCATAGGTGAAAAATAATAATCAATTATATATTTCAGCAAATTAAATATGACATTTATAATTATTTGTGATGATGCAATAATGTATGAAGAATCATTACATTGTAGTACATAATCTTATCAAGACAGAATGACACTAACAGAAACTTTGCATTTAAAAACCAGAAATAGTATTTGCTACGACAGAATAAATTACAAGTGACCTTTAATCATATATCTTAGAAGTATGAACATCTTTAGCTACATAAATCTCAATTATTTCTATGCATACAATATTTCGTTTTTAAAATATTATTAATTATTATAATTGCATAGTCTTTTTTACATAATATAATTTTCATCACGAGTCAGGGGAACAGAGTGAGTTATTTTTACGTATATGTGCTTACCTAAAATAGAAGTGAGTAATCATTTGACATCAAAAGCATAGAGAAATGAACTAAACTGATCCATTACTCAAATCTTATGCAGGTCAAGGGCCGTGCTCACGATTCCTGACGGGATTTCTTCTGTATAATAAATATTCTCAGTCGTTTCAAACAGATCTGCTAACTTTTGGCATTCAATCAAAACTAATCAACTCTGCTGTGTTATTATTATGCTCAGACTTCGTAGATGTTAGCCCTTGTTGTGCTTGATTGGACTGATGCTGTTGGTCTTGGGGAGCATTACCAAAATTTGGTTGTTGCATCTTTACGGGTTGCCCCGGAGCAGCCTGTGGCTGAGCTGTTGGCATCGGTGCTTGTATTTGTTGTCCTTGGCCAACAATCTGTTGCGGTATTTGACCTTGCGACACAGGAGCCTGTGCCAATTGATGTGGCATCGGACCACCCTGCATCTGACCCATTTGTTGCCCGGGAATCATCTGCTGCATTTGTCCTGGCTGCATAGGCCCTTGAAGAACCTGCTGGCCTTGGTTCAACATTTGTTGACCCATTTGTGGAATTTGTTGTCCATGGATCATCATTTGTTGTCCAGGTGGGTGCATTGGTTGTCCGGGAATACCGGTTTGCTGACCGTGTGTCATTATAGTGTGCTGAGCGTGTGGGTGCATTGGTTGGCTCTGGGTTTGAGGCACCTGTGATCCTTGATTTGGTACGTTTTGGTTCTTTTGAGGAATGTGGTTAGGTATAGATATACCTTGAGTATGACTTGGCAAAGGTTGCCCTTGCAGCATTTGACCTGGCATAGACATAGATTGATTCGGCAATGAAATTTGCGGTTGCTGTGCAGTATGTGCTTGGGGAATCGATTGGTTTTGATTCTGAATATTCATAGAATAATTTGAAACAGGGACTTGTTGGTTAACATTAGGTATATTTCCTTGGACCAGTGGCATTCTCATATTTTGCATTTGCATTCCCACCATTGGGTTATTTGGATTCATCATTGGTTGACCAATATTTTGCTGACCAATAGTCACGGAAGGCATAACATTAGGTTGTTGAGGTTGATTAGGTAAATTTTGTTTAGGCATTTGGGCAGTCTGCCCGTTCTGTTGGACTAGGCTTTGGCCAGCGGGTCCATTGGCTACAGTTTGTGGCGGTACCATTTGGTGCATGCCTGGTTGTGAAGGTAATCGGATTTGATGCATCTGTTGCATCATCATTTGTTGTTGCAAAGACATTTGTTGACCAAGCTGTGGGCGAACGTTTTGTTGGTTCATGGTTGGTTGGGTATTAGTAGGGCCAACAGCAGGTAGAGACGTAGACATAGCATAAGTGTTTGTTAAATGGGTCATGGGTTGAGAAATTGTTGCAATCTGATTGGGTCCTATTGGCATATTAGGCTGAGAGATCTGAGGTTGTCCTGGCATATTTAGAGATGGATCGTTAGTTCCTTGAGGCATCATTTGTGGGTGGAATTGTGGATTACCATATATAGGTTGGTTAGGATACCCAGGTTGATACTGGTTCATGGATACTCCAGGCATGTAATAGCCACTGTTTGCAGACATCATGTATTGGTGCTTTTGTTGTTCCTGTCTCATTTGCATCTCTCTCTCTTGTTCCTAAAATGATGAAATTATTGATATTGTGATATAGTTCTGACAATTGATAATAGTTTAATATAAATGTAGATAGTATATCTGAAATCAATACACTCAAACATCCTTTGATACCATAAAAGTTTGCATACCTATATATTTCTAGAAAAGGAAAAGGTTTTCATGTTATATATCTATATTACTATAAATCAACTAATGCCGATTATTGTCTGCAACCTATTATTTGCGTTAGGATTTATTTAATTTAATAATGTTTTTTATTGTTATGTAATGCGGAAGAAATCTTAGTGATTTGTTAGTAGCTTATATATTATACAAGCATTTACTCACGTTAATGTAACTTGGACCTATCCTCCGGCATCAGTAATTATTTTCTGGATAAAAGGAAACCCTATGCTCTTTGCTGTATTCATGACAAATAGTATGCAAAATTTCATTATGACCGGTTGAGAGGTTAAGGGGTGAAAGTGTAACAGACAAAAAAATCTGCTCACTTATAAATATAAATTAGTTAAAAATAAAAGATTAGGGTTTCTACCTGCACACGTTGCAATGCAAGCTGTCTTTGATATTGCAGATACTCGTGCTTTTTCTTTCTCATGGCTTGTAATTTGGCAGCCATCTGCATCTGGCGCTGTCTCTCTGCTGCTTCAGCGGCGGCGGCGAGTCGCGCCGCGTGCTCCGCTCTGAGAGTATCTAGAGCCGCTCGACTGTCTCTTATTTGGCTTACTTTATCCTAAAAATTATATCGCTCCATAAAAATTCTTATATACATACACTAGCGACCCGCCCCAGCTTCGCACGGGTGCAATGTAGATACTAATATGGTAATTAGTCTATACTACAGGAGGGAATAATATACTGTATCGTAGAAAATAGCTTGGTAAATAACACATAATTTTATTTGTAAAAAGATAAAAATTATTACTGTGCGTTATTTAGAGGTAAATATATACCATCTCAAAAGAACAAAGAAACGATTTAGAAACATTCTTCATTGGTGCTCCGCTCCGATTTATATAAGCGTGATGATTTATAGCCTATAATAGCCTCCCTCGATAAATGAGCTAACACTGAAAGAAATTTTCAAATCGGACCAGTGGTTCCTGAGATTAGCGAGTTCAACCAAACAAATATGAGTTAACCCTTCAGCTTTATATCTGTATAGATGAGAGCCCATCAGCTTTACCGAGCGTATTTTAAAATGGTGACTATTATTGTTACATCGGAGTTTTTGGCGGGACCTTAGTCTGTCATATATATTTTATTTATAATCTTCTTTAACTCTATATTTTGTAATATTGCGGGCATAATTATGTCATATCGTTTGGATATTGTGCATAAGTGAAGTGTATGGAATAAAATACCACAGAGCAAAGTTCTAACAAGGGAGAGCACCATTGATACATAACGTATATTTCACAAAAAAAGCAACTAAATGTATAGTCCTTGTTAATCTGAATATAGCCCTAAGATTACAGTCAAGAGTTAAATAAAAAAATTAACGCTTAAATATTATTTACAACACCATCAAATTTATAAATAAACTGTAAACTTTGCAGTATTATGACAAAGTGAATTTTCAAAATAAAAACTATAACTGTATTTCTTAATATAATTATGTGATTTATATGACCATGACCCATATAACCTTTATTATTTTTAAGTTACCTTTATTACATTTTATTATTAATTCTTAGCCTCAATAGAATAACCTAATAGATATAT
Source organism: Antheraea pernyi (assembly GCA_015888305.1). Taxonomy (NCBI): domain Eukaryota; kingdom Metazoa; phylum Arthropoda; class Insecta; order Lepidoptera; family Saturniidae; genus Antheraea; species Antheraea pernyi. Next base: position 305,248 of record MU158883.1, on the reverse strand, counting down.
AGGCTAGATACTTTGGATGTATCCATCGGTAAGTCACATGAAAATCAGTTATGTGGTTTGAGATCTTAGCTCGAACGAAATACAAAAGACACTTCAATTTTCTTTATATATACAGCATGATTGGTTAAATAGTTGCAATACTCTCACATATTACTCATTACTAGCTTCTCGTTCTAAATCAATTAAAAAATAGGAGCTTAATATTTGACCTAATTATCTCGAGAAACGCAAAACTGATATACACACAACATCAGGTGATTTACACAAAAGCGAACTGGTTTAATAAATGAATCACGCCCTATCGCGTACTCCAGCCCGCATCCCACACCTCGGCTAGTGCCACGATAAGCAGTTACGTAATGGTTAACCTCGAAAAGCTCCCCTTGAACTTGGTTAATTAAAGCTAGGTGTGTTTTTTTACGTTTAAAAGTATTGTTCCTATACTTTTACAAGTTTTAGAACAAACTTTAACTAAGGTTCTCTTTGTTGTTTATTAGTATTTGTTTTGATATTATTATTTTATATGTTAAATATGACCATGAACTACCCCACGATTGAAGGGTGTTAACCTATAAACAGTCACCTGGTATAGATTAAAGATACTATACCTGTAGACTCTCCAAATACACACGTTTGTCATCTTGCAACTGAATGTATTTCAGAAGCCGTGAATGCATCGCTGTTATGTTCATAAAAAGTGTTTGGACTGCTGTGTCGTTCGCGATGGAGCGCCCTCTATAAAATAAATAAATAATCAGATATTAAGCTAACACCTAAATAATACTAGAACGACTATAATACAAGTAGGCATAAACAACTGAATACAGCTTCAGCTATATACACAAAACTTACAATTAGATTAATATAAACTAATAATAGAAAGAGAAAATATATCATTATTTGTTTGCAATGCATAAAACCAAAAAATACTGAACCTATTTTAAAAAATCTTACACCTATATAAAGATGTATTACCAGTGAGTAACATTGGTTGTTTTCAAAAATTTACATTAACTCTAGCGGAGCCGCGAGCAAAAACTAATATGTTATAAATATATTCACAAATACATGATGCTTATATTAAATAATAATAATAATTTATTCTCCAAACATTTTTACATAAATTATATACAAAATTAAGTGGTCACTGATGGTGCCAATTTCAGCTCGCGTAGACGCCTATACTGATCTTGAGACTATATCACAGACGCCAGCGCAAACTTCACTAATTTTATGGGAATGTTTGATAAAGAGAGTTACTTCTTCTTCTTTTTCTTGTTTTGGCTCCGCAGAAGCACTTGCCAGTGTCAATGTTTTGTTTCAATGGAGATTACAACATATTTTACACAATAAGTGTCATGTGAATAATTTCAATGTTACAATGTTCCAACAAGATGGTGGCTCTCTTGTTAGAACTTTCCAGGGAGTTTTTGTGGCATTTCAGAATTCATGGTCCGTGGGTATTATTTTCCATTTGCTTCACTTACGTACAATAACTGAAGTGTATTACGTAAAACACTATCAATTTTTAAAAATATACAGTCAAATAAAACAAGATTATAAACAAAATATAAAAACTAAATGACATACCAAAATCCGGCCAAAAACTCCCAAAGAGAGTTACTTATGAATAATGATTGTAATATGGAAAGTGTGTGCGTGCGTGCACGTGCGTGTGCGAGTATTTATAGATGTATATAATAATGATTGAATTTAATAATTAAATATACTTTTATAGGCTAGTTATAAAAGACACATAATTATAGTGACTAGTGATCGTCGTCTAATGGTCGATATTCGACCTTAAATAAATAAATTTTTAGTTTAAATATTAAGGGGAAAAAAATCGATTTTTTGTTGATGAAAAAATTGATATTTTTGAAATATTTAACTTGAAACATACCTTGATGAATTACTCTTCATTCTATTAACAAATATTTCCACTTGAGATTTGAGTGTCTCGACGAATTCATCGATTTCTTTGTCTTCCGCATCGTCATCCTGCGCCTTAGTATTTGTTGTCTTAGCAAAATCCTAAAATGAAAATATATTTTCAACAATATATTGTCTCCATAAGTAACTATATCAACATGCAAATGGTATTCAATTAATAGAAGTATGAATCCTTAATCATGAAATGCTTAAAGGGCAAGTAAATAACAGTAGGGATGTCATTATGATATAATGATAATAAAATTTGTAATTTACTGCGTCTCTTTCTCTATACAAAATTATGTAACATAACTGTATAAGTAATAACTGTTGAAAGTTTTATATTCCTTCGTTATAATTTGTTCTATCTATGTTTTTAAGGGCAATTGTAACAATAAGGTGCTAAAACATGCAAGTCTATATCAGGACCTTGTATACCACGTTGGTTTTTATAAGACCCAATGAAAGAGTTTGTAGGAAGTTAAATATTTTTATGCTATTATTTTAATATTTGTTATAAACCGTATTGGCATATTTTATAGAGAACTAAATTTAGTTAACAACAAAATACACTATTTACTGCATATTTAAGTTAGGTTACGTATATGCTTCAGGCACCTTATACGAGTTGAAATACTGACCTCGGAGTCATGCGAAGTATGCGACGCAGGTGCAGGCGCTGTAGGGGCAGCAGCACTAGTGTCACGAGTGCGACGCTGTTCCCAATAATTACGATCTAAGTACCGAGACAGTTCCGAATTGGCTTGCACACTGTGTTCCGGCGAAGCACTTACATTTGATGGTGTTGGAGAAACTATTAACACAAAATATGACAAGTCCAGTATCCAGAATAAAAATTTACATTAAATTTCATGTTTAACTAGCTGGTTTATATATCATATATATCTTCTATACATATAATATGAATATAAATCTAATGTGACTGTACTTTTTCGAGTTTTGTGAAAAAAATCGTTGCAGGTGTCTATGAACAAGTAATAAAATACATTTTTAGATGTCAGTCTGTCTTTGTGAACAACTATCACTGCTAAAGTACTTGGTTCACAATAAAACCCTACCAAGAAAATCATATATATATATATCATTACGCTAAGACCAATAGGAGCGGAGCACCAATGAAGAATGTTTCAAAATCCTTTATTTTAATATATCCTTTATATAAAATATTTTTTCTTTTGAGAGCTTTCGCTGCATGTTAGCGTTATCCTAAAGTAACTATTCCACGTGGACGAAGTCGCGGGAACAGCTAGTAGAAACTACGTATTATCTGTACTGATTGTTCTATTATTCTTTTTTTTGTAATTCTTTCATTACTACTTCATTAGGTACTATAAACCGTTCATAAATTTAAAGATACCTCTGATAAATGTTATCATGTTTAAGTCCTATGGTAGAACGTAATGGTGAGGTAGCCTATATAATACTCTGGAAAGTTCAGGAAAATCTGCCAGAAAAGGTCTCGTCAAAATCTATTTAACCGTTTTAGAAATTAACTTGTACATAAAACCATACACTTCAACTTACTATAATACAGCCAAATTTGGCGTGTAATACAGAAAGCCTAAACAAAAGAACGTAACTTTAAAATGCAGCTACAAGAGCACAATAACAGTTGCACAAGCACAGAGTTTCGACTTGATTGTGTCGATTAACCAGACCATACTATAAAATTTCATACCACTCTTCGATGGTTTGATGACAAAAATTTCGTTCTCCATAGAAAAATCAGTTCTTTTTTATCGAGAAAATGACGTCACTGTCTCTGATTGTGGGCTCAGTGGAATCCGAAAAGAAAGGTCGACAATCATCACTGTAGTGCTGCCTTTAAACCTATTGTCATCCGAATATAGATAGACCGATGCCATAACGCAACAGACTAAAAAAGAGCCACTGTGACGGATTTATCAAAATCATATGATGGTACCAATTTTAGATGAGTATATACATTCTATCATCTCACTTCAATGCTGGACATATATCTACTGATCTCAATACGTGAAACAATCAGCGTTACAATTTAGTGTATAGTGGTCACGTTCCAGTCAGACAGCTTACTATTACTACCTATAGTATTTTGATCGACTTAATTTCAGAATCATAAAAAAATACAAATAATACCAGTTGGATGATGAGGCGTAGGATCTGGCGCGATATGTGGACGAGATTTGCGTTCTTTCTCTTTCTGCTCAGCCTCGGACTGGCTGAGAGCGAGTGCCAACTGGAGTTCTTCTTCCTCTTGTAATTCTTCAGCGCTTTTTCCACCAGGACTTTTCTATATCAATATTTACAATCAGCAATAAACTCTGTTTGAAATTGTGATTGTATAACAATTAAATTATAATACACGTTAGATAAAATATATATCTATTTAAGGACACTATATGTCTGTCTAAACATACAATGATACGTGGGCATGGATCTTTAACTTAAATATCGTTGATGGCCAAGTATACATATAAATACACACTGCACGTGCTTGCATTGTTAAATATTTTTTTTTTATTCTTCATTAAAAATTTCAGGTTGATTATAAGTTTCTAACAAATTTTTTGATACAGCATGTAACATGTAAAAGGTGTTAGTTAAATTTTTAATATCTTATTGAAATTAGGTACTTTTGCATGATCATCTTCTTCTTCTTGTTCTTACCCTTATCCCACATAAGTAGGGTCGGTACAACATGTTTCTCATGTTGTGGTATATGATTTGGCTTAATTTTACGATCGGCCGCCTGCCTGACATCAACCCTCCTTGGGATTATTTTGTACCACTGTATTTATGATACTTGCACGGTACTTTTGGATGATCATCCTTTTTATTAATATACTAGCGGGCTGATTATTAAACACCCTTCACAAATTATATACCAAAACGTTCCTCATGAATCACTTTATACACTGGTGCAAACCGTTTGAAAATCAGTTCAATAGTTTTTGAGTTTATCGCGTACAGACAGACAGACGCGGTAGGGGACTTTGTTATATACTATGTAATGATATAATTATGAACTAAATTTTTATAGACATTATGATACCCTGCTAATTGCAATGCAGTTGTGTGAATATGAATGATGGTGATGTCTGGAATTGATATCCATTTCTGTGCATCCACTAAAAGCGATCGTAACTTTAATGTAATTTTTAAAATATAAACTTGATCGAGTTCCTTGAGGGTTCCTCTCGATGACTGAGTTGTTTTCCGAACCAGTTGTAGTTTCGATGTTGATAAGCATCTTCTTAGTAATCTAATTTAAATGACATATTTTTTATTTCATTTGAGTTTTTAAATAAATTGTTCAGACTTTCTTTAGTTTCATTTAATTTTACGGTATTAAACATGGACATATATTACTACTAATTCTGTTACAAATCTTCTTAGTAAAATAACTGACTATATTTATGCACATGAGCATACATATTAAATACTGTTTAACACCTTCACTCAAAGACATAAAAATCTACACAGAACCGATGAAAAACATTCATAATGGAGAGCTTGAATCAATGATTTCTCAGATTAACTTGTCTTTGAATATTACAATGAGACTAGCATTCGATGAAGGAACCCCTAGCAGTAGGTATTTTTCTAATGCCCACTTAACAACCTTCCATGCCTCAAGATGAAAATCTATTACCATGGACATAGGTACTTCGTGACACACCTATAGAGCTGTGTTCCAACAGTTCCATTTAAGGCACAGTACTCTATTTAGGCTTAGTATATAACCCACTTAGGCCACATTGTCACTGAACATCAAATGTCGAAAAGCTAAGCCCAGTAGAAAAGACTAGTTGACTCTAAATCGTGACAAAAAAAGTCATTGACTGAGTTTCCATTCCACAAATCAAGTTAAATAAAAGTCCTTAGCTCCACTCTCTCAATTTGCAAATTTGCTGTTTTAAGATTTTATTGGATTCCCCATATACTTTACAAACTTAATTACAACCGACCAATAACTTTGATTTTAAAAGTAGCATAATCTTTCAATAACTAGAGGTTAATTTCATAGATCGAATCTATGATATTCATTACAAATTACAAAAATATAATAATGAACAACATATATCACAAAATTAAGATTTATTTGAGATTAAAAAAAGTCAAATGTCTTCTTACATAATCCTTATTAAAAGAAAAAACGTTTTTACTAAGAAATACAGTTATAATAATACTAAATCTATGTAAGGTATCTTAAAAATATAACTTCAGTCCATAATGCAATAATATTACAAATGATTTAGATTCAGACGTGTCCATAGAAAAATAGCTCTTTAGCTTTTGGAAGACAATTTATTTAAGGTTAACAGAAACAGACTGACAAACATATACAGTATTGTAACTGTCGGTAATAGCACAAAATGTGATTTTATATCTTGGTATTATTTAATAGCTTCGCATGACTGCATTGGTATGGTGGGTATTATTCCTTTTCAATGGACTTGATGTTTTAATTTATCTCATTTAGTAGATTATTAAACCTCACTTTATTCGACACACACTTAACCTAGATCCTCTCCTCACAGAGTTCCTACACTACATGGTGACATTGTTAGTCTAAACGCCACAAAACATCGTATTTCACACCTGTACATCCACAGAGTAGTTACATAAGTACAGTGACAAAGTTCATTCACTGGTTTATATTACAATCTCTTTGAAAGACCTCTTTGTATAGGCATAATAATTGACTTAAAGATAAGGAACGTTTTAAATTAGATATGGTTCTCTTTATTTCCAGCAGATGATGTTGAGCAGCCCCTTGTGGCATCGCTTTCTTTCTGTTTCTTTATAGCTCGAGGCAATGGTTGTGCTTTAAACTGGTAGGCTTGTTTACAATCTTGTTCGATTTGTTTTCTGATTCTTTCTTCCTTGCGTTTCTTTAATTCTTCATCACGTTTCTCAAACGAAAATGGTTCGAGTTTAATAGGTCCTACTCTTTGATGATTTCTTTCGCACAGCTTCTGAGACTGAGTTTTTTCTTGATCTATAGATTTCGATTTTTTATAATGCCACTTCGGGCTAACAGGTTTTGTGGTATGCGCTGCTATCTTAACAGGGGCCTGAGGTTTGTCAAATATGTGTTTTGGGGCACATCGAGCTTTAAACTTCTGTATCTGTGGAGAATTAACAGCCTTTTTCTGTACTTCTGTTAAATGGAAAGGCTCAGGAACAGTAAGGGGCTTCTTAGAAACTTCAGGTAGCTTTGGTGCCTCTTTTACATATTTAGGTATTGGATGAGCTTTAATTTTATATTTTTTTATCTCTTCAAACTCCATGTCTTCTTTTTCTTTTTGAGAAAGAACGTGAATAGGCCTCGAACGCGCCTTACAACGAAGCATTGGTGATTGGGGCACGGTCAATCCCGATGGACCTCTAATAACGTTTGTACGTGATATTTGTGGTCCAGTCGAGTGGAAACGGCAGGGAGTATCTCTCTGATAGTGGTATATTGCTTCAGCCAACGAAACAAACTTTGTTCTTGAAAGTTCCTGCGATTTTCCTATTGGCCGTTTGCATTTTTGGTAAACATTACCTTTATTATTTAATTCTATTTTCTCAAATTCGTCACGGAGTGCTGTGATGTCGTTCAAGGATAAAGATTTTCTCATCAAACAATAATCATTTTCGTTTATATAATCCAAACTGTAGTTACCGAAATCTTCTGATATTGGAGATGTCGGTTCATCTTTAATATATAGTTTATTACCATTAGGAGTGTAGTAATGTTCACCTCGAAAGGATGTCACGTAATTTTTAGCCATAATTGTGTTTATTTTTTAATTCTTTGGAACACGACTTTAGACAACGTTACAATTCAAAAATATTCAAAGAACTGTCAGTGTGACTCAAAGACAAGTACCGATAAAACTTTTTAACAACCAAAGAGATTTATCTTTTAGCCAATGAAAAATATTATAAATGAAATAGAAGTTTAGTCGTCAGTAATTCCTTTGGATCTAAATTATAACTGACAAAACAATGAAATGTGTTAAAGTAATAATTAATAAAACGGTAACGCATTATGGAATTAATCATGATTATTATATTTTGTAACACTATCTTTAATATTATATACTTGTACACATGATATGCTAAATAATCATGTCTGTAATCAGATTTGGACAAATTACAAAGATTTGCATTGAATTTACTTTTACAATTACATTTAATTCTTCAACAAATAAAAAGTTGTCTGTGGCTAGTAACAAACAAGCGTTGCTACAGTCTGAAGCTAACCACATGTCATTTGTCAGTGTCAAAGTGACATAAAATGTAAATGAGTGTCTTTCGAGAATTGTTTTAGGCGCGGTGTTTTGGTAAATTACATTCCGTGGTTTCAAATATAGGAGACTGAATTACGTATCATACGTTTTACTGAGTGAAGAAAATAAAAAATAACGATATTCAGCGTCAAAACATACAATGGCACAAGCTCCTCTACCAAACCCTAATACACTGTTACCGCTAGAGCTTGTGGACAAATGTATTGGTTCAAGAATACACATTATCATGAAGAACGATAAAGAAATGGTCGGAACGTTGCAGGGTTTCGATGACTTCGTTAATATGTTATTAGACGATGTCACAGAATATGAGTCGACACCAGAGGGAAGAAAAATTACGAAGTTAGATCAGATTCTTTTGAATGGAAACAACATTGCAATGTTAGTACCTGGTGGCGAAATGCCCGGTGATTCATACGATGGACAGTAGTGATGTTATATAATAAATGATTATAAATCGAAAATTGTTTGTATTTCTTGTGTAAACAAATTTATAACCTCTTAATATAGTATAGACTAAATTAACATAAAACTAAAAGCAGGCGTACCAATAATTTAGATTTCATAAAGTTTTATAACATGATTTGGATTCTATATCCTGCTGTTTTATTAATTGTATGAACCTCAACACTGATAGAACCCTACATTTCCTAACCATGAATTATTGATGAAGTTGTGGTACAAAATTCTTTATTGGTTAATGTTGATTTGTGTTTTACAAAGAATTTAACATTTAGAGCCCAATACCATGGGACTAGCAGTCATTTGAAAATATTAGTATTTATAATAAATTCATGTCTTCAATTGTAGGAATCTTTACAACAGTTTTAAATATCTGGGATATTATATTGATCTGTGGCTTGGTATTACTTCTTGTATTCTGTGTAATATTAAAAACAAAAAGGGATCATACTAATGACAGAATTGTGGGTGCAGCATTTTTCCAAATTATGAAAAGTTTCTTCCGTTACATATTCAGAGAAAAAAAAAAGATTTTGACTAAATTGTCTAATTATTGTATTATCTCTTCTCCTCATTACTATTATCTTCAAATTTTAACACTAAATATGATATTTTTAAAATATTAAGTTATGACATGTATGGAAACTTCTGACTCAATTATTTATATATAAGGAATGTTCATATGAAGATACAAAAATGGAATAAAACATATTGTTAGCTGTCAATCTTCTTAAATACATACAATGTAACAATAAATGTAGAAAGTATACCATTCTTTAATTATTTGACACTTGCCCTAATACATTAATAAGTAGCAAACATGTTAATGTTGTTTAATCTGCATTATTATTGGTTTGCTTTTAATGTTGTTTTTGTGTTTTAATGCTATTGTTTTCTGCTGCATTTCCCACAAGTGCGAAAGAATAAATAAAAGATGCAGGAATATCGAAAATCTTCTAAACTGAAAGTACACATGATTCCCAATTTAACATTTTAATTTCATTTACAGTTCTATGTGAAAATATTAGACCTACATTCGAAATTGTTCATATTATTTTTTTTTTTTATAGTAGCACGGCAAAATGACTGCACTGTGCCTGATGGTAAGCACAGTACAATCCAAAAACAATGGCGATCACCGAGTGACACTATCCATCTTCGGTCGCCACTGTCATGCCGACCTGCGAAATGCTGGATATGCACAGGCTGATACCGAAACGCGCAGAAGCGAATCACTATGACGGGTTTTTTCGCCATATACATGGTGGTTGCGACCCAGTCGGGCTGTAAAACCCTACCACCCCGCTTTCGCCATTGCCTCGTTCGTTATTCAGCTGGGTGCACCACGTGCATGTGAGGTTGGCTTGGGTGTGCCAAGTCTTCAATGTTATTCGACACCCCTTACTCCCCAATCAATAGAAATGTTTCAATATACAGTATTAATTTAGCCTGAGTATTCACACAAACTAAATGAGGAAATTTCTCATTTGTTCCCATTTGATGAGCAGGAGTTGTTTTACAAAACTTTCAATCGCATGGTCTTCAATAACATAAAAATGACTAAACTGAGATACATATCACTATATATTATAAAACAAAGACCTCAGCCGCGTCTGTCTGTTTGCGATAAACTCAAAAACTACTCAATGGATTTTCATTTGGTTTTCACTGGTAGAAAAAAGGTTATGAAGGTTTGGGGTATATAATATGTCAAGGTATTTTTTATTATCACATTAGTAACTCATATATTTACATTACACACCATAGCAGTATTGAATACAACGCACAAACGCATCATGTTATGTACTGAAGATTTGACAATATAAATTTTAAGTGCATATTATTCCTCACATGAATCACATTGTCAAATAATATTTTGTGAGATGGTACATAGGATACTTTGTAACCATTATTACTTGACACCCAATTAAACACAAGAAAAGGTAATCACTAGTAAATAATATGACTACATTTAAAGAAAGATTCAATACCTGAATAACATGGGTAAATGTTATAATTGATTAATTCGATCTTATTATGTTTATTTTAGGTTAAGTAAGTGTAATAAATTTAAAACTATATATAAAATTATCGCTCTCTTGGCAACCCATTTTATCGAATTTTGTTTACAAATCAACAAGAGTTAGAAATCAGACTTTATTTTATACTAGTGTACCTAAGAAAAATAAATAAGTGGAATAATATTGTTACTTGATAAAAGTAGCAGAAGCAGTGTCAATTCAATACCTTCTGCAGTGCTATTTTAAACCTTAATTTTTATTATTGCAGTTATAGTGTCATGTATTCAGACCACATTATCTTCTCTACGGTCTCATGAATTACAGTAATTGAATAAATCAGTTCATAAGAGTAAGGGTAAAAGAATAAATGTTATGTAGTACAGTAGAACCTCATTAAGGTATAAACCAAGGGACACGAAATATTTTAAGTTTTTAATTTATCAAGGGTTTATGTTAGAGAGAGACTTTCTCCCGATTCTCGTTTCTTCAAGACTTCAGCTTCTTTTAATGATAATTTCTTTCTTATAATGAATTTTATGAGTGATAATGTACTTTTGTGTATTCCAAACTGAGCTACAAAATCTTTCCATTTTAATCCAATTTTTACTGCTTCTATCGCTTTTAATTTATCATTGTATGTTAGTGCTGTTAATTTGGTTAGGTAACTTTTATCACACAACACAAGTTCCTGGACAGTGATCAACATAATGATCCAAGTAAGCTCCTGTCCTAACCACCGCAAATACTGCTTTTAGGGATTTCATAGAAACAATAGGTGATTCTAGACTTATACCGTGTTATTACAAAAAGTTAAATACGTATTAAATACTTGGTTTTAAAAAGTTTCCTAATAAATGCACCGGGCTCGCCCGAGACAAGTTTGCGTTATCCTTTTCGCAAGTCTGACCTAACGTAACCAAAGCGAGACAAAAGAGTAAGATGGCGAACATTCAGCGACCGCGGTGCATTTAATATGACACCTTTTCAAAGCCAGGGTTCAATACGTATTTAACTTTTTCGTAATAACACGATTGTGTTAATAATTTAATTGGTAAACACTTACAAGCAATAATTTATGAGAAACCTTTTGTTTTGTACATTCAATCAAATTGATTCAATGACTGACAGTTTATGTTATAGAGCTCCTCGAAACATTTCTTTAAATAACTGAGGGCTAATACTGAAATTATAGGTTTGAGTTATATGGGATGCGTAATTTAAGTAATAGAGGTTTTGGGCTCAGAGGGGAAGGGAGCAGATTATTTTTTGAAATTATAGAGGTTTTTACTTTAGCGAGGTTCTACTGTACCTCACTCAAGTGTTACAAAAGCGTGTATTCATAAAATTTATCAGTTTATCATTTTAAACAGAAATGTAATCATGTTTTTATAGAAGTCAATGCTCAAATACAAAAAAGTAAAAATATTTTTTGTTAAATACCGAAAATGTCATTACGTTATAAATATGATAAAAAATTGTAATACTAAGTTCACTAACCTGTGGTTGAGTTGGTCCATAGTCATTTGCAGTATCAACTATCTCCAATTTAGCACTGGATGATGGCGGGCGGCTTACTTTATCATAACAAGCATCACACACACGCACCTGTTGTTTTTTTTTACATTTATTTTTACAGAACTACTAGAAAACATAATTGATATATATTCTGAAACTTAATAATCTTTAATTTTATGTATATTTTTATATATTACTGTTATTAAGTTGCTGAATAATGGAGCATTTATAAACTATCAATATAGTATTCATATAAATTATCTTAAATATTTAGTTTAATGTTCATTCTAGTATGTAAGCAGTAATATCTACAGATACATACCTCTTTTTCAATACCAAATTTGGGAAGAGTTGATGTTTTAGAACTGCACTGTTGGCAAAACACTTGTCCGCAAGCACGGCAATGATGTCGACGCACCATGAGCGAGAAGGCAACACGACATCTATTGTAATGAGGTACAATATTTTAAACCTGTTAATTTTAATCATGATCTCTCTTACACTAAAGGAAAGACATCTCAAAGTTATAATTGTTAATAAAGAAATAACTGAATATAAATTTCATTCTTTAAACTTGTTAAAGTTCAGACTATTTTTTTTTTTTTATAGAATTGGATATACACATATACACACTAATCCAATAAGTATAACTTACATAACAATATTCATTTTAATAACAACTTTTTTATTTATTGTAATACGGTAAAATTACTTCACTATGCCTGATGGTAAGCACAGTACAATCCAAAAACAATGGCGACCACCGAGTGACACACCATCCATCGCTGGTCGCCGCTGTCACGCCGGCCTGTGAAAAGCTGGATATGCACAGACTGATCCCGAAACGCGATCCGCAGAAGCGAATCACTATGACGGGTTTTTTCGCCACATACAAGGTGGTTGCGACCCAGTCAGGCTGTGAAACCCTACCACCCTTTCTTTCGCCATTGCTCGCTCGCCTCGCTCGTTATTCAGCAGGGTGCACCACGTGCAGGTGAGGTAGGCTTGGGTGTCTCAAGTCTTATGATGTTGTTCGACACCCCTAAATGGTTACTTTGAGCTGACACTAACACGCAGTGGAAGCTCTCAAAAGAAATAAAAACTATTTTTAAAACATTCTTCATTGGTTCTTCACCCCTATTGGTCTTAGTGTGATTATATGTATAGCCTTCCTCGATAAATGAGCTATCTGATACTGATAGAATTTATCAAATCGAACTGGCAGTTCCTGAGATTAGTGTGTTCAACCAAACAAACAAACCCTCCAGCTTTATAATATTAGTATAGATTAACAACTAACTTAACACAATATAGTTATTACTATTTCCGTTTTGTGTTGCTTAATCAGGAAGATTTTTTATGAAATTCTGTTAAATTTTGCTGGAAATAAACCTATATAATCATCCATACCTCTTTAAAATATACGAATATCATATTTTTAGTCAAAATCATGTGTATATAAGTATTCAATTTAATATCTTTAGATACCACCAAAATGTGTTTTTTATTTTTAATTTTAATATTATTAAAATAGTTTAATTTTTAGGTAATTTCAAAGTTATACACAAACCTGTGACATACTTCACCATCTGCCCATTCAGGCGCTGTGTCAGCAGAAAACATCGCATCAGATTCTTTGAGTGTTGGAAATTTATAGCCTTCTGCCTTTAAAATGTTCACGGTATCCTATGAAATAAATAAAATTACTTCTGTAAGTATAAAAAAGCCAACACAATATATTTTTCACTCTTAGTACATAAATTTAATGTTTAATTTAGCACCATCAAAAATTCACTCCAAACACAAAGAAATAACTGTAGGCAAACGACTAAATGTTTTTGTACTGTCTGGGATGCTATGATTCACGCGATGAAATGATTAGATATGACGTTTTTCACATTTAGCAACAATGCCGTCCAGGACAAACACGTTTGTGTCGACGTAAACAGATAAAGTAACATGAGCGTACATTTCAAGGAGGACAGACAAGGCTGTAGAGATTTTATTAGTATTCACTGTTGATCTATACTAATATATAAAGCTGAAGAGTTTGTTTGTTTTGTTGAACGCGATAATCTCAGGAACTACCAGTCCGATTTGAGGAGATTATCGAGGAAGGCTTTAGGCTATATATCATCACGCTAAAACCAATAGGACCGGAGCACCAATGAAGAATATTTAGAAATAGGGGTATCTTCCACCCCGTTTTAGCGTTAACCCAAAGTAACTATACCACGCGGACAAAGTCGCAGGCAGAGGCTAATTTGTTTATAAAACAAATCCAAATTGCAAGTATATACCACAAATACACAAATACCTGTAATAACATTAGTGAAATTGTAATTATAACAAAAAAAAAAATCAATTTCTAGAGTTTTCTTAAAAATAATGTATGAATTATTAAATAACAAAATATAAAAAATCATATTTACAAAGTAAACATTTAAAATCAATAACATACTATTGATAAAATTACTATCAGACATTGACATGAATTCCACAATGTAAACATAACAATAATTTTAATTTACTGCAGACCAGCTGACCAAATGAAGACGTGTTATCCTCTTTTAACAATACTGTAATATAACACATATAGAACCAATGATATATGATTATAATCACTTATACATTTCTGCTTAATTAAATTAAAAAAGCCAGATCAATAGACATAATGCGTGGACGTGAATCAGAGAACCTTGAGGTGTGCAAAACAAGTTCAATGAACTTTTAATGTGAGATTGTGTGTACTGTCATTTAGGAATCTAGGCATTTACTGTACTTATATAAATACGCTAAAATTGTTGTGACATTTGTATCACACTATCTTCTGGCAGCGACTTCGTCCGTGTGGAATAGTTACTTTGGGCTAAAGCTAACATGTAGAAAAGAAAAAATAATAATTTTGAAACATTCTTCATTGGTGCTGCGCTCCTATTGGTGTTAGCGTGATGATATGTAGCCTATTATTATATATATAACCTTCCTCAATAAATGAGCTATCTAAAACCGAAGGATTTTCTCAAATGGCACTGGTAGTTCCTGAGATTATCACGTTCAACCAAACAAACAAGCAAACTCAGCTTTATAAATTAGTATAGATTTTAATTTATTGTTTCATTAATTCCTTATACAGTGTAAGTGAGCACTCAGGTAATTATATGGTGGTCTAAGGTTCCAAATATGTTGCTGATGACAAATCTCATTTGGCATGCTGTTAGTATTTATATATCTAATGTATATATTACATGTTACTTTTAGTGGCGTGCGCGTCGTACTTACGATTGTTTTTAAAGAGCATTTCTATAGTTGTACATAGTCTCACAATTTTGTAATTCTTTAATACGATTTAAAAAAACGCGTGCGGAGCTGCGGATACAGCTAGTTATAAATAAAAAAATAAACTGACTATGAAAAGTCTACATAAAAAAATGCATAAAAAATTCTCTGATTCTAGGTATCTATTAAACCTCTACCAATATCTAAATCACTATTCATTTCCTACTCGATTTTGAAGACTTTCCTGGGGTGTCTTCAATATCCTAGGTCCAATTTTCATGAGCTCAAAATAGTATTATCTTGGATATATTCCCTTTCCAATAAACAATCATTTTCCAATTCTTTTTAAAATAATGAAGTTTGAGGTAACAGTTATAAAAAATATATGGAAATAGAAAACCTCTTTTTTAATTCATTAAAATAAGCAATTCTATGATGCATGAAATAGTATCAAAATATGAACATTTTGATATTATGAAAGTTGTATGCTTGCTGTTAATAATAACATAATAACAATTTAATAAAAAAGAGAACTTACTTGAAGTATATGGCTAAATTAAATGTAAGAATTCTTGTCATATAAATCCTAATAGGTAGTGTTATTTAGTATAACTCGAGGAATGTTCAGTTTACAAGATGTCTCTTTGCCCATCAGTTAATGTTATTACCAACTATTTTAAATCTAGTCAAAGTAGACATAAGTTCCAGAAAATGTGTTGGTTTCAAATACAACTAACAAGGCATAACAATCAATATTCGTTCAACAATGTAATAATCTGAATATATGACAGGACATTCTTTCTTCTTAATACGTTTAGAACATCAGATTTTCGATATATATAATTATGTTATGTTCCAATGTAAACTTTATATGTCAAACGTGAAAACATGCAATAAAATAATCAATATTACATAAAACTGATACCTGTACAGCTCTGTATTTCGGCGAGTTACGAAATGCAAATGCCCAAGCTTGTGTTAGTTCAAGTATTTTGCTGCGGAGGTTCTCATGTTGTGTGGTCTTCACAAGCTCACGTAACATTTCACAGAACGCTTTCGAAGTAACTTCATCGTGAACACCAGAGCCTGTTATATCAAATAAAAATTATGCTCCAAATACCTTACAAGATTTCTAAATATTTTAGATAGGCTAAAATGTAGGCACAAAATATCTTTAGATTTATATTTTACATCTATTACAGTCAAAACCGTAACATCATTTAGAACAACATACAGGTTATAGTGACCCAGAACAAAGGTCCCAACTGAATGCCGTATCTCGAAAACTCTCTTGTTATGACTATCGGTTTTTATGGCTAACTATGAGTAGTCCCATCTATGTCATTATAACAAATGTAGACTGTATTTTCGTTATATTCATCTGCCTTCTTAATTTAGAATGATAGCTTTTGCTAACAGGCTAACAGTCAATCTCATCTAAATGTAGATTTCACCTAGCCTTCAGTAGCACTATTTTTCTTTTAATGATGCAAACCCTATCTCCTTTATGGTACCTCTGATGAACAATTTTGATTTCAATTATTTTTAATAATAACAAAAGCCAATTTTTACTATGTGCGCCCACACCGTCACGAAAAGCAGACACCCTGAAGTTAGCTATAATCAACATTTTCTATTGTTAGTGTCGTTTTTTCTACAAACGTATAATAACGCGAAATATAAAATTTAAGATTTTTATCTTGTTACGCCAAAGAAATATAACTTCTAACACATGTACATAAATACACACACACTTTTTTTTAAGCGTTAACCTGTTAGTATTGACGTCAAAAGATAGCTTAAAATTATTGATATTACAGTTTTAGATGCAAAAACAGACCACATTAATGATATACAACTATATCTCTGGTAATATTGTAAATTTTTGACAAATTCCTGACTATGCAGCCTTTGTTTCAACACCTCTGATATTATGTACTGCTTCTCTGTACTATATACTACTTAAATTTCCTTTAATTGCTATACCAAAATGAAAATACCCTCAACGGCTAAAATGATAACATTTGTCTTTACCTAATCAACACACTGGATGTGTGATACAAATTGTTACAACTTATATCAATATTATGATAACAGTACAGATATTATATTGTAATAGAAAGTACATGAGCTAAATATGTGGTTTTGGAGTAAATTTTAATTATAATAGAGAAATATAGATAACACAAAGACCCTGTAGAAATCATTTATTTATGCTTCACTGGGCTACATAATGAGTCACACAGAACTGCTATAAAAATACTGAGTGATTAATTAATCTAAAGAAACAAGTGGTACTTACTTTCTCCTATCTATTCTAATAGGAATGTCGTATCTTGTCATAAATTATCTCATTCAATAAACAAATATATTAACTAGCAAATATTTACCAATTTAATGTTTATTTATATGGACATTAAAAAAAATAACAATTATTTGATACTTCTGGAGCATTTCCTTAATAGTGCATGAAGTTATAATAATAAAATAGATACAAAAATTACAGAATAAACTGCCAACAATACACTCTTCTAATCTATAATTTCTTTGTATAGATACTTCACAGGTTAATGACTATAAGTTTATATAAACTGACTGTTTATAGTTTACGTTATGAATATGTAATATATTCTATCTTATAACTTATATCTTTATCAGAAAAATACTATACTATTTTTGGAAATACTTATACAACAGCACAACTTACTTGAAATTACCACAAATGTAGATAAATATAAAAGCAATTTTGTTATTACACATTCAAATACTGAAACATTTATGAGTAAAGATCTATTCTAATTTTTCCAAACTCTGAACACTTTCATCTTATTTATTAACTTGATTTTGGACATGGATTTTCTCACAGTACTGTAGTTTGATCTATCCTTATAGAACAGTAATTATTGTCTATATTAAAGGTAACCTGTACAGTAGTACAACAAAATAATCCCAAGGTGGGTTGATGTGAGGCAGGCGGCCGATCGTAAAAATTAAGCCAAATCATATACCACAACAT
Source organism: Antheraea pernyi (assembly GCA_015888305.1). Classification (NCBI taxonomy): domain Eukaryota; kingdom Metazoa; phylum Arthropoda; class Insecta; order Lepidoptera; family Saturniidae; genus Antheraea; species Antheraea pernyi. Next base: position 286,718 of record MU158883.1, on the reverse strand, counting down.
GACAGACATGTTGTACCGACCCTACTTATGTGGGATAAGGGTAAGAAGAAGATTAAAGGTAACCTGTATCCTTTTTTGTACTTCTGATAACATGTATGCAAAATTTAATAATGATTGGTTAAATAGATAAGGCTTGAACATGTAACAAATTAAATTCACACTTATTAATTTAGGATAAACGGTAATTTTAATTCATTCTTTAATAATAACTATAATTCAGTACTTACCACAGTTTTTTACAATACTTTCAAGTGTGAGCAATGCAAACATGGCTTGGTGAGGATTCTGAGAATAGAGCTTCTTTTTGACAGCGGTGACTGCATATTTTGGTCTATAAAAGGAATTTAAAAAAAGTAATGTTGTCTATCATTTATATTAAAGAAATGAATCTAGTAATTCAAGGATGTTTCACTTAAAAACAATATTAGCTGTGTCATGGTTTACCACTGCAGTGCTGTTACATTGATTAAGTTGGTTTATATAATGTTTGAATGAGTCATGATTCTTCGTGAGAATTATTGGCAAAATAGTAAAAAAATATTGACAAATGTTGTTTTTTTTTTTGTTGTTTTATAAACAAATAAAATCAAAGATAAAAAAACTTACGAGCAATCATTCTGTCTAATCAAATCACAGATTTGTATGATCGTTGGCCAGTCCGGGTCTAGACGAAGATTACTTGTAGCTTTATCTACAATAAATTATTTCATCATTATAATAATGTAGATCGTCATTGTGAATGTCAAAATACATTTCTTTACAGTCGCTTGGAACTATTATACAGTTGTCATATTCCTTTTATTGTGTAGAACACGAAAATAGCAATTGAGAAAGTAGAATAAGAGAAAACAGCGATTACAAAATATAGTATCAAATACATACATGATAAGATTCAGTTCTAAAAAACTAAGACGTCAATTTAGGCAAAAGAACGTAAATAATTATGAATTTAATAAATACATACCAAGTAATTTGTCGAAATTATTAGCACGGAACATTTTTTACTATTACAATATATTTTTACTTGTATTTTAGGAAATCAACAGAGATATTTCAGTGGACAGAAAAATGACAGCACAATTTTGTCATAATTGTATTTTTTCTGAAGGTTGCCTATAATAATATTGGTAAACGTCACTCGAATGATCAGTACAATACAGGTAATTATAAATAAGGTGACATTCTCGATAACCTCACTTATTGTATTCTACAATATTTTTGACAGATTACATAGAAGAAATCGACTTGACGGTTCGTTATTCAACTATAATAAGCTATTTATTATACATGAGTTTTTGGCGGGATTTTGGTCTGTCATGTAGTGGATTTTATTTTTAACCGACTTCGAAAAAGGATGTTACTGCGTTCGGTTGTATGTATTTTTTGTAATGTATGTTAATCGATATATCTGTCAATTATGAACCAATTTTAATGATTCTTTTTTGAATTGAATTGGTTATATTCAGAGGTGGTCCCATATAAATTTGAAGAAAATATTCAACCCCTAAAGGGGTGAAATATCGTTTATTTGATGATTCTCACCCACTTCGTCTCTACGTATTTTCGGGAAATTGGAGCCGATTTATTATACCCATTAGAAACCAGATATATTTATGGATACTAAAAATGAAGAAATAAAATATTTTTACAAAAAAAAACCGCTTTCGACGTGAAACACAAATAAGGCACTAAAAAGCGAAAAAAACTGAATTATTAAATTAACCAAATAAAATAAAAAGTATTGATATTCGCGCAACCTAATAATATATTTGAAGTCGATACCAACCTACATATCTGTATAGTATACAATACATATTTTATTACCTGCAACAAATTTGAAATGTAGGATGGCATCGACTTCAAATATATTATTAGGTAGCGCGAATATCAATATTTTTTATTTAATTTGGTTAATTTAATAATTCAGTTATTTTTCGCTTTTAAGTGCCTTATTTGTGTTTCACGTCGAAGGCGGTTTATTTTTTTTGTAAAAATGTTTTTTTATCCATAATCTTGTGTTACTGGACTCTATATTGTGTAAAATTGGTGGTATTTTATGTAATATAGTTTGTTTATTGTATATAAGTGAAGCAAATGGAAAACAATACCACGGACCATGAATTCTGAGATGCCACAAAAACTCCACGGAAAGTTCTAACAAGATGGCCACCATATTGTTAATTCATTCAAATTATATCAAGAAACTTGTAATATCGATACTCACTTGACATTGTCAGTAATAGTCTACTGGAAGACTGATTGCCAAAACTGGAATGGAAGAAGAACTTGTAATATTATTAGCTACTCGACAATGGCAGTAATAATCTAAAAGATTGGTTGACAAAAATAAAGTTTAAAAAAAAGCTACATGAAAAGAAAACCGAATGTGTTAACGCAAATATATTCATACATTACAGACACTCCTTCAAGGTTTAGTTGTCATTTGGTGAGCTTAATATGGTATAACCGAAAAATGAAACATGTGACACAATAGGAAGCAGTCATTTTAGAATTAATTTTTATTTACATTTCTACGTGAAACATTAATATTTTGAGATTTTAGCCAAATGAAAGTAATCATTCATTCGTCAATCATTGTTTCACTGGTTGATAGAATACATTGACTAATTTGTTTTTTTTTTATAGACATACATCTCCAAGTGAATATTGTAGTGTAAAAAATGTACAGTGGAGCTAAATGTTTATTATCAATTTACTAATAAGGTTCAATTACCTACTTATAGATTAAGTACGAGTCTTGATTTTAATCCAAACAATTTTTTGAAGAATACATAACTTGTTAGTATTTAATTGTTAGTATGAATGCGTACATTTACCGACTGTGTCTTTTGAATCGTAATACTTGAAGGAGATCGATACGTGCCTTTAGTTTTTGTATCTCTTGTTACTCAATTAATTTACTTACTCAAATAAAATGTTTGTAATTCGTAGGCAAGTTTGGTCGGGTTTTAGGTAATATTATAGTGGGCAATGATGTCTCTTTAAATTTAAGAGGACCTTAGAAAATTAATTTATACTTATTCCGACCTAGAACTTTTAATTGGGTCAAACACCTCTAAAGATAACAATTTAAATGAAGTTATCTATAAACATGAGTGCCAATTTACACTTAATGTCATTAACTTTAGATATATTGTTACTTTTATATATAATATATAGTCCGAGTCAAATGTTTTGGCCGCTCTGAATATAGCTTTGAATTTTGCGTATAGTACAGTCAAGAATTATGCAGTATTTGTTTCTATCTATGGCATATATCTCGTAGCATGTATGTATATATGTGTTATTGTAAATAAAATACATTCATAATAAATAAATAATTTGTAATAAACAACGCCCTTCATGGAAACATCATTATATAACAACAAATATAAACTAGAAAAAGAAAAGAACGAAAATAGCAATAACACGTAATTACAACAACAAAACTATTCTGATTGCGACTGTACTGCAACCAGTAATGGCAGGAGACATGTTTCAACGTGGGTGCAATAGGGGGCGAGGTACATACGCGGGCGAGCCTGCTGCCCTTTCTCTTTATTTGCGTCCCTCTGATACTTAAATTTGTGTTCTTTATATCTTGTACTCTGTGGTTTTTTCGGAATATGTGTGTCAAAGTATTCACCGAAATTTGCATTGCAATAATGCGGATATGCCCGTTATTATGATTGGAACGGTCTTCACGTTAGAAAGACTATTTCAAACGTAAGTATAGAAGGTGTGTGTAAAACGATGAGGGAATGTTTCGGTCATGGTTTCAGTTTTTATGAACGATTTTAGGAGAAAAACCTTTGTTAAATGTTACTATAATATGATATCTATCTACTATGTTTTCCTTGATGACAAAGTAATTGTCTTTACAATATGGGTGTGTAAACATATTATCTTATGATAAGCAAATGATAAATGATAATAGCGAAAGAATCACAGTACGCACGGTACCAAACTTCAGATTACGTTCTAGCATGAAAATATAGTTTTATTTGAAATTTATATTATCTGGCTTTATGACACATCGTAAAGGTGCTCTAAATAAACGTATCTATTTACCAAAGAAACATCGGCTACGTGCGTTTTTACTGTGAATAATAGTTGTAATGTTTTTTATAATAATAGAATACATAATATAATTATTGTGATTTATTATTAATATAAAATGGCTAATTGTGAACATTACTTTAAAAGACAATTTGATATTAATAATAAAATGATTTCTAAATTAAATGTAGATCTGCAAAAGTGTGATACGCAATTAACAGCGCTTAAGTTAAAGGTAACAAATCTTCAAATGCAGATGACAGTGATGCAGACTATCTACAAAGATACGATGGAACTGAGGAAACTTATTATTATACTGCATCCACATCTGCGAAAAGTAAAGTATACGTGACTGACTTCTATTGGTCATACCCGCTATAAGAAACATAGTCATAAACAAAACTTTCTTTGTGGAATAAATGAAGTTGCTCAGCAGAACATAATGGAGTATTTATCCGGAGTGTTTCATCAAATCTGGAATAATCTATAACGAAACCCTGCTTTTCTTTTTTGTATTCGACCAGAGGTGCGAAACGATGTCCCCACAAAATTTCTTGTGCCGTGTAACTGGACTTCGCTTGAACCGGCTGACCAGTGGACTCTATTATACCTTCGAATACAACTAAGATTTCAAGTTTGGATTTCAACATATCATGAGCTGATAGTAAATACAAAGGACTTGTTTCATCGATCCTATGAACTGCAGAAATAGGTAACATGAATGAGACATTCTCACATGAGTCAACTGATAAGTTCAATTTGGTTTGTTCGTTTAATATTTCCCCGGTTTTGACGCATCGAAGTAGGTAAGCATTTAGACTTACGTCAATTATCCGCGATTTTCTCGTGTTCCCGACCCTAAACGTCATGCACAGGTTGCGGTCTCGCTGATTTATTATGGCATTCTTGGAGAAAATCAAAGTTTGCGCTCGATTCTTGGGTCTTGTCAATTTAGCGAAAACTATACCCACGAGAAAAGATTGGGTAATTGTACCAAGAATACCCTCTATGCACATAGTCATCCATGCCGAAGGACATTCCAAAGTGATAGCTCTAGTCCCATATCCAATTGTCGTGTGAATTTCAATGCTAAAGAGAAATACCGACGTAAAATCATATATTTTCGTGACACAGGGTGTCCATTGTGTGCTATTCAGATTGTGAGGGAGATGTTCCTCAGCCAAATCACCATGCACATACAAGATGATCCACCATACAAATGCGAAGAAGAGCCAGATCGAGACGTATGTAAGGATACTGTACACAATAGTCCATCTCCACCTGGCTTCAATGAAGGCAGTAACGATGTCGGGAAACACGCGGTATTTGAATTTCTTTGATCTTTCCAAATTGAAGTGGCCCGATTTGAAAACTACGCGGTTTGTTTTTCTCCGGTAGCTAGAGTTACGATGTCGAACGTGTCTGTAAAGTGATTTTATTATAAATTAAAGAATTATACACAAATTCATTTAAAGAAAAGTTTATTTTTACCTGTGAAAATGCGTATCACTGTTTGCGGCAACACAAACGGTTCCTTCATTTGTTTCTTTATTATTCTCTTTAAACATTTTAATACTACTTTTTTGGGCCTTAGAATGAATATAAAAGACAATATTTTTTTTTTGTTATAATAGTCTTGATTTAAATTTGCTTTCTGAATTGTTGCGCACCAAATAAACTGTATCTGACAAATGATGAAATTTCCTTAATAACATGTTACGTATTAAAAGACTGAATTAAGAGCCTATTTGAACATGAGAGATAATGATATTTGTGTAAGATAGGTTATAACATTTTAAGGGTATGATTTACATTTATACAAATTTACACATTCTTTTAATAATATACACTCCTGGCGTAATAGGAGTCAAATTACTTAAGCTCGCAGCAACTTTGGATGGAAGATGAAAATTAGGAATAGAGTCAATCTATTTATCTATCTACAGATAACTATAAAAATAAACATATACCATTCAAAACAAAAACAACTTTATTATATTATCATGTCGTAGGTAAATATGATGAATAGATCTATCTGGTTGGATTTTTTTAAACCTAAGGCTTCCTCTACGACTTTCATATATTACTTAACCATTTGTGTATTTTATGTATCCTAGCTTTATTAAACGTCTGACCGTAAAATCCTGTTCAATTTATAATAATTATAATAGGTACCAGAGTGGTACTTATTTTTTTAATTTTATTTTTGGCAACCAATCTTTTAGATTATTACTGCCACTGTCGAGTAGTTAATAGTATTACAAGTTCTTCTTCCATTCCATTTTTTGGCAACCAGTCTTCTAGTAGACTTTTACTGCCATTGTCAAGTGAGTATCGATATTACAAGTTTCTTGATATAACTTCAATGAACTAACAAGATGGTGGCCATCTTGTTAGAACTTTCCCTGGAGTTTTAGTGGCATCTCAGAATTCATGGTCCGTGGTATTATTTTCCATTCACTTCACTTATGCACAATAAACAAACTATATAATATAAAACACCACCAATTTTACACAATATAGAGTCAAGTAACACAAGATTATGAATAAAAAATAAAATGACAGACCAAGATCCCGCCAAAAACTTCGTGGTACTTATTATGTATGTTGTCGTTTTTTTTTCTGAATAGTCCTAAATCGGTTCCAAGACAATAAAATAAAATTCCTACCAAGTGGTACACGTATACACGTATTTTATGCAAAATAAATTATAGTAAAAATACATGCATTTTCTATCTATCTTCCCTATTTTCTATCTATTTAAAATATTGGCTGGTGTGGGAGTTAGGGCAAAGTCATCATTAATGTCGCCATTTTATAGAATTTTATTTAGTTATAACCTTAGAATTAGAACTGACATAAATCAACAATACCCTAAATAACAAGTACCACAGTAAACACAATTTAAAAAAGTCGGGGTAGTAATAAGGACTGCCGTTAGAAGTGAAAACTCAAAATAATAATATAAATGTGTTCTCTTTTGAATTTTTAAATTGTAATGTGAATTATTTCAAATGTCATTCATAATTTGTATACATATTGAAAATATTAACATTCCTCTGGTTTTCACATCTATTAGCATCCGTAGCAATCATTATATACATTTTTATAAAGTTTATTAAGTAATCAAACATATGATGAGCTGCACAATCTCAATATATATTAGATGCAGACAGGTTGCTATACTACGCCTCGCTAGTCTGACGCAAGCCGCGCAAGCGCAATACGGTCGGTCACGCTTACTAGTATGTCATGACGCGAAATCATAAGTTTATCTCCAGCTAAAAAATATGAAGTTCAAATATCTATCTATTGATAGTTTCTGCTATCAAATCAGCATAAAACTACCACGTCAAAAGCTTCTAGGTAACTTCGTTTTAACGTTTGCTCTCAGAGTATGACCTACTGGAATAGGTAAATTTATAAATACACTAGCCACTTCGTCCTCGTGTAATAGTTACATTGGGCTAACCCTAACACCTAGCGGAAGCTCTCAAGAGGAAAAAACCCCGACTTTGAAACATTCTTCATTGGTTTTCCACTCCTTAGCGCCTTTGCGTGATGATAAATAGCCTATAACCTTCCTCGATAAATGAGCTATATAACACTGAAATAACTTTTCAAATCAGACCAGTAGTTCCTGAGATTACCCCTTACAACGTCACAACGTCACGAACTCACAAACTTTATAATATTAGTATAGACTAGATGTTGCCCGCGGCCCCACACACGCATTTTTTAAATTTAATTAAAGAAGTCTAAAATTATGAGTAGGTGTGTAGATTACAGAGATGCTTTTTCAAAAATATTTGTAAGTACGACACGCACGCCTTCTACTGTAACGTGTACATTAAATATGTGAATAATAACAGTGTATCGAATGGTATGGGATTTATCATCAGCAACATACCTGGAACTTTAACCTACAATATGTCACCCTCAGTGATCACTTAGACTATATGAGAAAGTAATTAAAGTTTTAAGCCATACATTATCGAACAATATATGTTAAATCTTTTATTATATAGATATAACTAGCGGGCTCGGCAGACGCTGTCCCGCCCTAACTATAAACCTTGACAAATTATATACTAAAACCGTCCTCATGAATCACTGTATCCACTGGTGAAAACTGCATGAAAATCCGTTCAGTAGTTTTTGAATTTATCGCGAACAGACAGACAGACGCGGTGGGGGACTTTGTTTTATACTATGTAATGATATGCCCGTATTGTCGATATAATTATGTTGGTCTTATATGTTGCTATAATCACTGAGTTGCTGTTAAGACCTTGCTTGGTCAATAGCGTAGTCAGTTCGAAAAAAAAACTGAGTTATGTAGACGCAAGCGCCGTAAATAAAACAAAACGGCCGCCAAATTGACCAAAAAGATAATATAATTTAAATTACATACAGAGATATGGCTTTCAGTTAAGTATATTTATTCTTGAAGTCTAGTAGAGCACACGTCTCACGGGGTTTTTTTACAATAAACAATATATTTTTGATGAATTTCACACGAACGAATGCACGGGTAACAGTTCAACAAATAAAATAGAATATGTCAACCGCTATAATTTCGGATACCTGTCAGTAAAATTCCCGTTAACATAGGTTCAGCCGTTTCAGACATAACCACGAACAAACAAACAGACAGACAAAATATAATAATATAAAAAACCGATAAAGTAAAAAATATATTTTTGTAGCCATATCCATTCACCAGTTGTTAATTTAATTTCACATACACACACTTTATTTTTATAATACGTAATAGATTAGAAATAAAAAATTGGAAACAAAACACACGTAGAATAAAATGTATACTCGTAGATCGAAATAACATTAAGAATGCATATTTTTGCACTACACCTTAAATGATATCATCTAGTTTTACCCGGTTAACATTTGAGCAAATTTAGATAACTGTCGTACAAAAATGAAAGCTTTAATATCACAATTGACAGAAGGACCATCTTTCATGAAAATAATATAGGTATAATCTATATCTCTATAGTTTTTGGCGGGATTTTGGTCTGTCGTGTAGTGGATTTTATATTTTATTCATAATCTTGTGTTACTTGACTCTATATTGTGTAAAATTGGTGTTGTTTTATGTAATATAGCTCGTTTATTGTGCATAAGTGAAGTGAATGGAAAATAATACCACGGACCATGAATTCGGAGATGCCACAAAAACTCCATGCAAAGTTCTAACAAGAGAGTCACAAACTTGTTGGAACATTGAATTAATTAGTCGACAATGGAAATTAACCCACAATCTGGGTGGGAGAAACGAAATAATTCAGACAAAGAAGATGGTACGCTATTATTAACAAGGAGATTAAGATAAAAAAGATGGATAAAAGAATATGTACGAAATATTATATAGAAGATTTGGCGCTTATGCCTTTATATTATATTAAAGGATACATAAGAACTACCTATATTGACAACTTCAGAATTGGCAGTATGGAATAATTCCTTCGCCTGTCCTATTGGACATATACCTATTAGACCTATACTAATTATATCGTGTCGTATAGAAGCGAAGATGATTTTAAATGGAGATCATGGGATGTTAAATTAAAACCATTTAAAAAAGTTAGCTTTTGCTTACGACTTCGTTTGCGTTCATATAGACTTGACCTATATATTTCGTGAATAGTACTTTTTTCTAGATGACCGGCATTTTATATCCGTTTCTGTACCTGCAAAATTTCATGGTGATCGGCTGATTAGTTAAAGTTGTAAAAGCGTAACAAACAAACAAACTCACATTTGTAGTTATAATATTAGCTATGCCCGCGACTTCGTCTGTGTCGAGCCTGATGTACAAAACAGTGACAAATGAAGTCATCTGAGTATATTAAGTGTAATTACTATCTAGATTTCTCTCGTATTTAAGTTGCGTCGTCATTCAAATTACAATAACTTTTGATATGCCGAACCGATTTTAATGGAACAAAGATTAAATATAATATATATAGATATGCTTTATGATTGTCTTGAAAAGCTTTTATAATGAACACGGTAGTTTAGCAGTGATGCGTGTTCAAACAATAAGACAAACATACTTTTTTTTAAATGATTGAAATGTATTTTATTACTTATTGTTAGATACCGGCTACAATTATTTGATTAAAAAGTACAGACACGTTACATCAACATTCTTTTTATATGCATGTAATAGACTAGCGGTCCCAGCGGACGTTGTCTCGCCCTGATAATGAAAAACCTTGACAAATTATATAACTAAACCTTTCTCCTGAATCACTTTATCTACTACTAAACCGCACGAAAATCCGTTCAGAAGATTTTGAGTTTATCGCGAACAGACAGACAGGCAGACGTGACAGAGGACTTTGTTTTATACTATGTAATAATGATGATTTTTAATAAGGGCAGTAATAAATTAATCTGCAAATATTTGAAGTTAGGTGTTGTGTAAAATGAATCAAACGTTTCCGTGTGTCACCAGTTTGATTCAAGTTTCCTTTGTAGTGAAAAAATATTGCATCCATCCTGTAATTTAAAACTATGTGTAGAGCAGAAAGCCGGAATGATTTACTGCAGGCCGGCAGGAAAGAGCATCGGCCGTGACAAACGAAAGAGCAAACGTGCGGGGAACGTAATTCGATAATCGGCTTGCTCTTGAACGGGTAACATCGTTGACAGACCATCTGTCACACTCAGTGACTATGCCAATGAAGAGTATTATGGCTGATTATGGTGATACCGAGCTGCCGTGTACTCGCGAAAATTGCCACTATTCTATTAGTATAACGAATGACCAACCGACTTTACACAGCCTAAGGAAATTAAATATACTTACAATATGCTCTTCTATCAGCGTCTTCGTCTTAGTCAGCGATGTGGGGTTTTTTTGGTGGAGAAATGGGGCGAGCAGTGTAATACTTATGTTTTTTCGTCTGTACATAAAATATATTGTTAGGATACTAAATGACGTAAACGAACAATAGGAAAAAGGTATTTAATACATTGAAAGTTTTAATACAAAGAAATACAACCAACAAATACAGAGAAACAAAATGTTGACTATAGCTAACTTCAGGGTGAAAGAAGAAGGTGAAAATGTTTTAAATAATATGTACGTTAACATTCGTCATTGATGCTGCATTCCTATTGGACTTTGCGTGACGTTAGTGCGTGACGTTGTCTTCCTCGATAAGCGAGCTGTCTAAAACTGAGTTGTTTGATTTTTTTTTATTGTTGCACTGCAAAATGACTGCACTATGCCTGATGGTAAGCACAATACAATCCAAAAACAATGGCGACCACCGAGTGACACACTATCCATCACCGGTCGCCACTATCATGCCGGCCTGCAAAAAGCTGGATATGCACAGGCTGATCCCGAAACGGGACCCGCAGAAGCGAATCACTATTAAGGGCTTTTTCGCCATATACAGGTGGTTGCGACCCAGTCAGGCTGTAAAACCCTACCACCCAGCATCATGCCGGCCTGCAAAAGGCTGGATATGCACAGGCTGATCCCGAAACGCGACCCGCAGAAGCGAATCACTATTATGGGCTTTTTCGACATATACATGGTGGTTGCGATCCAGTCGGGCTGTAAAACCCTACCCCCCCGCAAAGGGCATTTATCAAGTAGGACAAGTAAGTAGTTTCTGAGATTAGCGCGTTCAAGCAAACGAACTCTTCAACTGTCTATTATTAGTATAGATATAGCGCTGACATACCTTGTATTTTAATAACCAAACAAAGGGGCAAAGCAAATTTCGCCTTGACTACCAATAACCTACTTTCATTGTTCACCAATCAGTATTTTCGTCCTTAGTAATTTTCTTATCAGATTAGAGCTGGCTTCTAAGATTTACTGTGCCTGTGGCTCCGCATGCGTTCTTTAACAACTTAATTTTTATTAATAACTATCTTTTACCGTGGCTTTATTCGCGTTATGTAGGATTACCTCATCTCTTGGGAACAGTACCTCTTTCTTGGGCTTTCTTAGGAGTAGTCAAGGCGTAAACCCTAATAAACCTACAAACTCATATTCGCATATATAATATATATTTTAACTTTATATTTAGCAACCAATCTTTTAGATTATTACTGCTATTGTCGAGTAGTTAATATTATTACAAGTTAGTGTCGGGCGATCATTTCAATGTCAATGTTAATGTTCCGACATAATGGTGGCTCCCTTATTACAACTTTCCAGGGAAGTTTTGTGGCATCTCAGAATTCATGCTCCGTGGTATAATTTTCCATTCACTTCACTTATACACAATAAATAAACTATATTACATAAAACACCACCAATTTTACACAATATAGAGTCAAGTAACACAAGATTATGAATAAAATATAAAATCCACTACCTGACACACTAAAATCCCGCCAAAAACTCCATATAGAATATTTGTTGCGATGTTTTATTTCGTAAAACGATGTTGCCAATTAATTTTGGAATGAAATATGCTCTGTTCGTTTATAAAAAGATACTTTTTCTCCCATTCTAAACTTATTAATTAATGTTTTTATAGCCTATCGAGTTTATATAATATATTCATCCCATGTAGAAGATTCCACTAACATAAGTTGACATTTATACATTTTAATGAGAAAACTTCATTACCGGCGTTGAGTGATTATTGTTAGAGGAAAATGTTATAGATTCGCGTTACCCATAACCTCGACACGCTCGTGACGTATTGCGCTTGCGTCGATAAGTGACGCGTAGTATAGCGGCTTGTATATGTACATGTAATATTTATCTTTTGCATTGAGCTCGTGTGACCGAACATATTTTTGACTAATTAATGAAATGTATATAATTATTACTCGGAGTGCCAATAGAGGTGAAAACCAGTATAATGTTAATACTTTCAATTTATGAAATAGATATAATTCAGACTATAATTTATTTAAAAATTCAAAAAGAACAGAGCTGTTGCACTGTTTTCAGTTTTCACTTCTGTCAGCAGTTTTTATACCTGATTGATTTTTTTTAATAATTATTTACCTGTAATTTCTGTATCGTATGCATAAGTATACATACTCGTATATTTACAAGGAAGTCCTTGGTATAAATTTGATAAGAATCGGTCAAGCGGTTTTCTAGTTAGACATAAGCAGACTGATATAAGAATGTTAATATTATTCTTGTGATCAGTCCATTATTACAGATATCTAGGAGAGACAGACAGTACTGCATATCTATACATATACTTTCTTTCGAACTATAGTAATGAATAGAAATAGAATAGAAAAATAAGAAACTAGCATAAGTAAATAACAGTATCCCATTCTAAAACTATCGCGAATAATTAAGTGCTTATTTGAAAAAAGCGTAAAAAGACATTTACTATGGCCTATAATAGTCATTGATAAATCGAACCCATTACTTGTAAATGACTGATTGCTACAGATATTTCTATGACATCGCTCTCGTTAAAATTATTATGTCCATTGTAACTTGAGCTAGAAGCCCACGTAACTATTGTTTGCTAATAATATATACGTACGTTCAACATTTGTTACAAAAGTTAAGAGCACGGACAAAGAGGTTTTAATATTAAAGATAAATAAATAATTGTTTATTTTTTTATTACTAATAATCCAATAATTGAACGGTGATCAAGTTTATATAATTGCTTGTGTAACTCTTATTTGGATTAATTATTGTGATATTAAATAATAAAAATTTCTACGACGGTGTCATTTTCAGAAATATGGAAATAATTTGTTTCTTTATTACTTCAATTCAACTAGGGTTTTTTGCCACAACATTTAATCATACACTCTCCTTTTTTTTCTTACAGAACTAACGGTTTAACACGACACGAAGGCACAGTGACAGTGACAGTTACTTTTTTTTAAACTATAAAGTTCTATGTGTGATTTAAAAAATGACGAATGGAAATGCCAATAGTATTTATGTTCTTTAAACAGGAACGGATACAATATGGATAAAATATTAGATAGATTAAAAATTCCCAATACAAAAAAGGAGATGGGGATACGAAGGCATGTAATTATAAGCGTCAAATTTTATTCTCCTGACTGTGTCATTTTATAAAACACATTTCAAATATATTTCTGCCATGGTAATCGAGAGACCAATACTTGTATCAAGTTTTTGTTTTCTTACGTAGAATTGTTAAAACGGTTTCATTTCAATTCAATAGACATATTTTCTTCCTTTTTATTGACAAATACAACGTGAAATGTAATAATAATAATTTATTGTGCAAAAAAGTTTTACACAAATTATTTACAAAGTTAAAATGTCACTGACGTAAACGCACGTTAAGTACACGTTGACGTCCGTACTAATCTTGAGACTGTATCACAGACGCCAGCGCAAGCTCCACTAATTTTATGAAGAAGTTTGGTAAAAGGGTCACTCTTGTGAGTAGGTTTATGTATGTATGTATGTGTGTGTGTGTGTGTGTTGTTGTGTATGTGTGTGTTTTGTGTATAGGTGTGTGGATGTATGTGGGTGTATTTAAATATTTTAAGAAGAATATTTCAAAAAAATATAAATACGAGTGCCCAGTAGAGTTAATTGTCTAGCTGACAGCTTTGTTCGGTAAGGATATATTTTACAAGCCTAATGCTTTCTAAGTCTGTTAAGAATAGTTGGGTTATAAGATAGATTACCTATGTTTCGTAATAGTAGCGTGGAACACAAAAAGTTGTATAATCATCATGACAGTGCACTCTGTATACAGTTGGAATGTTGGATAAAATATAGGCTTGTTACTCATGACTTTTAATATAGCTCTCTGCGCTCGTTCAAGTTGGAATAAGTTGGTTTTACAAGCGCCACCCCAGAGGTAATACAATATGAAAAAATGGATTGAGCTAATGCAAAATACACCATCTCCAGACTGGCTTTAAATGTATAGTATAGTAAATATGTATAGTACTCTTCACAAAGACAATAATTTCAGCGATAATCTCTGTAAATCATCTAGCCTTGCTTACTACAACCTCAATTACGACGGTAAATTTAACTAAATTTATCTAATTATATAAAAAACGTGCCTATATTTGTCATCACAAATAACAGGACATGCAAAATCTCATCACATAAGGCTAAAAACAAACGCACTCAATTGTTTCCAAACGCGTGGCCAGTTAACAAATAATCGCATTGACAATTGGAGTTAGGTATTTAGCGGACAGAGGTAGCGTACACTTCTAGTGTACGCCATCCAGGCGAACGATGCGCACATGACACCTCCTGGATCTTTATTTATTACGCGACATCGTAGTTCTTTAGAAAAAGTAAACAAAATACATTTAACTGTATAAAATTCGATATCAAAATCTGTAAAGTTTTGCAGTAATGTCTTGTTTTCAAATGATCATATAACAGTTATTATTTGTGTCATACAGTGTTATTGTACCTTACGTTCAGCGCAAGTTCTGCACAATGAATCAGATCTTCTTCGGTGTTGACTGTAAGTATCAATAATTATCATTAGATTATTTATATATATCGTAAATTACTTTTTATATTATCTTTATACGTAGAGAATAAATATATCAGTAACTGATACCCGCGAAATCGTCTACGTTTTTTAACAATATATTTTATTTACAGTAGGAAAAACATTAAAAAAGTATATAAAATAGACTTTCTTTGCCATACAAAAGACTGAAGAAGTCTTTTGTAGTGATTATAAAAAACTTAATTTCTTGAAACTTGAAGAACGTTATATTAAATGAAGCTACCATGACATTTTTTTAAATAAATAAGGATCAAGTAAACTTTAAAAAAATATTGTGATTTATCATGCAGTTTTTGTATGATGCACATACAATGGCAGACCTCTATGGTATTACTTATATAGATATCCTCCGTTCTACATTTCCTTTGAAAATGATGTATATACAAGATTTAATATGTAATTAATTATTGAAAACTGATGCTCTATATCAAAGTGTAATTAAAAAATTTAGCTTTTATATATTACGCGAATAATAGCTAAAAAATTGTTTAGTTTATCTATACTAATATTATAAAAAAGGTAAAGTGTGTGAGTTTATAGGGAGTAATCTCAGGAATTACTGGTCCGATTTGAAGAATTCTTTCAGTGTTATATAGCTCGTTTATCAAGGTAGATATCATCACGCTAAGAGCAATAGGAGCGGAGCACCAATGAAGAATGTTTCAAAATCGATTTCCTCTTGAGAGCTTCCACTGCGTTTTAGCGTTAGCTCATAATAACTATACCACGCGGACGGACGGCGGACGAAATCGTGGGCAGAGGCTAGTTGACTTTACATTAATTATATTAAATGATTCAAGCAATTTCTTCGTAAGACATTTATCCACATATCTAATTTATTAGAAGCCTGAATAAAAGGCTTCATAAAATCTATAATAATAGACAAGTATGTATATTTAAATAGGTAGGTAGGTAGCTAATAAAGAAGTCATTTGCATGTCACTTCTTATTTGAATTTCATATGCATTACATATACAATAATAATGATTTCCATAATGTGTAAACATGATATTACTTATCACACCTGCACCCGATACAATGTCGACTTAAATAATTCATGAATGCAATAATAATAACAATTGAAAACATTGGAATTATACTTTAATAGTATATATAAAGTTCGTCTGATTTCGTATGATTTGTTTAGTTATAGTTCCTTATAGAATATCTGAATCATTTACAAAAAAACATGAACGTGTGTATAAAACATGAAATCTTAATATTTACAATTTAGGGGTGTGTTTCGTTTGTTACAAAAATGTAGATATGTTAATACAAGTGTAATGTGTACTGTATTTCTTAAGTTTTATGTAGTAAGAAAACTTCAGATTTTTCCATCAAGTTTTTCCATTTTTCCATACTTAAGGACTAAAAATCATCTATTTGTTAATCAAAATCAGAATATCCTTTATTCAAATTAGGCCCTGAGACTTTAGGACTTTGTTATAAAACCTAACACTGTTACCCAAAAAATTGTTTTTGGAGTTAGTGAGCCTGAAGCATGGAATGACCAATTTGTTGCTGTTTCTAGTATTTAAATTATGTTGGTCTTTTACTAGATCCAGTATTTCTAAGTTTTTGTAGACATACATTAAATTATCAAGAATATATTGGGATGACAGAGTTAAGATACCGAATTCCTGAAACTTTGTCACTTAGTCACTCTTATTAAAATTTCCTCCATCTTTTTTAAAAATTGAGAAAATTTTGATGATAGTGGTCTATAAACACATAATATAATTAATTCATCCATCTTGCAGGCCAATTTACAAACACGGTCAATTGAGAGACTACATATATATTTCGGTCTTTATATTTTAAATTATTTTTAAATAATATAATACAATCACCACCGGCAGTGATTGTTCGATTAAATACACTGGCAATAGAAAAACAAGGTACATGAAATAACATGTTATCCGGCTTAAGCCAAGTTTCAAACATAATATATCTAGTCTCTCTTTCTGTAAAAATAAATCTATATCTAATATTTTGGTGGACAAGTGATTAATATTTTATGTTGCAATTAGATATAATATTGTTCCTTTGTCTTATTTATTGGTTTAAATTCGCAGCATCATGAGCTAAACTACATGATACTGCCGAGTCACCTAACCTGAGTAATCTAAATAAAGTTAACTACACAGCTAACAGTATTCTGGTAGCGCGTATTCTAAACCTGCCTTCATTATGGACAAAATATAAATATATAAAAATTTACATTTAGCTAAGTGTATTCTTTTCTCTTCTCTTCAGTATGTGTCTCAATGAGAAATTTTGCCGTAGTTGCAAAGTCTACAATAGTGTACAGGATTTATTAAAAGAAAATATTAATATGGTCTTCGCTAACATAATATTGTTTTATATAAAATGTTTATTCATCATAATTGGCAAAACTCACATGTGTAAATACACGTCATATATCTATTGTACTAATACGTATTAGTTCGATGGTACAACACAATTACCGATATTTAATACCATTTTAGTTGTGTAGTAAGTAATTAATACCTAGTGAAAATATTATAATTATGAAGGAAATAGAATAATTTAAAATTTGAAACTTTCATAAAAATATATATTATAGTTACTTGTAGTCGAATGTGAGTTAAAAATTAGACACTAATGCAGCGTCTACTGTCTATATTTTAAATATTTTGGAGGATATTATGTTTGTATATTGTATTTGAATATTTAAAATGATTGAAAGTCAAATTATTACAATAATATCTAGATAAATACTTACAGAAATATAAACTTTGTTTATTTTAAATACAAAAATATAATTCATTATTCAATTAGCTTTCTCCCATTAAAACAAAATTACCCGTAGATTCCTCACAGTGGCTGAGATAGTAAAATCGACGCCCGGAATTGCAACGATGGGACAGAAGGGGGAGTTAAATTATTAGAATGACGTAAACTTTATTATTACCATAAGCATGAATTAAATCCCTATAAAATTAAAAATAAAACACAAATACTTATCTATCGTTCATGTCAAATAGTTCGTCTTCATCGCCGGCTGAAGACACCTGGGCATAAAAAATTAATTTTATAATTCGGATGTGAATTTGTCAAACATCTATGTGTCTAAAATTGATATTATCGTTTTAATAGTATTGGTTACTATTTCTTCGAAGGATAGGTTAGGATCATCGTAATGGTATAGAGGCAACTGTTAGTCAGGTGTAGTTGCTAAAACAGTAACAGATGCGTAGCGGCAAATTTTCAATTCAATAAAAACCTTCTCTTCTCCTCTTTCGCCAGATTCTATACGATAATGCTCTATTACCATGATAATTGATACGTTTATGCTGTTTGGTTACGATATAAACATTTGGCCTTATAAAATAAAGGTAGAATAAAAAACACAATACATGTGCAAAAAGTGAAACTTTTAAGGTTATGGACACAACTTTATATGTTTCATTCGATGTTAAAATTAAATTTAGGAGTAAAAGTCACTCCCCTATTTTGTACAGTTTATTAAACATTCTCTTAGTTCTTAAAATAATCACTTTTATTATCAGTCTTCATACAAGTTATGACATAGTATATAAATACTCATACACACTTTTACGCGTAACCGATGGTTATTTTGATAGACATCGAAATCGTACAGACAATACATTATTTCCATACCATATCTAAGAAAGTTTCACGTCCAAGTATTTCATCTATTAACAAAGTGACAAATATACTTTATACAACAGACAGCGATATTTAATTTTGTGTTGAGTCACAGGAGCCCAGTGTTAATCCGTGGGCAGATCGAATTTCGTGGACTAAATTGTAACACTTATAATTCCAATGCAGAATATACAATTATGTACCTTAGAAACGAGGTCGTAAATCTAGAACAAAAGTGACTCTACGTTCGTATGCATCTAAGAAATAGAATAAAACAGTTTACTAGTGTGGTAGAGCCACGCTGAAACTATTACTGATTTTATTAGCATGAATCGGTCTGCTCGTCCGGGGTAGTACCACGCTCTCACAGAAAACCGACGTGAAGTAACGGTGCTTGCATTGTTGCGTTTCGTTCGGTCAGTGAGAGCGCCGGAGGCCCACCTCCTCTCGCCTCTCCTCTCTCCTCTCCCTCCCCTAACCTTTCCCCCAAAGGGTGGCAACACACTTGCGACACCTCTGGTGTTGTTAGTGTCCATGGACGGTAGTGATCACTTAACATCAGGTGACCCACCTGTTCGTATGCCACCAAAGACATAAAAAAAACAAATTTCATTATATATATATGATTTAGAATCCGTTCATCCAGTTTCTTATTTTCTAAATAATATATTATAGACATTAAACAGTTTTTCTTTTTTATTGGTATAGATGTGAAACAATAATAAAACAGAATTTTTGATATTATTATTTTTTTCAAACATATTACAAAATAGTATGTGAACCCTTTTCACACAAAATTAAATACATATAACTGACATCTAATGCAACGAATTCGAAAGGTATTTCCATAACACAAACTATCTATGACTCATATCTTTTTCAACCCATTTATTACCGAAATGGTTTTTTTAATACTCTAACGGTGTTATTACGAAAAAGTTAAATACATATTGAATACTTGTTTTCAAAAGGTTTCGAATTAAATGCTCCGCGGTCGCTGAATGTTCGCCATCTTGCTCTTTTGTCTCGCTTTGGTTACGTTAGGTTAGACTTGCGAAAAAGGATAACGCGAACTTGCCTCGGGCGAGCGCGGTACATTTAATTTGAAAACTTTTTAAACCAAGTATTTAACTTTTTTGTAATAACCCCGTATAGGTTTTAGCGTATGACCACAATCTCATCTGGACGGTAAATGACAGCGTGGTCAAAGATGATAACCACGCTAATACTAGAAGGCAGTGACTCTCAAGTGCAGATGCCGGTATACACAAACAGGTGCTTCGCGACAGATTTTCAACTCGAGGATGGTAACAGTCGAAC
Source organism: Antheraea pernyi (assembly GCA_015888305.1). NCBI lineage: Eukaryota > Metazoa > Arthropoda > Insecta > Lepidoptera > Saturniidae > Antheraea > Antheraea pernyi. The sequence goes on along the minus strand of MU158883.1, from coordinate 266,199 downwards.
TTAGAAAAACCCTATCGTGATGCTATGGTTTAATTACGGTATTATAACCCACCTCCTCCTCACCCCCCCTCCCCTCC
>MU158883.1:193641-266097 GCA_015888305.1 Antheraea pernyi | reverse complement strand
CCCCTCCCCCTCCCCCTCACTTTCTTTCTTCTTCACTTTTGTCAAACGTTGAAATAATCTGTGTATATAATGATTGTGCGATTGAAAACGACAATAGAAAATTAATAGTGAACAATAATAATCAAGGATTTATTAAATTTACTATAATGATACCGTAGTTAGAGAGACGTCGCCTCCCTATGTGTGTTCTATCGTTTGTATAATGGGTTAAGGACCTTGGAATGGTTCAACCTTATGTCTGTGGCTACTTTTCACCATCGTACCGTTTGTCATCGGAGGGGAATTCATCCTCACACATTGGAACCGAAATGGTCTCGGAGGGACCGGTTTCAGAGGGGCTTCCTCCCACGCACGCTTTGGTTGTGGAATGAGCTTCCTGCTAAGATTAATCCTGAGGCATACAGTATGGCATTATTCAAGGGGAAGTAAATAGGATATTGAAGGGTCGGCAACGTGCATGTGACACCTCTGATGTTGCAAACGTCCATAGGTGGCAGTGACTGCTTAACATCAGGCGGCCCGCATGCATGTTTGTCACCGACGTAGTATAAAAAAAAGTTTTTCTAAATCAAATTCCTATATTTATTTTCTAAATTCATAAATTTACAAAACTTTGCGCGGATTAACTCGCGTTTAGAGTTATAGTCTGGGATTATATGTTTTTATGTAGTGAACCCAAAGAAAACACAATCGTAAATGTCGAAAATTTAAAAAAAGAAATTCATAGATCTTGGCAACGTCGCTACTTATTGGGTGCGACTATAGCTAAGAACTGTCTAGATGAAATCAAAGGTACAAAAATTCACAAAATCAGTATTGGTTGTGAAACAATAATTACGAACACAGGTACACCGGAATCATATCGAGTCCTAACTAACATTATAAATGCGAAAATATATTTGTTTTGTTTTCACGCCTTAAATACTTCACCAATTAATATGAAATGTTTCATGTACAGGGTACAGAAAAGAACACAAGGTATCTTTTATTGAGAGTAATGCCCCCAGCGAAGGTTAGTTCTGTTAAAGATTAAAATGCATTATAATTGGACGCGATAGTTCTTGTGTATAAAGATTGTACATGTTGTTTTCTAAACATACCTGCATCCAGGTCGAGTTCAATTACGTCTATCTAGTAATTAAATGGCTTTGGTCGTGGCCCTGTTTCGTGATATGTCGATCTATTACTAAACGATTTTAATATTATTGCTAAGTTGATGGTGGACTGTGTAGTGTTGAGGCCGTCAAATTGCGACCCGTGACGTAATAAACAATTTTCGGAGATTTATCATAACCAATTTAGCATACGTAGTTAACTAAATGAAAGCATGCGGGACGAGAAGACGAAGTAGAGCGAATAGTTAGTAAATAACTTCATTGCCTGCTACTGCCACACAAAATCTATGAGACAGTCGCATTTTGAGAGCTCAGAAAAAATTGTCAGCTGTGGTGAAGAAAACCTGAAGCGTGCAAATAGTAGACGCGGTTTGAACAATTGATTTTTGAGTATGATGGTCGTAAGGGCTGTGACCCAAAAACATTTATTAGCGTAAAATAATTAGCAGAACCATAAAGTACCCACTGAAGACAGCTATTTCTGTTGCGGTGGTGAAGGGACTTAATATTAAATTCTGTGCGTGTTATAGGGCAGTCAAGAATGGCATCACACTAACTGCATTTGACTGTTTCACCGAGATCTTATGTGGAAAAGAATAGTAACCTCTCGCTGCGGCAAGTACCATTTAAAATACTGCACCCATTGATGGCTTGGGAACTCAAAATATCATAAATATTCCACGCTGCTACTAAGTACCAGTTAATCACTCACTCTAATAATTTTTGCACCGAAACAAATTGTTTGGTGCTGTCAACTATCCAGTCTATGAATGTACGGAACGCAGTTATAGTTGACATGGTTCTATGTTACAAACTATGTAACTAGGAAAGTTTGGAATATGATGTTGGATGGATATAGGTGCAGAGAAAGACCGAACAAGGTATGGATGGCTTGTGTGAAAAATGATATGTGTATAAAAGGTGTGAATACTGAGATCATATCTGATAGGGGAGTGGAAAAAGAAAACATGTTGTACTGACTCTACTCAAGAGGGACAAGTGTAAGAAGATGATGATGGTTCTATATTAATATTTTTTGAAGGTGGTAGAGCAACGCTATAGCTATTACTAGTTTCAGCATAAATGGGTCGGCTCGCCCAGGGTAGTGCCACCCTCTCACAGAACACCGACGTGAAGTAACAGTGCTTGTATTATTGCGTTTCGTTCGGTCAGTGAGAGCGCCGGAGTCCCACCTGCTTTCCCTTCTTTCCCTACCCCTTCCCCATACACAGGCTAGCAACGCACTTGCGACTCCTCTGGTGTTGCTAATGTCTATGGACGGTGGTGATCGCGTAACATCAGGTGACCCACATGGTCGTTTGCCTGCTTTTGACATAAAAAAATTTGCATTTCGTCTATAACGACCATTACTGTAGTGTTATCATACATCAAATCCAAATTCAATGTTATAAATGCGAAAGTAAATCAATGTGTTTGATTGGCATATTCTCACAGTTAAGCCTAGGAGCGGATAGCAATGTAATTCACGGTACCGCAATGAATCACCATATTATGGTGGTAGGGGTTTTTCTAAGCCAGCTAGGTTATCTAACACCTTCAATTTGAAAACCTGTCGCCAAGCACACATATGTGTACACAGCTGCACTTCACAGCCAGTTGCCCGCTAGGTTTAGCGTGTATACTATCCCAGACTACTCGTCGTTTAAAATCAGGTGAGATTGTGGGTAAACACTAAAACCTGTAAAGTATTTAAAAAATAGAGATGTTTTAGGACCTTTTTTTTTCTTTTTATTAACGTGGGGAAATCCATTACACGGACTAAAACCCCACGGTGTACCGATAGAACGTATTGTTGGGGCGGCAAGAGATCGTGCTACGGAAGGTGGCCGCCGGGCTCCTACATAATAGCGAGACAGACTAGGTAATGGTTTAGGACCTGAGAAAGATACAAGTTATTTTTATAACGGAACTAGCTAACCCGCGCAACTTCGTCTGCGTAAAATCAGTTACTACCGGTTTCTATTGTATTTCCAAACTCGAAAAAATGTTAAAAACCTAGAACCCGACTGTAGCGACACCAACCGTTTTAAATTGTGTAACCAAACAGTTCAGCGACCCAATTAAACACATAATGTCTTCCCAGTACCCTCTGGATAGCTTGTATGCCACTCACGACCTTGCCCCACTTACTATTCTCATAAGCCCAGCGGCAGCGACAACGCAATAATTGTACCAACTTGTAGTTTTTATTTCGCATTATCGTCTGATGAACTTTATTAATTAAAGTGCCGTACAAAGTAAACTTTATCTCCATGATTTCTCCATTTTTATTTAGCTATTTGTTTTTGTAAGTGGACTTTTTTGTAAAGCTAAAGGTAATTAATATTTTTACTACAAATGTTATTCCTTTGTTCGACTACCATTGAAGTGGCGCACGTCATAGTATTGCATTTTTGCCAATTTTAATTACATTAATTGTGATTAACATAAATATTTGCCAAAATAATAAGTGATCTTTAGCACTGAGAGATAATTCAGCTTTCTACTTTTATCTACTTCTACGTTTCAGACATAATTTTCAATATCAGATCAGTAGGACCAAGGATTATTACAAACTAATTATTCTAATCGTAACTTTACAACCCTGCATACAATAATTCTAATACTCATCAGTTTTTGGATAACAAATTTTATCAAATATCGAAACAACACATGTCCTGATAAAACCCTTAATAGATACTTTTGAGACTTATTCTTTATATCGCAATATAATATTGTGTAGGTTTATGTTTTCTAAAAACATCTTCTGAACTTGATTTCGGAATCACTCATTGTTTAGCTACGCCGTAATAGGCAATTTTTGAAAAAAAAAAAATTAGTTGACTCAATTTTTGTCATTGTGCTCCATATTTTGTTACTACTGGGTGTTAGATTAGACGCCGGCAATATTTTTACAGGACAATCATTAGTCATTTTTTGTTCTAAATCAATAAAAAAATTGATGCATAATATTTGACCTAATTATCTCGAGAAAAGCATAACTGATTTTCAAAATGCTCAAAATTTCAAAATTGGTTCAAAACTTTCAGAGTGATATGTGGACACAGAAACAGACAGAAAGACGGACAAAAATTCTAAAGAAGATATTTTTGGCTCCTATAGCGATAACAAAGCCTACTCCGATTATAATTTTCATAAAAATATTTAATGTACGGTATTGATTTAGCCACCGATTTATTATATGTATAAAGATTTTAAATAATTGAGTATATATAGGAAAATGACCGCGAATTTAATCAAAAGTATAATAATATACAAACTACATACATTTATACCCAAAATATATACATTTCAATTATGTTCAAAATAAGGCTGTTAAGCGTAACTTATTCCTCTTGTATCTTATTAAAAAAGTTTTGTTCAATGTAACACATCTACACAGCACAACACTAAAAAAAATGTCAGAAAATACAAAAAAATCCTAATCACCTAGGTATATGTCTAGAGATATAAAATATACTTTACAAACTATTCACATATCACAAACCAAATATTCATTAAAAATTTCAATAAAATTTGGTCTAGCCGTTTCCGAGGAGTTCGAACACAAACACCGTGACACGTGATTTTTATATATTAGAATAAAGATACGAATGTGCATGAAATGCTTAATGCAACTAAAGTATTTAAGTTGATAATTATTAATACTGTATCCGTCTAAAAAGCTTTCAAATTGTACGTCATCTTTTTTAGAAAATATAATGAGTATAATGAGTGGGCTATCCTTAAAAATAGATATATCACAGACATTTTTTGTAGATCTATATTGTCTCTGTTGTTTCATTATTTACACCTGGCTAAAAAAAAAAAGAAAAATGTATCATGTCATTGTCATTATAATATTAAGTCGTCAATACATTTTTCAATGGACGTCATTTTCTTTTATTTTAACCTATAAATACAAAAGTAAACCTTATTACATTTACCCAACATACATTGTTATATCTCAAAAGGATTATGCAGCGTTTTCGATGAAATCTCCCAAGCCGTTTGAATTTTTCCGACTTGTCCAAGAATTATCGTTATATTTCAATCAATCTATACAAAACCTTGACAAATTTATATACTAAAACGTTCCTCATGAATTACTTTATCCACTGGTGAAAACCGTTTGAAGATCAGTTTTGTAGTTTTAGAGTTTATCGCGAACAGACAGACAGACAGACGCGGCAGGGGACTTTGTTTTATACTATGTAACACTGGTGAAAACCGTTTGAAGATCCGTTTTGTAGTTTTTGAGTTTATCGCGAACAGACAGACGGACAGACGCGGCAGGGGACTTTGTTTTATACTATGTAATGATGATATATAAAATAAGAATTATGTCCAGCGAAATGTGCGGTTACCAATGAATAGCATTATAAAGGAGAATTACATAATACCTATATAGTACCTACTTGATGCAATGATGACTCAGCCACTCACTTGTAGTATTTTCGAACGCTGCATCGAATTATACAAAGAACCTAAATAGTCGCTGAAGAAAAATATCCTGATGAAATTATAACATACTGTGATGATAGGATATTTTCCTATTTGAAGTTACTACCTTGATATATAAAAATCTGTTGCCAAGGGTCTATATGTGTGTTCCGATAGCAACATGTAGTGTCTCTAGACTATGTTTATTGCTATTGTCGCTTTTAAATCAGATTAGATTATGGTCAAGCACCACTAGCTACTGTCGATAGATCTATTTTTATTATTGGTCATCGTCTGTTTGGTTTGGCTAGATATGAAAAAAAGTGTGTGTGTATTTATGTACACGCGTTAGAAGTTATACTTCTTTGGCGTAACAAGATAAAAATCTTTTCAAAAATTTTATCTTTCGCCTTATTCTACGTTTGTAGAAAAAACGACACTAACAATAGAAAATAGTTGACTATAGCTATCTTCAGGGCGTCCGTTTTTCGTGACGGTGTGCGCGCATCGTAAAAGTTTACTCTCATAATTTTTCCCTAAAGCGCCAGAAGAGTATAACATCAAAAAATGTCCTCGTGAATCTCCAAATAGAATAATAGTATACAAAATTATATTTGATTTTCCAACAACGAGGCCTAATCATTTAATGGTAATGTGTGTCATATTTTTGTGATCTTCAAAGTTCGAACTTGTTCAATACATGTATACACAAGGACAATTCCCGTGGACTTACTTTTACAGAAAATGACGAGATAATAAGTGAGATTTTCATACCGCTGTAAACATTGCAATAAATAATTTTCTAACGAATTATTAAATTGGAAAATGAACTTCGTATTAATATAAACGTACCTAAATAGGGACTATTAATGTTTGAACTACATTTCATTGTGTACTAATAATGGGCATTATCTTCATGCTACATTATTACGGTTATAATGTCGAAGCCTTTTATTTAATAACAGGAAATTATGACAGTTTAAACAAGAGAAATCATGTTAATAAATAAGTAGTTACTGATATACCATTAATATTTTTGTTAATGTTATTTGGCCCTCTCAACACATTTAATTATTATGAAATTAGCGTTTTATACAGAAAATGAAGAAAAGTACTATTATTATCATGTACTTTTGCCATTTTACAGGTAGCTCTTTGAAGGCGGCTTGGACTGCCTCACCAGAATTATTTTTTTCCTTGTAAGAAATTGTCCAAATTCCAAAAAAAAGTGGCAATCCCTTGGGGCAAGGTTTGGGGAGTATGGTGTGTGTTGATGAGATTCTAACTACACTTCTTCTAAATTATCGACCATCTGTGATGAAGTACGGAGTCTAGCGTTATTCTAAAACAGGACTAGGCTGATTGACCTGTCGATTGTTTGCCTTTGTTAACAGTATCTTCCGTATCTGACAGATCTGCCATAATCGTCTAGGCAGCTGTAGTGTATGTCACCAGCACTAATCCACCGAACACTAACCGGAACCTTTTTCCGGGTCAACACTAACCGGAACCTTTTTCCGGGTCAAGTTTCGCTTGGGACAAGATTTGGCAGGTTCTCCTGAGTTCAACCATTGTGATGATAATTTCCGATTGTCGTAAAGAATCCATTTCTCGTCACAAGTAACGATAAGATTCAAAATTCTCTTGTTATTGTGTCGGTTGCGTAATGTAATACAGCGCTCAATATGTGGTTATTGACGTGCTTTCAACCAATACATGCGATACCCATTTCTTGAGCTTTTCCACTTTTCCAAATAGTTTAATGTGTATGAAAATTTTTTATCACTCACATACTCACTCACATAAAACTATTTGTCTCACGGGTGACTTAAACTGCGAAGTTATTCTATAAGTTTCTTTAAGAACTGTTGTTCTGTCAACAAATTACAAATTTTGTTTCAAGCAATATTTATTTCGCACTTTAATGCTTAAACGTTTAACTGACGTTGTCCAATTGCCCCTATTACAAAGCAGTTCGACGTTAACAAAGAGGAATGTCGGATGTATATACTCGGTTCATCGTAATCTTGACACAAAGCATTGCAAAACACGGAATAAAGATTCTCTTACGAGGCTTTCCGCAATAATCATTTGCCTGTGGGAGGATGCGAAGACATCCGACAACAGTAATCGAGGCGTTAACTGGGTAAACTAGGATCGACCACATCCTAATGAGTGCAAGGACATGATATGTCAAACGTAACACCGGAATAATCTGTTGCATTATCGTGTATATTAAGATTGGGATGAACTTATGTAACAATGAAATGTACCCGATTATACAAACATATGTTTATTTAGGTAAATAATTCATACAGTAACGTTCGCAAAGTATTAGAAATCTGTGAGCGTAAAATGCAAAGGTTATATATATCTATTTACCTGTTACATCCATAAAGTAGGTCATAAAAACGATCATAAAAAGCAATACATCAGTTTCAACAAAATTGAACGATTAGCAAAAAGGCGTTAATCGATTTGTTGATAGGTCGATTGATTAATCTCACGTTAACTCGAAATTAACACTCAAATTCTGATTTCAATAATATTCTTCTCGTGTTTAAAAGATAAATTGAAAAATGGGCCCTTAAATATCAATAATAACATAGTATTTTTTTTGTATAAATATATTATATTATAAATTTGTTTGTTTTCGGTTAGTAATTAAATCGCTATAATGTACGTAAAATCTACTATTATTATTAATAACTTTTTTAAAGACTCTAAATCTACTGGACGATCATATTTTATTTATATACAATTTACATAATGTAAATGTGTATTAAATAGTTAAATTATACATTTTTGTTACAAAAATTAAAACAAAATTTAATATATACAATTTACAATAAACACAGTTTTTCGCTCGATAAATGAGGAACACAATGAATTAGTTCTTTTTATTGCAACTCCAATCTAGATATTTTAAATTGTAATTTGCCAGGGAAGGTTAAATAAATAAGTTAACAATACATATATATATATATATATATATATATATATATATATATGTAAATTACGTATCGCAACGTAACTATAATACTAAAGTTATCATAAAATATATGAAATTATTATTAATATAGACATAATAAAGAAATAGACAGGAGATGCGGAAAAATAATAGAGATGCGTTGTAAAAGATAAAGGTTGGTTGTGTGAAATTACAAATTTAGTTCAGCTATTCGATAACAGATAGCACTATTATTACTATATTGGAAAAACTTTGAAGTAAATATTATTTTTAAAAATAAGAAAAAACACAATCTTTTTAGAATATATCACATTTCAACCGTACCAATATGACATAACAAGGATCAAATAAACGTTAGCACGTGGATTCATTAAGAACGGTGTTAATTTAATTATTAGACTCGACTTGACCTCAAGATATATTACTCTATATAGGTTTGTAGATACTTACCTTTCTTTGTCTGGCCTCCTGTATGTATGATATAATTTATTCAAGTGTAGATTCCTAAAATGACAAATTGTGAATAAATTATGAGGTGTCAAATTCTTGGTACGGTATTTCCGTTCGGGTTCTAATGACTCACACCGACTTAACATAAATCACCCAAAAAAACATTTTGACTAATATTTGTCAATTAGTGTTTGCATTATATTTTTCTCCTTGTCTGTCATCGCGTCCTCGTTTCTTGATATTGTTATGTTGACCGTCATTCTGTCCTTTCGCGCCTTGACATAAAAAATGTTTATTGAACATTTTTATTTGGTTTAAAACAAATCGCACAGCTACTTTTATATAAAAATAGAGGAAGAGGAAACAGTTGAATACCATTCTTCTTTTTTGAAGTTATAGTTCTTTTAGGAAAAATGATGAGAGTAAATTTTTACGATGCGCGCGCACACCGTCACGAAAAACCGACACCCTGAAGTTAGCTATAGTCAACATTTTGTTTCTTTGTATTTGTTGTTTGAATTTTTTTGTATAAAAACTTTCAATGTATTAAATACCTTTTTCTATTATTAGTGTCGTTTTTTCTACAAACGTAGAATAAAGCGAATGATAAAATTTTTGAAAAGATTTTTATTTTGTTACGCCGAAGAAGTATAACTTCTAACGCTTGTACGTAAGTGTATATACACTTTTTTTTTAATTAGCTATAGACTGACGAGTTTAGTGCTAACAATAAAAAAAAACGTATGGATGTAACTATGTACGCACGCAAGTAATTACACTTCTCTAGCTTAAAAATGCATTCAATGCAATTGATAACGTGTTAATTAAACAATTATAATAAAAAGGTTTTAAGATTATTTTTCTATATATCTGTATAAAAATATGTATAAGAATTGCTAACATACATAATTTTTCGTTTTAATTCAGTTTATGTTATAGCATGATAATGTCTTCACTTTTAATTAAAGTGTACTATGCAAGTTGTGTTTTCTTAAGAAATTGTACATCGTAGTTAACGATTTAAGTAATAATTTTGTGTTTAGAATAAGCCGATGTAACAATTATTGTAAACCTATTAAATAAATAAATAAAAAATCAAGTCAGATACCAAAAAGTAATAGAATTAACAATATATCAAATAATAATTATTTATTACATCTCACCTCTACATCTTATTACAACTAACCTCAAATCTATAACCCACTTAAAAATGTTTATGATATAAAAACAACCTTTATCACGAATACTCACAATACATTATCATTGACTGCCATAAATAATTGAAAATGGCACACAAATGTACATATATATTTATGTAGGAAGGTATTTTTAACTACCTTGAAATAATTATTACTTGTCACAAAAATTTGACAGGTCATTACCAACCAACTTCATGGTGTCGTTTATTTTGTCGATAAAAAAAATCGCATTGTAATAAATCACTCCCATCATTTTTACCAAACGCGCTGAAAGAAGTATAACTTCGGAAATTCCGAAACAGCTTTTCTCCATATCATTAACTATTTGGTGACTTTATTTATAAGTCTGTATTCGTCATATTTCAAAATCCTAACGTATACAATCTACAATATTTGTACAATACTCAATATAAATATTAACATCCATATATTAACATGTAGGGAAAAATGTATACTCATTGTGGAATGTCGAATAATAAATGTATTTTTTTTTATTTCAGCTACCTCGCTTTACTCGGATAAATATAAACACATAACGAACACGGAATGACTGAAGAACTTGTTGAAATTTTAAAGATGTGTAAATTATATAATAAAATAAAAACATCATCGTGACATCTGATGTAATAACAATGAATGCAGATCCGTCTCCTTCATTTGAAATGCATGAAAGGAATGACGATGATATTAAAAGACCTAAATTGTCAGCTGGAAAGTTATTCTACAGGCCGGGAGTCACTGAAGAAGAAACAGATGAGACCAGTGTGCTCGACAGTTCTGTTGTAGAAACACCAATGTTCAGCGGTAGTGGATTCCTGAAGACGTCGCAAATCCATCCCTCTATTAGCCTCCATAGGATACCGACGTACAGCAGTTCAATTGGACACAGTACTGTTTACCGACAGGATACGTGTAGGTGAGTGAATATGCTGGTAATTGGCTCCTAAAATGTCGTATCATAATTTAGTGCATTTCACTTGCATTTACAAACCGTATTATGGGAAACTGGTACTTTTGACTGAGTTTCTTTGTGATATTCTTGAAGAAAAAAGATATTATATAAACTAATGGCTGCCAATGACTCCGCACGCTTTTATAATCCAGTAAGCAATTATTTTCAACACATTATATAATTTTATTAAAGTATAAGTATAATCTATGGTTACTAAAGGCACCCTTACTAATATAATAAATGTATATGTTAGTTTGGTTATCTGTTTGTTATGCTTTCACGCCTTAACTATTCAATTGATCAATTGCATTGATTTGATGAATTGAATTGATCAAAAGAAATTGGTACAGAAAAAAACGTAGCGTACTATAATGCAAAAAAAATACCGTTCCCGAGGAATAAGTTAAATCTCTATTTAAGCGAGTGAACTCGCGAGCAAAGGCTAGTTTCTAATAGTTTCAATTAGTCATTAGTTTCAGAATGATGTTATACTTCCTTTGTACAAAATGTTATCAAAATCGGTTGATATTTAACAAAAAATTTGATATTTGTAATGTTTTTCTTCACGATTCCTATATATAATACTGATAATTCTTATACTCAATTAACGCATACCGTGTATGAAGTTTTTATTAGAATAAGTTGAGAATAAATAAACATATACTTTTTTTCTATATATAAAAATACCATTCATAATTTTTGAAGTTATACTTCTTTTGGCGCGTTAGGGAAGAATGATGAGAGTAAATTTTTATGATGCGCGCGCACACCGTCACGAAAATCCAACACATCTTGTTACACCAAAGAAGTATAACTTCTAACGCGTGTACATAAGTACACACACACTTTTTATAGAGCGTACAGATCAACATTAGGTACATATACTTCCCGTGTACCAAATTAGATCACAATCAGTTGATAACAATCAAGACAATTATAATATGTAGTAAGTTTTTTTAAGTTCTTGTACCGCATCAATTGAGAAATGAACTTAGCGTCTCATGTACCTATATAGTTAAAACTCGTTCAAGCGATTTTTGAACTAAATCCAAAAATACAGATAGACCTATAAAACTATTTTACGCCATATTCAAGATTAATTGTCATTTAATATTATTATTTGTTGTAATTACAATTGATTACAAAATGAATCTTGTGTAAATATGATTTGTATTCTCTATGATCAATTACCAATTTTCACAAATATCAACTGAACGCAGTAATAATTTATATACTATAGCACCATCTAGTAGCCAGATGTTCGAACTACATTTACAGACACTTTACACCACAATCAGTCGAGCGCCACAAGAGTTATGGTGAAGCGCTATCTAGTGGCAAATTACTTTGGATAGCACTTTCTATAACAGGTGTGTTAGATTTCATGCGTTCGCGTAAATATAAATTGGATATATCCGTCTGGAATAATTCTTTATTTTAAATTAAAGGTATCCTATGTCTTCTTTTGTACCACTGACAACATATATACAAAGTATTATGATGATTGGTTGAGTTGTTAAGGCGTAAAAGCGTAATAAATAAACACATTCACATTTATAGTATTAGTTAAGAGATTGATAAATTCCAAATGCTGGGTAAAGATTCCTTTAATAAAATATCGATACATAAATGTATTATGTATAACTGGCTTCTGCCCATGACTTCGTCTGTGTGGAATAGTTACTTTGGGCTAACGCCAACACGCAGCATAAGCTCTCAAAAAGAAAAATACCCCGATTTTGAAACATTCTTCATTGGTGCTCCGATCCTATTGGTCTTAGCATGTTATATAGCCTAACTCGAGAAATGAGCTATCTAACGTTGAAAGATTTTTTCAACTCTGACCAGGTTAAGGTGGTACAGCCACGCTGAAGCTATTACTAGTTTCAGCATGAATGGGTCGGCTCGCCCGGAGTAGTACCACACTCTCGCAGAAAACCGACATGAAGTAACAGTGCTTGCATTGTTGCTTTTCGTTCGGTCAGTGAGAGCGCCCGAGGCCCACCTCCACTTCCCTCTCTTCTCCCCTCCTCTCCCCACTCAACCCCTCCTTGTCTCCCAAACACAGGCTGCCAACGCACTTGCGACTCCTCTGATGTCGCTAGTGTCTATGGACGGCGGTGATCACTTAACAGCAGGTGACCCGCCTGTTCATTTGCCTCTGAAAAAAAAAGATTAGCGCGTTCAACCAAATAAACCATGCAGTTTTATAATATTAGTATAGATTATATTATGACTGTCTGATACCCGTATCGTTGTCTCTTGCCTATTATTTTGCTTTAAGAACACAGGAAAAAACTGAAATATACTTTGCTCATAAAATTTTGTTGTAAACAATATTATCCATTTCGTTCCACTCTCCTGCTCGTGCGCATGTCACTCTTAGCCCCACTCCACACTTTACAGAAATAGTAATTTCTTAAAAGTAACTGAAATATGTTTATATTAAATGAAGATATCGTAATATTGTTTTTTTAAGATAAGGACTTGGTGTCCAAGATGTTAAGCTAAAAAAATATTGATTTGAGATTTTGCTTGATTTGAGCATAATGGCTTATCATTTTATTTGTTTTTATTATTTACTAGCTGAGTTCGAGTCCGTCCGCGTGGAACCTAATATAAAAAATCAGTGTCTAAATGAATTAAGTCCATTTACAGATCTACTTTTCTCTCGTACTTATGTCGCGTCGTCGTTAAAATTACAATGACTTTAAAGTGAACCGCTTTGAAACCAAGAATAAACGTTACTCGAGGATATGCTTTACGATAGCCTTGGTGATGTTTTATCGTGAAAGCAGTTCTTTAGCATTGATACGTGTTCGAATAGACAGACAGACATTTCTAAAATTGATTCACTTTTTTATTGGCACTAGCAATAGTTTTTTTCACTAAAATCTAAAAAGTACAAACACGTTGGATATATATGTTTATTATATGTATAGATATCGATTACGTTTTCATTCTAATTGATGCTTTATAATTAAAACTTTAAATATTATTTTCGGTTAAGCAATTAATAGTATCATGTCTGTCAATATTTAGCAAAATGGTTGAACGAATAGACGAAGAATGTCCGTGGCGAATGTAATCCTTGAGGAGTCAATATCTAATCGCAACGAAAGAGATAAATACTTGACTTATCGCTATAGTTTCGTGAAATGTGTATTATTGGCATACTTATTCAGTGTACGGTTAGTACAACGCACCTTTAGCTATATCGAAAACATACTGATATAAATTGTAAATCGAATTTTATTTTGAGTGTCATTATTTTTGAGAATTGTAATTGTTAAGATATCAAAAGCGAGTATTCGAGGTGCACGGAAATGCGTCGTAGACGTAAATAGTGATGTGATAAAGTAGATATTATCTTTACTGACCAAGTTTTGTTCTACTTATGTGTAAAAATAAATTATCCGGAGTGGCAAGGTATGTTTTGTACATTTTAATAATGTAAGTATACTAGCTAATTCCCACCCGCTTCGTTGGGCATAAAACATGGCGTACGGTGAATCGAATCCAAAAAAATAAACAGCATAGAACTATCTGCGAAAAATTCTGCATCGAACGGTCACACTCCTATGCAGATACGTAAAATAGTTTTGACGTTATTAAATCACAAATTACTTGTAGTTTCTTCATATATATAATTAGATTATGTATTCGAGTTAGAAAACTTTTGCACTTAGCAGTTTAGAGAAATAGAGCTGCTCATAATATTATCAGTCTATATGATACATGCATTTGATTTATCACAGTTTGTTTAAAAGGATGTTTAATTGCTTTAAAGGGGTACACAAATCGCGGCCGGTGTTAATGTACGTGCGGCCCGTCAGTATAGTGAAAAATAAAAGCATCGACACTGTACTATGCGAGATTGCACTAAGAGCAAATCAAACTAAATTTATAATTATTTTTACATGTTAAGTTGTTTTAATATATAGCGACCCGCCTTTAACTCAGTCTATCAGTGTGGCCCCATAGTTACAAAGAATCTGTGTATTCTTAGTTTAAAGCAACACACCAGACATGCCTTACAATCATAATAATTATTTTTTTATGGTACCACGACAAAATGACTGCACAATGCCTGATAGTAAGCACATTACAATCCAAAAACAATGGCGTCCACTGAGTGATACACTATCCATCGCCGGTCACCGCTGTCATGCGCTGCGAAAAGCTGGATGTGCATAGGCTGATCCCAAAACGCGACCCGCGGAAGCGAATCACTATGACGGGCTTTTTCGCCATATACATGGTTGTTGCGACCCAGTCAGATTGTAAATCCCTACCACCCTACTTTCGCCATTGCCTCGTTCGTTATTCAGCAGGGTGCACCACGTGGAGTTGAGGTTGGCTCGGGTGTCTCAAGTCTTATGTTATTCGACACCCCTTACCTAATATTACAAATGCAAATGTGTGTTTGTTTGTTACGATGTCACGCTTTAATTATTCAACCGATCGTTATGAAATTTTGCACACCCTTAGTCAGAAGTACAGAAAAGAACATGATATGACATGAACAAGAATATGATTTAATGCTGCGTTCAATAATTTGACTAAAGGCAGTTATTGAAATTAAGTTTTGAATTAATGGTTAAGTAATAATATAAACAATACATTATTTTATTAAATAACTATATATATGACCATTAATAAGTATTTTGATAACACAATGCCACGGAAATGATTTAAAATATAATGTATATCGATTATACTTGAAAGTTGGCATATATTCATACATAAGATATGCTCCAAATATCATTGGATCACCGAAAATATAGAAAAATGTAACATTTATTTATCTGAGAGACTGAGCCGTGTTTAAGTAAAGATATTTTGATATTTTGTTTGTAGATATATTGATAGCTTAGATTTATATGCTCCCGATAGTTACCTAACTAAATTGTGAAATTATAATATAAGTTTAATCCGATACGAAATATATATAAAAGTTGTTGAGGCATGTATGCTTGGTACACATATAATTATTAACAACTCATATATGTATGAATAGTTATCTTAGTTTAGGCTAGCTTAGATAGGTCGTGAATAGCATGTATCAGGCAACAGCCAAAGCCGAGGTGTGCCGTGCACCCTTGAGCTAGTTGTCAAAATAAAATCGGCTGAGTGCCTTAAGCGCTCGCCTTAGTAGTCCGGTGAAGCTGTTAAGACCTTGCTAGGTCAATAGCGTAGTCAGTTCCAAAAAATAATAATAATATAAGTTGAACCGAAATGGTCTTGAACGGTCCAGTTCCAGAGGGGTTTCCTTCCACGAACGATCCGGTTGTGGAATGAGCTTCGTGCTGAAATTTTTCCTGAGGACTACAGTATGGAGTGCTTGAAGGGGAAAATAAATAGGTTAACTAAGGGTCAGTAACGCGCATGTAACACTTCTGATGTTAGAGCGTTCATAAGCTGCGGTGACCGCTTTACATCAGGCGGTCCGCATGCTTGTTTGCTACCGTCGTGGTATAAAAAAATAAAAATAAGTTAAGTCAATAAGATTCTAAAATAGGTACCAATTCTCTATGTAAGATAAACTTAATAATGTTTAACTAAACTGAATAAGATAAATCATTATATTTCTTAAAACGTATTGATTACATTTTTATGTGCTGTGATCATGTTTGTAAGTTCGCTGTCTGTATGCTATATCTATACGATACGATCGTGTTCGTTACGATTTCATACCTTAACTACTCAACCGATCATACATGATTTTATACACACATTGTCAGGGACGAAGAAAAGGACAAGGGTACTTTTCATTCAAATAAACGTACTATACCCGAGTTATAAATAAAATCTATATTATAGTGAGTGTGGCCGCGGGCAAAAGCTAGTATATAAGTATGCTTGCTTATAAGTGAAATGAAGCTCATTAATAGTCTCTTAACTGGACGGTGGTGTTCACTTAACAACAGGTGAGCCACCTGTTTGTTTAACTTCTATAATATAAAAAAAAATTGTAAGTACAGTAGAACCTCGATAAGTTAAACCTTGATAAGGTAAAAACTCTATAACTTAAATATTTTGTGTTTCCCTTGGATTTTAACTTATCGAGGTTCTACTGTAATTGTAGTAGTTATTGAATTGGCCTGTTATAATACGCACAAAGGAGTTACAGATAAAGCACACTAACTGTAGCTAAAATTACGTCCGTATACGTTTATCCAGTAGAGTGTTGGAACCCTGAAATATCATTTTAAATGCTGAGAAAAAGGTCCTCTGAAACGTTGAGCCCTTAATTTTAATCCTAAATACTTCCTTTTTGATGTTGAGTTTTTCCATACATGTAATTTTTTTAAATTTCAATTACGTTACCGGATTTTAAGGTATTACGGTAAAAAGCACATTTATTTAACACTCTTCAAAAGATCCTTTGACACTTTTACTCTAACGCGACTGGTGTCGATTGTATCAGCTTAAAAGTCAATTTTTCTACTCTCTTTTCATATTTTTAAATAGTCAAACAGTGCAAGAGCCGAGTAATAGGAAATTGAATTATCAATAAAAATAATACTAATCGTTATTTCGTTTTTTTTTGTTTTCTACTGTTGCAGTATATACAACATAGTATACTGTACAGTAAGTATTGTAGCACAGTAGTACATTGGACAGTCGCGCGATTGGAATCAGTTAAGTGTAGATTCCTACTTCCCTATCTTGTTACTCGATATAAGTTTTTTGATCCCTCTTCAGCAATACTTTCGAGCGTACTACTATCTCGGATGTTACCATCCAATCAGAAAAACTGTTTTACCTTTCATTGTCTAAACTATACAAAGTAATGCTTAGGAATTTAAATATAATTTTGCGGTCCCAGCCAACTAATAATACACTGTCTCTAATAAACATGAGTATTCACGCTTTCTAAATAATCATATTTAGATAAGGTTTTCGATTGTTTTCATTAATTTTTTTTTAGATAGTAGAAGTTTTGGTATAATATCTAATTACTAATTTCTGATTATCGATTTGTTGTACCCTGATACGATAATTTTTAGTAACTAATTTGTATTGCTCCAACTTCACATCGTTTTTTGTATTATATACACTAGTAAAAACTTTATTAATACGAATTCATATACGAAATGATGTAAAATAACGTATTTATAATATATAATTTATAAACGTATTTCTTAACACTTTGACTGCCACGCTGTAATCACATGGTCTTTA
This sequence comes from Antheraea pernyi, assembly GCA_015888305.1. NCBI lineage: Eukaryota > Metazoa > Arthropoda > Insecta > Lepidoptera > Saturniidae > Antheraea > Antheraea pernyi. Next base: position 247,779 of record MU158883.1, on the reverse strand, counting down.
CAGGACGCCAAAGATGATTTTTTACAGCTGGGGCATTTCACGTGAAGCGGACAACGAAAAAAAGGTGAGGTTCTGAAATTCGTTCATATTCAGTCTATTTGGACTTCTAGTAGGTATGAATGTGAATGCATAATAAATTTTTTTCTATCATGTTTATTCTGTGCCAACTATAAAAGCTATACTATATTTTATGTGTATTTTAAGCTACGTTTTGATGTAAAAAAAAATAATCCAAGTTATTAAAATTTTGTTTCGTAAAATTAACTTTCGGTTTTGAGCATTAAAAAAAAAGTTTTTTCTAAGTTTTATTTTATTTTCAAAAAGAGCGATTATTCTGCTATATAAATCGATGCGTTTAATATTTTATTGTAAATTTGTTCAATTCGAAAAACTACTTCCAAAAAATCTGAATTTCAGATGTGACTGTTCTTTAGAAGCACATAACTTGACAAATAAACGTGATAGAAAAAAAAAAATGCATTCACATTCATACCTACTAGAAGTCCAAATAGACTGAATATGAACGAATTTCAGAACCTCACCTTTGTTTTATTTGTCCGCTTCACGTGAAATGCCCCAGCTGTAAAATGTAGCTCATGAAAATCCGTTAAGTAGTTTTTGAGTTTATCGCGACCAGACATACAGACAAACGTGGCAGCGGACTTTGTTTTATCATATGTAGTGATTAATAGTTCATACCCGCTCGCCACGCTGTGCATTAAATAAGGTTTTAATTTTTTTTAATTACCAGAGGATCGCGGAAACTAAAAGTAGCGTAGAACGAAAAATGCCGTATGTAATAGTCATAGTCCCATACTGGATACGTTCACTAGTTTTCACATGATTAAACCTAGAAAACACTGTATTTCCATTACATATATATAGATACAAACAAAATTTAAAATAAAAAACCAATATAGATTTCAAAATATGTTCTAATAGGGAGTACCAGATCTTACTTAATACCGCAGTAATCATCAATCTTTTTGTGAACTCGTGTCGAAATTGATTCCTTTTATCTTATCACAAGTTTATCTGTCTAATCTGAATTTGTCAGTTTCCAAGTTTTAAATCCTCTTCCGTTCCCATTCATAGTATATTAATCACCTTCATATAAAATAACAATATAATATCAAACGTATAGTATTTATATATTTGTTTCCTTCTAACAGCAAATATAGAATTAAAAAAAACAAATGCCGAATACATGCAAGCGCGTCACTTCAGAACTGTTGTACCGATGGGGATTATTCTTTTTTTCTTGTGTGTGTAAGGAAATGTTTAAAAAATCACACGTAAACTTAAAAGTCTGAATTAATAAATCTCCATATAAAAAATGAACGAGTGAATGAGACAGAAGATAATAGGGAAATTACAAAAAATATTGACCAACTGACGTTCTTTTTTTTTTTTTTTCGAACTGACTACGCTATTGACCTAGCAAGGTCTTAACAGCTTCACCGGACTACTAAGGCGAGCGCTTAAGGCACTCAGCCGATTTTATTTGGGCAACCAGCTCAAGGGTGCACGGCACACCTCGGCTTGGCTGTTGCCTGTTCATGCAATTCGCGACCTAACAAAGCTAACCTAAGTTAAAGCTAAACTATTCATACATACATGAGTTGTTGAAACATGTATGTGTACCAAGCATACATATCTCAACAACTCTTATGTGTATTTTGTATAGGAAATGATTCTAAACTATTACAGTTCGATACGGGTAAAAACAAAAAGAAAAAACCCATCCACTTTTATGTGTAAGCGTGTGAGCGTGCACGTGTGTGGAGGTGATATGTGTAGTGTTGTTGCAGTGATGTATTGGTGTGTCACTGTATCGCGTGAGCAGCGCACTCAAGGGCTCCACGCCGAGGGATCGAACCTAGGCTTGAGAGGCTGCCGAAGGGGGCCTAGTCTGGTGTGCGGGAGCGAAATTTACACCCAGACCACGGCGGCGTGATCTGAGGTTACGCGGGCGTGGGCGTGAGCACGCTCTGTTTGGAGAGACAGGCTGGTACTGATCGTTCGCTGCCGTTATTTCATCGGGAGGATCGGTAAAAATGTGTCGCGGTCGTCTTTTGTAACGCGCGGCGTTGGGTACGGTTTCGTATGTTGCGGCGGATACCACTAACGGACTGGGATGATTCACGGCTTTTTCGAAATAACTACTAGTGAGTGATTTTATGTACGCCCAGATAGAAGGTATCTCCAGGTCCCTATGGAGATCGACTCTCCGGACGTACCATGGGGCGCCGGTCACTTTACGCAGAACGCGGTTTTGTAAAACTTGTAACTTGTTTAGAGTTGATTGCGGTGCATGTGCAAAAACGGGACAGCTATATGTCATGACCGGGCGAATACACACTTTGTACAAGGTGAGCTTGTGTCTGAGGGACATCTTACTCTTACGGCAAAGCAACGGGTGTAGGCGACCCAAAACCATAGCGGCTTTATTACGTACTCTATCTATGTGAGACTCGAAATTTAAGTGTCTATCTAGTGTGACACCGAGATACTTGACCTCGTCGGTCCAAGGTATGTCGGTGTCGTATAGCCTGATGGGCTGCAATCTGTTTACGCGTTGTGTGGGATCGAAGAGTATCGCGGCACTCTTATCGGGATTAACCTCTATACGCCATCGAAGAAACCAATCACCGAGTGTGCTAACGGTTTCTTCGATGAGTTTCCTAAGTTTGTCCGGCCGCCAATGAGAAGCGTAGATAACTGTGTCATCAGCATAACAACCTACCTCTACTCCCGGGAGCCGAGGTAGGTCACTGATGAACAGGTTGAAAAGGGAGGGCGCGAGTATTGAACCCTGTGGCACGCCTGAGCGTATCGGATGTATTGACGATAGTTCGCCGTCTACTCTATAACGGAAAGTCCTATCTGTGAGAAAATCGCGAATGATATGAACTAATCTATCGGGTATGCGAGATTGACATAATTTATGTACGAGCCCTCCGTGCCAGACCTTATCGAAGGCCTTGGCGACGTCAAAGAAAACTGCTATCGTGCGTTTCGGATTTTTCTTTTTCGGGTTCGGGTCGCGATTCGGATCAGCGTTAAAGTTAGAAAAAATGTACTCCGTGAGGCGGTGTACTTGATTTGTACATGAATGTTCGGCGCGAAAACCGAACTGTTCGGGCGGTATTAAATTAAGCTCCGTAAACGAAGTCTGGAGACGGTTCAGAAGGAGCCGCTCGTAAAGTTTACCTAGCGTATCTAATAAACTAATAGGGCGATAGCTAGCGGGAAGCGTAGCTTTTTTGCCGGGTTTATGTATACCTATCACTACGGCTTTTTTCCAGACGGCTGGAAAATAGCCCTGGGACATGGCCGCATTGAAGATGCAGACCAATAGAGCTATGATGTGGTCAGGAAGGAGTCTCAGCACCTCGTTCCTGATTCCATCGGGACCTGGGGACTTTCTAAGTTTGAGACGCTTTATGGCGGCCGAGACTTCGTCAAAAGTTATCGAGGTTAGGGTATCCGCGGGAGGAGACGCGAGTGCATGCTCTACCGACGACTCGATCGAACCGATATGAACAGTATCAGTATTATCAGTGTTTGGCGAACACTGTTTCTCTAAACTCGCGGCTAGACATTCTGCTTTATCTATACTATCGAACGCGGGAGGCAACCCGGGGCCTCTGTCGAGAGGAGGCATCGGGGTGGCGAGATCTGATTTCATAGTGCGCGTGAGTCTCCAGTACGACAGGTGAGACGGCCGGAGATCCTCCAGAAGCCTGTCCCACCTGTCGCCCCGAATCTCAGAGATACGAGTTTTAACTAACTTACGTAACGAACGTAATCGATCGCGGTTCTCTACAGACGGGTAAGCGTCGTGAGCTCGAGTCGCGGCGTTCTTTTCCGTGATCAACGCTTTCACGTCGTCAGGGAGTATAAAGCGGCGATCGTTCGCCGCTTGTACCTCTTTCGAGGTCTCTCTGACGGCGGTCTGAAGATAGTTGACCAGGGAATCGATAGCCGAATCCGCGTCGGCTCTAGACGTCAACACGTCTGGGATCCCGTCTAAAATGTCAGACGATGGATTTTCTTTAAAATAACGAGTTAAACTAACGTAATCAGCTACCCTGACCGACGGAGGGGTGAAATCTGAATCGAAACCTAACTGCAATACTACCGGGCGGTGATCTGAATCAAGTTCGTGTACGACTTGTATGAGTCGTACCCGAAGCGTGATATTTTTTAAAAGAGCTATGTCTAGTACTGACGGGCGACAGTTGTCTTGATAGTGCGTGGGTTCCGGAGGGGCTATGACGTCAAATGCGAGGACCCTACCTAGATTGTCGAGTATCCTCCCGTTACGAGAGGTTCTCGGACTATTCCAGATAACGTTCCCGCAGTTGAGGTCCCCCGCTATAATAACTGAATCTCCTAAGTTGAGTAGCGCTCGTAAATCGGTTTGTAATAACTCTTTGTTCGGCGAGAGATACGCGGATACTAATACAATAGACGGATGACCGGTCATACCTAGCGTACATACTGATACTTCCATATTGGTTAGAACGGGCGGATCTATCGGCATGCAATATAACGAACGCCTATAGTAAATTAAGGTGCCGCCCCCGCGGGTGACACGGTCGTTTCTAACTATGTTGTAGTTCGCGATTCTCGGATTGCGCATTTTCGGTTTTAAAAGCGTCTCCTGGACGAGGAGAACGTCAATCTGTCTATCGCGTAGAAAGGCAGCTACTAGATCGCGCTGTGTCCTAAGATTTCTCGCGTTAAAAAACGAAAGAGATAGACCGCGCGGTTTTATCCTATTCATAGCTGAGAATTTTAATTAAATGTGTTTGAATTCTCGGAACGAACGATACGATGTTTTTTTCTGTGTTTTCGTGTGCTGTTCACAGGTCCGAAGCGAAGCAGAGCAAGCGGAGTAAGTTTTTATAATTTATTTTGCTTCTTTTGCTTTTTTCTAACTGTTATTTTCTGTGTTCTAGAACAAGGTGTCAATCGTTCGTTCGAGTGTCAATCCACGTCAATCGTATAGGCGGCCGCAAGGCCGGGCTTTGTTACTTTTCGGAGTGACAAAGAGTGCACTTTTCGGTGCGCCTGTAAACCGCACTTTTCAGTGCCTGAAATCGTACTTATCAGTACGCGTCGAGTCTCCGTAAGGCGTTCAAGAAAGAAGTGTTAGGGCTTCCCCCCTAGGCTTCGTAGGTTCATCTTTCGGACCTGTGAACAGCACACAAAAACACAGAAAAAACAACAAGGGAAATAGCAGGTAGGTGCGTAAGCGAAAATAAAAAATCTCACTCAATCACGTCGGTCGGTGTAAGTTACGAAAAAAACACGGAGCGCACGTGCGTACGCTGCCGCGTCCAGATCGGAACTCCCCAACTGACGTTCATTTGTTCAATTTTATTTTATTTCATTTTATGCTATTACTGTAAAGTAAAGATGTGATCTCATTTTTTTAAGTACATTCGTGCGAAACCGAATCGTACAGCTAGTAAAGTATAAACTCGCCTCGTTAAAACGTAATGTCATTTGTAGATACTGTCCACAGAATCATCGTCAAACAACGTGGCCGATAGTAAATGATGTCTTCTATTTTCACAGTAAAAACGTCACAAGCCAAGGTTCTCAATAAGCCCCTGGATAATAGTTAATCTAGCAAATCCAACGAGAAATCTGTAAACATTGATACGTGTCTAGATAATCTTGATTAATCACATCTAGAAAACCTTTCCATGTGTTACAATACAGTTACGCTTGATAATTTGACTTCAATCTACGTAAGTCATCTACGTTTTGAATGAGATACTACTTGTATAATTTATTAACTTGCCTAGAGGTGGGTAGAATTAAATTAAACGGAATTAAATATATAATTTTTATTACCTGACAAAAGTTACATATCACACCGAGGTCATGATTTTAATGAGAGTCTTGACACCGCAATACAGAAAAATAACCGTATCGTACAGCGCCATCTCTTGGTGAATATTTTAAACATACCGCCCACCATGGAGCTATTTATATAGTCCATAACATAAACGAATTTTTTTTAAGCACGTACACAAATATAACAAAACGTTTTCACATTTAAAAGTTGGTACTATATTTAGTTCTATAATAATTCAAATTAAAATAATTAACTAACTAATATGCACAATTTTCAAATAGGTCTTTTGATTGAGGAATTTCGAGTGCGTAACATAACAACTGTTGTAATTCCGTCTCCTTGTGTTTTTTTGCTACAATTCTCGCGAGAAACTATTTACTAGGATGTAGATCATTCTCCTTTACCACTATATCCCCAATGTTAGTTTGCATCTGTAAAATACCATTTGTAGCAGTGCAAAAACTTTGTTGTGTCCTTATCATTCTAATAACTCCATGGCGAGGTAAGTATATCGATTCCCGTATTTTCCTTTCTTTTTGTGGTAGGTATCTCTTCCATATAACCAAGATGGAAATATGCATTGGTAACTCTTTTATAATTTTCTTTCAAGTTCAATTTTTTTTTTTTTTTTCTTTTGTTTGTAAAGAATTTAATCCCTCTTGAGCAATGTCTTCAAAAGCACCATATTGATAATTTGAATGAGTTTCGCGGAACGGAAATCGGACAATACACCTTCCAACTGAATCCCTCTTATTTGTTGTCGAAAATATATTCTCACAGCGTTTTGCCTGTTCTGACAATAATATTTTTTGATTAGTGGGCTCCAATTCTAGCTTCCGAAACTTCTTTAGTACCTCGTTCTTATCAATATTATTGTGCATTACGGTTAAATTAGAGGAAGTCAGTCCTATTGTCTTAACTATTCCAGACAACACCCATCCAAATTTAGAGTACTGGGCCACCACTGAACCGTCCAAACTCCTTTTTAAACCTTCGTCTATAATATCTTTGTATACATCCGCACCTAATAACATGTTTATTTTATTAGGTGTATGATATTGTGGATCTGCTAAATTATGTTTATGAAGATCTATACATTCTACTTCTGATATCTTAATAACTGGCAGAAGCGTAGATATAGACTTTAATACATATGCCTTTACTTGGATATTAAATTTTGGATATATTCTTGATTTAACATTTATAACGACCATTGAATTCGACCTTATTTTACAATCTCTACCAATTCCTTTAATAATCTGAGTAGTTGGTATTTGTTTTAGACCCAAAAGTTGCACTGTGGCTTCCGTCACAAATGAAATTTGTGATCCTTGATCAATCAATGCCCTAACAACCTGATAAGTGCCGACTTTCGACTGAGCTTTAATAAGAGCTGTCGGTAATAAAATCTTTTTATTTGATTTGCCCACTGAAAAACACGTTACAAATGGCTGATCTATATCTTGAGTTTGGGAAATAGGATTTTCAATGGAAGAATTTTCGATTGCATAGTCCTTTACCTCGAAGCGTGTATTCAGTTTATCTGTCAATGACTGAGGTTTCCTTTGATTATTTATTTCTGAGGAAAAAGTACGACTTTGAGGATGTAGAAGATAGTGATGATGACGTTTACAAATTCTGCATTTTACAGGATCTCTACAGGCTTTTGCCGAATGATTGTTACGTAGACACTTGAAACAAATACCCTTTTGAAAGACGAAATTACGACGAGTGCTTACATCGACTTTGGCAAATTGTGTACAGTAATTTAATTTATGTGGCTTGCTACAAAATGGACATTGAATATTAGTAACGTGTAAACTGCTTAGTTTAATTGCGCTTGTATAGCCTTCACTCTTGGATTCCGAATTTGTTTTATTATCTAATAATTCCAATGCTCTATAACGATTCGTTAAGAATTCCTTAAATTGCATAAACGTAGGTAAGTCCTCGGATGAATTATTGTAAGTTACACTAAATTCCCATTGCTTTCGAGATTCCGGATCCAATTTTAAGGTTATTATATGAATAATAATTATATCCCATGCAGCAATATTAATTCCTAGGTTAGAGAGTGAGCTGAGACAATCATTTGTATTATCGATTAGTTCTTTAATCCCTGAAGAATTTTCGTTAGCAAGATTCTTTTGGCTAAGTAGTCTCTTTAAAAGATAATGAGATAAATATCGTTTATTATTATATCGTGCATTTAATTGATCCCAACAACGATTATAATTTGAATCTGCGATAGGTATTTGTCGGACCAATTGTTCTGCTTCACCATCCAAATAGCCTTTCAAATATTGCATACGCTGTACATTATCTAAGCTTGGGTTATTATGAATTAGCGATACGAATAGGTCTCGAAAAGTTATCCAATCGGAGTATTTACCCGAAAACATGGGAATAACTACCTTTGGCAATTTTACTTGACACTGTGTCGAATTTATTACTGTAGTTTTATTACTATCATCTTTCAACTCGTATGATTCTAAAACAGTGTCGAGCTCAGCCTTATACGTGAAATATGTTTCTTCGGCTAATTCATAAACATCTCTTTTTACATATTGACTTTGGTTTATTTTTTCCGGTTCATATCCTTCATACAATTTGTTGTGATCGGATGTTAACTGAACCCACAATTTATCTAAATTATCTAATCTAACCATCACATATTGACGCGTAATTCTCTCTTTGGGAGATTTCTTAAAATTACTGTAAGCTTTAGTTATCCTACTGAAGGTATCTTCTAGTTTATTAATTAAAATCTCCATATTGAACTCCCAAAAGACTGTAAAGTTTCAAATCAACTAAATTTATTCTGAAATATTATTTAAGTATTCTAAAAATTTTATAAGTTTTGTAGAAGTTAAATTTTTAAATGAATTTAGACATAGATTCCTCGTTTCAACCAAATTTATGAAATTATTCTAAGTCACTTTTTATTAGTTAAAATCTTTATATGAAATCCAAGAAACTTTAAAGTTTGAGAGTTCAACTTAAGTATATTTGAACTCAAGTATATTTTCAAAATATTAACTATACAGTATTGCAAAATAGATTAGAATTGCAAAGCTTTTCAGAAGTTACATCTTAAAATTACATTAGACATAGATTCCTCGCTTCTGCCAAATTCACGAAATTATTCTAAGTTATAATAATACAAATGTTAAAATTTATACTAAATCACTAAATTACTCTAGACTTATTATGACACAATATTTCCAAGTATGATTTTGTAGGTACTTCCCTACTTCCTTCAGTAGGGGCTCCTCCAGTGAACTTATGTGCTTCTCGGGTGCCTCCTTTGTGACCGCAACCCTCCTCCAGTGTAGACTCTTGTCGCTGTTCCACACTCCTTTTTCTTCCAGACTGCTCCCTGCCCCAACCACCTCACCAGCTTCAATCACTCGGTGTGTTCACAATTCCAATCTCCTTTCAGCTTCAATTTCTGGCTACTAATTGAAGCAACAAACACTAACCTCCTTAAATTTCCAACCTCCTCGATAGCTCTGATCCGCGGGCTCCAATTCACCAACCTCCAGGATTTTCCCAACTCCCTCCACTTGGCTCCTCTCGTAGCTCCAATCTCCCCGGCTCCAATTCACCAACCTCCAGGATTTTCACCACTCCCACCACTTGACTCCTCGCGTAGCTCCAATTCACCAACCTGGCTCCGTAGAACTCTAACCTCGTGGCTCCGTTCTCCCGGCTCCACCACACAGCGCGCTTTCTGGCTCCTCGTTGCTACCGCCGGCTCCTTGTAGCCCCACAACGCGGCACACTTCCTGGCTCCTTGTAGTTCCTCCCTCCAGGCTCCTTGTAGTTCCACCTCCAGGCTCCTTGCGGCACGCTTCCTGGCTCCTCCCACCGGCTGGCTCCTTGTAGTTCCACCTGCAGGCTCCTTGCAGCGCGCTTCCTGGCTGGCTCCTCGCAGCTCCACCTCCAAGTTCCTTGCAGCGCGCTTCCTGGCTCCTCCCACCGGCTGGCTCCTCGCAGCTCCACCTCCAAGTTCCTTGCAGCGCGCTTCCTGGCTCCTCCCACCGGCTGGCTCCTTGTAGTTCCACCTCCAGGCTCCTTGCAGCGCGCCTTCAAGTTCCTCGTAGCGCCACCTTATGACCGATGTCGACAGCAAACTATCCGGCTCGAAGGACCATTGTATAATTTATTAACTTGCCTAGAGGTGGGTAGAATTAAATTAAACGGAATTAAATATATAATTTTTATTACCTGACAAAAGTTACATATCACACCGAGGTCATGATTTTAATGAGAGTCTTGACACCGCAATACAGAAAAATAACCGTATCGTACAGCGCCATCTCTTGGTGAATATTTTAAACACTACTCTTTTTTATACTTTTATGTTGTAAAAGCATTTAAATATATATGGTATTTTCCGATGGACATTTGGTATCTTAAAATAGATTTGTTTTGTCAAATCAACATCCCAGGGGCATTACTGCCCATTTGATATACACACATATATTCTAGAATATAAACATGCTTTATATGAATGTTATTATACATACAAATTGTATCTATGTATACTGTATAAACTTGAATACCAAATACATAGTATGAAAGATAGATTTTCAGAAATTATTCAGATATTTCTCTATGAAATATCGTTCCCTAAATAAAATACGATGTTAGAAATATCATTTATTCTTTATATATAAGATTATCAGATATATTGAAAACCTTAATTCACAATTCAGGGATTTTTTATAATGACCTATACTTTGAATATTAGAAAATTAAAAAATAATACTTAATGTATACCTTAAAAAATCAACGCAGCTTATTCTATAATTTTATTTAGACATAACCTAAACAACCTAACAGACCTAAACAATAAATTCTCAAACTAGTACATACAACTAACATGTGAATCCGTAGTCAAAACTAGAAAGGATACATTCTACAATTAAGTCAGGTTAAAGAAATAGTTCCCATAAAATAATAAAACAGTTTTCACGAGTACGAAGTCGCCATTAGGTACTATAATTTAAACCTCGTTTGTTTGGGTCAGAATTTACAGTAATAATCATTCTATAAATACTTAAAATAGTAATAGGTAGAAATCATTATCAACATGTTTGTATGCAAACCACCGAAGAGACTTAAAAAATGTATAAAGCAGTGTTTGTCGTAAAGACACACGATAGAAGTGAAACTTTTGTATTACAGGGAAACATTTTAATTATTCATCAATCACTTTTCAAAAGAAAAGATTATGTTCAGTGATCGCCACGCTGCCTGAACGCAGTAAACGCAACCACGCACTGTTCTCTAATACCCAAAGACAACGAGACACTGCTCCAACTCTACTCGGCACAGTGTTTACCCCATCACTTTTCGTCACACAAACAGGTTGCGGACCAGAATTTCAATACCTTTTCACAGGAAGTTTTATTTTAAAAATTACGTTCTCGATTTCGTTCTCCGTAATATCTCAGTCGAAACGAGTATAAATTTTTGAAAAAAAAAAAAAACATTAATAATGAAATTAGACTTAGGTACTGCATATATTAAAGAGTCGATAAAATAATATCTATAAATATAGTAGAAGGTTGATTTCAAAAATGCTGTAACCGATGTCCGTTTCATCTAAGTTATTTTGAACTTACCGTTATAATATATTATTATTGCTTGCTGTACGAGTTCTTTTAAGGAAAATATACTTTCTACATTATATCTGAATTTACAAGTGCTGTATTAAGGGTAATAATATTAAGTTCTGTGATCCATAAAACCGCAGTGATTACATTTTCTTTGTGTCATAAATTACTAAATAAATATATCCCATACAATTTGCAGTATGTTCTGATATTTATGTATATATATATATATTTGTTCTTTTATTAGCTCTTGCGCGTTGTAACAAATATCATAAAGTAATATTACTGCTTAAGATTATTAATATAAGATATGATAGTCGGAGTTATAAACAGATTATAATTATAGCAACGTTAGTGGTCTAAATTTTATTGAGGTGCTGTTTCATAATATCATAAAAGTTTATTTTTAGGAAAACATAAGGATTTAATGTGAAGATAGATGTGCATATATATTGTCACCTTTTAAATCAAATATAATTATACAAATGTCTTAAACGTAGCATCGGAAAAAACATTTTGTTATTTATCTATCTTCGAGTTTCTTGCCGAATCTTCTCGATGAATAGTTTGTTTTCTGAAGCGGTGGTAGTTTCGACGTTCACAAGTTGGGACCTAAATTCAATAGTGATTTTGATTTTAATAATATAATAATAGGAGTATGTCGTAGTGCTCGCATCTATATACACTAGCTGACCAGTGCCCACTTCGTTGTGCGGTAATAGGCATTATCAAGATACAGCTTTTCTCTAGAACTTTAGATATCTCTCATCGTTAAGGCAGCGTTCGTAAGAAACGTTTTCGTTCGACCATTTTTTCTCCGACCCCCCAGTTATTAATAGTATAGATAAATATAATTAGTTAATAGCTTCTGCCCGCGACTTCGTACGCGTGGAATAGTTATTTTGGGCTAAGACGCAGCGGAAGCTCTAAAAAGGAAAAAATACCCCGATTTTAAAACATATGTCATTGTTGCTCCGTTCCTATTGGTCTTAGCGTGATGACATATAGCCTATGGCACTCACAAATAACGTGGCTTTCTATTTGTAAAAGAAATCGGTTTAGTATTATAGTTCCTGAGATTACCCCCTACAACGTCACAAACTTTACTCTTTATAATATAAGTATAGATTATATACAATATTATCTTTATAATCAGTTATAATATATAAGTATATATATGAGGACAATTTTACATGGTGGTTTAATTCCAAACTAAGTATAGATTATAATTATTGTACAAGTTAGGAGCTAACATATGTTCATACATAGATATTTAACTACCAGAGACAGTGGTAACAATAATTCACTATTAACTAATATTTGTGAGTACATACTACAGATGCACGTATTGTTAATGTCTCTTTGCGACTGTTATTGTACCCCGACATCTTTCGATTTTTCAATATTTTGATTCTGAAACTATGTCGATTTTCAGTATTTGTTTAACCATTTTAAATATTAAAACAAAACATATTAGAAGTCCTTTGAAAGCCGTTCAATATCTTGTTCGAGATAGACAAATGAACAACATTTATGAAAAATGTTTTAATCTACTCGTTGTGATAATGATTACCCATATAAATTAAATATACACATTTATTTGACATTAACAGAGTTACTATGTTCTTCTGAGATTTATAGCGTTACAAACATTGCACTAACTAAGCGAAGGGTTTAGCTATCTATCAAAAATGAGACACTACACTGTCTCAAGGCCACCGTATTGTAGACTAATTTTCAAGATAACAAAGAATATTTTTGATCGTACGATGACACTATTTTCGCTGGCACAATGTGTTTCAAGGGTATCCATTAAATTCTCTTATCAAGTTTATTTATACAGTTCTTCTTGTTTATACTGATTTATTCGTATCGCGTTGAACGTTTTTCGAAGGTAAGCGAATCTTTATATATAAATTTCTTCTGTGCGTGTGTGTCACTGAACTCCTCCTAAACGGTTGGACCGATTTTAATAAAACTTTGTGTGCGTGTTCTAGTGGATCCGAGAATGGTTTAGATTCACAATTGGACCCGGTAGGTGGCGTTGCGGTGGACTTTTAGAATTTTTTTTATCATCAAGGCAGGATAACGTCCGCCAGGCTCGCTAGTTTTAATGTAAAAACACAGAAGTAAATTCCTTATTAGAAATATTATTGTGTTTATTAAACAACCAGCTTTTGCTCGTGACTTCCCGTTGATTTAGGTCTCATCTATGCCTCAGGAATAGTATATTCTTTTAATATATATCCTATGTCCATTTCTATATTCCTGACAACGTGTATGTAAAATTTAATGATGATCGGTTGAGTAGTTACGGCGTGAAAGCGGAACAAAAAAGTCACTTCTCTTTTGTATCTTTCATATCTATTGACACTCCGAATAATAATTATACAGTTTATTAATTCACTAGCTCCTGCCCGCGACTTCGTCCGCGGGGAATAGTTACTTGAGGCTAACACTAACACGCAGCGGAAGCTCTCAAGAGGAAAAAATAAACCCAGATTTTGAAATATTCTTTATTGGTGCTCTGCTCCTATTGGTTTTAGCGTGATGATATATATATCCTATATCTTTCCTCGATAAATGAACTCTCTAACACTGAAATAATTTTTCAAATCGGACCTGTAGTTCCTGAGATTACCCCCAACAACCTCACAAACTCACACACTTTACCTCTTTATAATATTAGTATAGATCAAACATAGGATGGGCTGCACAATCTTAAAACAAAATATCAATAGTAGATTTATACTGGTCGTTATACTACGCGTCGCTAGTCTGATACAAGCCGCGTAAACGCAATACAATCAGTCACGCTTACTAGCATGTCATGACGCCAAATCATAAATTTATCTCCTGCCAAAAAAATACCGCACAACGCACCTAAAGACCACATTTAGTTAAGCGCGGCATATGAACAAAAAAATGAAATATAGGTACACGAGAAATTAGAATTCGCTGTTCTTTTGTTTGAAGGGAGGCATAAAAATTTTTGGGGTGTCGAATAACATCTAATACTTGAGACACTCAAGCCAACCTCACCTGCACATGGTGCACCCTGCTGAATAACTAACGAGGCAATGGCGAAAGCGGGGTGGTAGGGTTCTACAGCCTGACTGGGTCGCAACCACCATGTATATGGCGAAAAAGCCCGTCATAGTGATTCGCTTCTGCGGGTCGCGCTTCGGGATCAGCCTGTGCATATCCAGCATTTCGCAGGCCGGCATGACAGCGGCGACCGGCGATGGATATTGTGTCACTCGGTGGTCGCCATTGTTTTTGGATTGTACTGTGCTTACCATCAGGCACATGGCAGTCATTATGCCGTGCAACTATAAAAAAAAAAAAAAATTTGCACGGCTCTATTTTGCGTACAGTATTTTAAATAACTGAATTATTATTATTTTACGACAGATAACCTTCGTGTGAGGTATTAGTGTTATATAAAACTCTTTAACTAAGCTTCTCTTTATTTCATAATAACAATAAAATTAATTGTAGCTTAACTTGTTTAATTTGTTAACGGATTAACATAGCTATATGATATTTCTCTTTTACTTTCGTTTATCTTTTATAACGGTTAATGTTATGCATATATGCAAATAAAATTTAAATAACGTTTATAATATGGACATGGCGTTAATTTCCATATCTGAAAGATATAACGTCGCCATCAAAGAGATAGTAATTTCTTCCCTGTAAATCCTTTTAAAGGTTATTCGAATAGCAAATTATAATTTAATTGTAGAATCGTTTTTAAAATTAGATTATTTATAATGTACAACTAGTATTACAATATTGAAATTTTTACAACAGGTTTAGCTGCAGTCTTTAAAATTAGCGTGTAACAAAATTAAAATGTAATGAAACTATATTGAAAATTACTTTGTTTTCTTATTAATTTTTAACTTCCAAACACTCCACTACTCCCGCCTTTCCGTCGTCTAGGACAACAAGACAAATTAGCGCTCCTAAATATATACAATATATCTCGTTATGTATGTCAAATTGTTGAAGTCTGGCACTGTAAGTGCATGACGCAAAAGCAACTTGATAGATTGCGATCTTACTGTTACACTTTAAAAAAACTACCATTTTTATAAGTACAAAAGACTAAAAAAATGTTGTAAGCAAAATATAATTTTGCCGTTTTTCTTTTATACATAAAATATACTATTAAGATAATAAAGAACACAAGTGATGTCGCAGGTATTAGCTAGTTCCAGATAAAGCTATACACTGTGTGTATTCATTATAAATCAAATTATTTTATTTAAACTTAATATAAAGAATCATCACTACATATTATAAAACAAAGTCCTCTGCCATGTCTGACTGTCTGTTTGCGACAACCTCAAAACCTACTGAACGTATTTTCATGCTGTTTACATCAGTAGATAAAGTAATTCCTGAAGAAGATTGAGGTTTATAAATTGTTAAAGTATTTTTTTATTTTTCGGGTGGGACTACGTTTGCCGGGTTCGCTAGTTTAACATAACATAAAGCAATAAATGACAGGAGAAAAAGACAAAAAATATTTGTACTTAGTCATATTTATTAACCATATATCTTTTTTGGCCATATAATCAAAATGCCGAGCACAATTTTTTAAGCTTAGGACGAATTTCTTTTTTTCTGTTTTTTTTTTTATTGTACACGACGAAATGACTGCACTGTGCCTGATGGTGAGCACAGTACAATCCAAAAACAATGGCGACCACCGAGTGACACACTATTCATCGCTGGTCGCCGCCGCTGTCATGCATGCAAAATGCTGAATATGCACAGGCTGATCCCGAAACGCGACCCGCAGAAGCGAATCATTATGACGGGCTAAATTTCAATTTCAATGTTACTCGCCCCTAGCGTTGTAATGCTTTTTAATGGAGACTATATATGCGTCAACACATCTACTATACCAATAAAGAATTTTTTTTCAAGCATGATTAGGTAGCAACACATAATTATATCGTTTGCGAATAAATGTAACAACATCACGCTTACGGAAAATCAGCAAATATCACAATAGAGCAGGTGTTTATTCTGAAATCACGACGAAAATGTCACAGTGTTTACAACTCAATAATGAATCGTGCATAAACATATTTGAACGGAGGCGTGGTGTGAATTAATTCGATTGAATATCCACTAGATACGTCAATAATATGATACCCATATTGCATTATCCAACCGATTAAATAATATTTACACGAAGAATAATAATTGGATTTTATATTGTTGACGTGAGCTTGTACTGACATATCTACGTAAGCGCCGCGTACACTTGATTTAAGCATACCTGTTATCTATGAACCAATGATTTTTATTAATAACTTCTTCATCCCTAAGCATAAATAATCTATTACGAAATTTAGAATTAATAAAAAAACTTGAGGCAGTCATAAGGACTGCCGATAGAAGTGAAAACTCAAAGCAATGGAAAAACTGTGTTCTCTTTTGAACTTTTAATTAATTATAATGTGAATTATTTAATATTCATAATTTGTATATTTAAATTATTAACATTAGTCTGGTTTTCACATCTATTATTGGCATACGGAGCAATAATTATATACATGCTTATAAAGTTCAACTGGGGGACACTGGTGTGCCTGGCCACGGAGACCTTAACTCACGTGGTCGGGTACATCCGCCGGTTGGGCCTCTAGGCAGCCCTTGAAGAAACCAAGGCCATGCTACGAATTAATTACTATGTTTTCCTTCACCGAAAGTTCCGGCTCAGTCGTAAGGATTCGAACCCACGTCGCTAAACGCGGTGTCCGAACACGCTAACCACTGAGTTATAATCGGTTCAGTATATTTGTTAGTTTGGGTATGTCACAAGAAGGAATTAAAGCCATATAAATAGAAAATCGTTAGATATGAAGGCAGACCGAAGATGGTACGGATGGATGGAGTGAGGAAATGATATATGTATAAAAGATGTGAAAATTGAGATGATATTTTATACATGAGAATGTAAGAGGAAAACCTGTCCGATCCCACGTAGCATTTTTTTTTATTAACGTGGGGAAATCCATTATGGATACCCATCCTCCTGAGGGAGAGAGTGGGTTATGTCCGACTCACACGACTCCGACCCGCGGTGTTGGGGCGACAAAGGATCGTACTAGCTACTCAACCTTGTATAGCTTGTATGTATATCTCCCCTCGTCAGCCGGACCTGTACAATGAGGAGATGGGCCCCTCTCCCCATCCCCTCATGTCCCGTTACGGTGGCGGGAGGAGTTGGGCAAATCGCTGCCTCCTCCCACCTGTCCTTCGTTGGCGGAGAGGGCCGCTTAGATGGCTTACTTCGCGGGCCCTCTCCAAGGCGTTCTTCTGCGAGATGACTTCCTTGCAGAAGGATGGCATCGCTCGCGATGCCTGTTCGCTGCCAAGCATGACCGAAATCACACTCAGCAGCAATAACTCAGACAGTGTGTGCTGCGCGGTGTCCTCATCAGCGCCGCATTCGCGGCATGTGGCGGTCGGCTCCCTGCCCGCAATCCGGTGCAGGTACCACCCGAAACAAACATAAAAATATATATAGCGTATATATTTCCCTACTGTGCCATAAAAAAATCATTTCAAAAATATGAATTTGCTAACTAAGCGAGCGTTAAACACCTTAGGTTAAACTATGGCTATGTTTCCCTTCATCGTATATCATGCTTATAGTAAGATTCGAACCTACATACTTGAATATCGCGTCAGATAATGTTACTAATAAGCCATCATCGCTTCGTACAAAAGTTTTTGTCGACCTTCGTCCAGTAAAAGATCGCGAACAACAAATTAGTATACGAAAAATATTCGCATTAGCAAACTAATTTGCACACTGTCAAATTAGCCAATTTAATGGAAATGCTTGTGGTGGTCGGCCATCTTCTTGTTAACTATAAAGGATGATAAATATTATAACTCGGAAACTATATTATTGTAAGCATGTCAGGGAAAAAAATGATGTTTTACAGGCTGCACAAAATTTTTAACAGTTGTCAATGAATATTTAAAAAAAGAACGATTTTTTTAAACAAAAAAAAAAAACGACGTTAAGTAGAATTTAATCCGTTATATAACCTTTTCACAACATCATTTCTTGTACACACGCAAGAAAAAAAAGTAAGTAGGATCGGTACTAACTCATACTGGTATTGCTATTGGAATTCCTTGAACAATTTTAAAAAGTAACGACATTGATAAATGTGTTCATGGTATCTGAAACGACTATTAAATAATTGTATTGAAAACAAATTATTATACTCTTTTATAATAAATCAGGAGATTATAACGTCAAAGGGTTTATAATAACAGCCTAATTAATCATCAGTCTTATTTGTACAGTATAACTTATTTATCCCTGGTACATAAACGGCATTGACGACACAAGCCACCTCTCAATCAGTGAGTGTCACCCGAGTGTTTTGTTAATTTAGTTTTTTTTTTTAATATGGCTCTCTATAATCTCCCTCCAGGGACTGACTTCGCTTAGCTTGGTTCATGGTGAAGATTGGCATAGCAATATAATAGTAGAAACTATTAGACATGCAAATGAACAGGCAGTTGAGCAAAATTATCATTATAAGTTAATAAAATCAATAAAACCAGACATTTACAATTAGGTATATATTATACGATATGAGATAAATATGAAAAAAGTTATTAATAAGCAAAAGGAAATAAGATAATAAGTATAGTTTATGCGCTTCTAGATTACTGACCATGTGAAACAGGTATTAAAATGTATTTAAGAAGTGTAGAAGGAAAACTTCCTATAGAAACCCACGTACTAGTATAAAATGTTTTGCATGTTCAGTATAGTGTAAATTTCGCACCATTAACGTTACTCACTCAAAAAGAACAAATTGATTATTATTTATATAATATCACTGTAATTATAATCAACAATTCATTTTTTATTTACGAAATGGTAAGTTTACTAAGTAAAACACAGCTTTCTGTATTAAATTTCAAAAAAAATCCCAAAAAAAATAAACTGCCTTCAATGTGAAAAACTAATGAGGCACTAAAAAGCGAAAAATAACTGAATTAATAAATTAACCAAATTAAATAAAAAATATTGATATTCGCGCTACCTAATAATATATTTGAAGTCGATGCCAACGTAAATTCATATCATCTACATACAAAGTTTTGGTCCACTCTCGTGTCCCATGATGTATATCTGTATAGTATATGTACATATTTTATTACTTGAAACAAATTTGAAATGTAGGTTGGCATCGACTTCTAATATATTATTAGGTAGCGCGAATATCAATATTTTTTATTTAATTTGGTTAATTTAACAATTCAGTTATTTTTCGCTTTTTAGTGCCTCATTAGTTTTTCACATCGAAGGCGGTTAATTTTTTTTGGGGAAAAAATTTTATTTCTTCATTTTTAGTGCCTATAAATATATCTGGTTTCTAATGGGTATAATAAATCGGCTCCAATTTCACGAAAATACGTAGATACGAAGTGGGAAAAAATCGAATAAAGGATATTTCACCCCCTTGGGGGTTGCATATTTTCTTCAAATGTATATGGGACCACCTCTGAATATAACCAATTCAAATAATATAAGAATCATTAAAATCGGTTCATAATTGACGGAGATATCGATTAACATACATAAACAAAAAATACATACAACCGAACGTAGTAACCTCCTCCTTTTTCGAAGTCGGTTAAAAAGTACAAAAGCTATAAAAATAATTCGACATGTATAACTTATATTTATAGTAATTTCATAATCAGTGATATTTGGAGTTTAATTATGTTATGTATTAATGTTTTAATATATTGGCATTGTGTGATCATAACCCAAAATAGCTCTATAGAGCCTTTATTAATCTGATTTCTGTCTCGTGCATAATTAGAAATGTTTAGTAATTTAGTTCACATATATAACAAAACAACGTTTAATCTGCAACATCCCGTATACCGTGCAACGTCAACGTAGGTACACTAACTAAAATTTGTTTTCCGTAGCAAGCTGATAATTTCCGATATAGAATCTCGCAGTACAATTATACAATAGTTAGCGCGTCGTTGTATCAGCGGGCACGAGAGAGTCAGTCGTGACCGAGGCATTATCGCGCGCGATGCTTCAGGAGGCTTGAGATCACCGAGGGATGATGGCGCAGACGATCCGTTGCGAGTGAGACGTGCGCACGACGCCACAGCAGTGCCTTATCATGCACACAGACCCTGAGTCCCCGACATGCCGGGAGGAGCAACAACTCTTACCCGAAGAGTGGTTGAAAGTGAAGGCGGTGCCCGCTAACGGGAACCTCTCACCTGGAATATACTACCCGACTGGCAGCAAGAGGTTCGTCGACCCACGCAACCCCGTGCCGTCACCGACAGAAACCATACCGTACTGTTTCGCTTTTGTCCGTTATTGGCTTCACCATTCATTTTGTTTAATGTTTATAATTTTTTTTTTATAAGAACTAATTTTAGAAAGCTAAAGTCGACGGTTTTACATTACTTACATTAACATTGACGAAGGTCATCTTCGCACCGTCAATGCAAGCGTGAACTAGACATTCACACATATAGGAGCACAATGCAGTGAATAGATAACGTGCATCATTAAAGTAAAGTACTATAAATGTTTACGTGTTTCTTTACAGGAGTCGCTCGCACAGACATGGTGTCACTAGAAGGACAAGGCGAAGAGCGATACTCAAAAATGGAGAGTGCAATATTCTTAAATCTCGGATCTCCCAGCGAGGCCTCAGGTTCCTCCAGGATATGTTCACTACACTCGTCGACGCACAATGGCGATGGACTTTGCTGGTGTTCACGCTCTCCTTTATACTATCGTGGTTGGGATTCGCACTCATATGGTGGCTTATTGCTTTCACACACGGCGACTTAGAGCTGGATCACTTGCCACCGATGCAGGAATCATCGAATTGGAAACCGTGTGTTTTTAATATTTTTGATTTCACATCCTGTTTTCTCTTCAGTATTGAGACTCAACACACTATCGGATATGGGTCACGTACTACTACAGAAGAGTGTCCCGAAGCGATATTCATTATGTGCCTTCAAAGCATAGTAGGTGTTATGATACAAGCTTTCATGGTGGGTATCGTGTTTGCTAAAATGACGAGGCCAAAACATAGGACACAAACACTACTGTTCTCGAAGTACGCTGTTGTATGCCAGAGAGACGGTGAGCTATGCATGATGTTCCGTGTGGGCGATTTGAGGAAATCACATATAATTGGAGCTAACGTGAGGGCTCAGCTTATACGATCTAGGACAACGAAAGAAGGGGAAGTATTGTCACACTATCAAACTGAATTAGAGTTAAACGCTGACGGATGTGACAGTAACTTATTCTTCATTTGGCCAATCACAATGGTGCACCGAATAAATCGTGAGAGTCCATTCTACGGTGTCTCCGCGGCGGACGTTCTGCAGGAAAGATTTGAGATAGTCGTTATTTTGGAGGGCACGATAGAATCAACAGGGCAGACAACACAAGCGCGATCGAGTTACACGACAAGTGAAATAATGTGGGGACATAGATTTATTCCGCTAGTGTCATACAATCGTGAACGACAGGGTTACGAAGTAGATTATTCAAAATTCGACGAGACGGCCCAGGTGGATACTCCGCTTTGCTCGGCCAAGGAGCTGGACGAGTTTTACGGTAGTCAAGCGGAACGTAGATCAATCGGTGAGTGCAATTTTATAATTAAAACTCGTAGGGGTGGTTGGCTTTGTGTAGAGAATGTAATTGAGTAACGCTTTTAAATGTTCATTGTATTCATCGATATCGTCCCATGTTATTTAAGTGGTACATGTAATAAAAATATATTTTAATTGTAATAATTTTTAGTAAGTTGAATGATATTAGATCTTTTTATTAAAATAATACCTAGTAATAATCAGAAAATACAACTATATATTATATTTTTGGTTAAACATCATGCAACAAAATAACTTATTCACAAAAACAGTATCTATACAATACGTTCTATTTAGAATTATCACACTAACTGTAACACATATCTAGGGTCAATATACTAACAGCTAGCTTGTTTTCTACTTCATACGATAAAGTTTAATTTATTACCAAAGGATTTATTGCATCTAGATGTTCGTGGCCCACATATAATATTAAATGAAGAAACTTTAATTATAACATTTTATTTACTTTTATACTTTAAAATCATTGACATTAAAACAATATAAATCTCAAAAACATGAATTCAAAGTTTCAAATACTGATAACATTCATTGAATTATATTATCTGTATATGAGCACGTATATTTTTTATCGTTATTTGTAAATTTATTTATTGAAAATTGACTTCAATATATAATATTGAATGTTAATTACAACATTTCAAATAATTGTTCAGCGTAAACTTGTAACCTATCAAAGCCAAAATTACCATCGTTGCGGAAAATTGCTGTTAAAAGTCAAGCAAAAGTCACCCAGATAAAAATGTCACGTATTTTTTAAATTTAAAAGAGCAAAAATCTGTTGTTCACAAAAGTAATTTTTTTATGTGGCTACCGCTTTCAAATAAAATTTTAATTGCAAGCATATAATTCAACCACTATTAATTACTTCACAAGACTGTGATAAAATAGATAAAATACATTAGGAATTATATTATAGATATCTGCGCCTACAATTACTAGATATCTAAGGATATATTATTCATAGTTCGTCAAAACACGTACTCGTGATTCACATCAACCGTGTCACAGTGTACTGAGCAAACAAATACACACTATCTTGACGGCTTGTGTGTGGAAATTATAATAAACCAAATTCCTTTAGAGTAGTCGCAATACGAATTCAAGTAAATCGCACCTCTATGTCAGTACACTACATTGCATTTTTTAATTATACAAAATTAAAAACCATAAGCAAATACATATATTTGTTCTGGTAATTAGCCTTCTTTCTAATTTAAACAATGCTATGTTAAACTGTTCAGATACATAGATAGTCATTCATCTAAAGTAGAATTGCTTTCCACAATTTTCAATTAAAATACATATATTTCCGCTTCGAATTAGTCATATAATCAATAATTTCTTCTGACAATATTATCGGAAATAACTGACTGTCACGGATTAAAGAAAAAAACTGGAACTGTGTCGATTGTAATCGATTATTAATATAGTTTGGCTGTTTTAATATTAAAATTATTCATTTTTTCTATTATTTCTTTGAAAAGATAATTTAATGTCACCATGTCAAGCGAGCTTTAGTGTAGAAAGGCTATTATAGAATGGATCAATACGTGAACAATGGTGACGTCTGGAATTGACTCCTCTCTGTGCATCCACTAAAAACGGTATTGTAACGTAAAAAGAAGTACCCGATCGAGTTTCTTGCCGGTTCTTCTCGATGACTGGGTTGTTTTCCGAACCGGTGGTAGTTTTGACGTTCATAAGTGCCTTCTCAGGGCCTAAACTGAATAAAGTTTTTATGATTTGATTGATTTGAATATTAAAACAGCACCAATTGCCTAAATAAAATTTTATTGTATTTACCATAATTTTATGATTATATTCAGAAGTAAAACGTTTCTATATTATATGATTTTTTTTTAACTTAAAATTTTTGTAGATATTTATAGAGTCTTGTTCTTTTTAAAATATGGTAAAGAATTATTTCAAGAAAAACTTATTTCAAATTACTTATCACAAACTGACCCGGCCACGCGTTGCTGTGGCTCAGTTATTATATCGTTACATATTGATAATAATTCATAATTTTTGTTGATAACATGACCAATAAACATCACTAAAGGATGTAAATTATTTTTTTAATATAAAAAACTGTAATATAAAATTTCTTTTTGTGACTTAAGTATAAAAGTCAGACATATGACTTTTTTGTAGGCATTATCAAGGTCTACAACTTTTCTCTAGAACTCAAATAATATATCTCTCATCGTTAAGGCAGCGTTCGTAAGAAACGTTTTCGTTCGACCGTTTTTTCTCCAACTTACTTTACAAATCCGACTACCACAAAAAAGTGTTTTCAGCTTTGAGGTTAATATATAATCTATGACACTCATAAATAACGTGGATTTCTAAAATGGGTTTACTAGATCCAGAGATTACTCCCTACAACTTTACAAACTTACAAACTTTACAATGTATTACAAACTTATTCCATAATACAAATACATATGTTTTCGCAAATGGATCGAATCCGATCACACAATTATTTTGATTCGCGTATCTACTTTATTCATATTTTGGTAGTTAAACGAGTGTGTTATCAATATTATTGTATAAAGATAGCGGCGGTATGTTTGATATGCACTCGATAAAAAGATTTCTCTGTAGTGTATTTCAATATACGATCAAAATATGAAATCTTATCGTTGAACTTATACTTACGTTAGAAATTATATTTTTTAAAGTAACTTTTTCTGTTATATTTCTTCTGTGAAGTAAATATTAAAGGTCGCTAAAATCTACTTATTTTGTATCCCAAGCGGCCTTAATAGGTTTTTACCAAGATTTGCTGAGACAAAAAGATGAGTGATGTGTGTAGTTAGTGCAGGTGAGCGTTACGTCCGCGTTAAGTCTTAAGTCCGAATCACATTCCAGATTCCTCGCCCTAAAACTCAATAAACTACAATATAAATAGCTATATACAGGTTGTATGAATTTTATTAGTTACGTTTTCAAAGGCTACATTAGTTTTGTTATTATATAGTTTCTTCATACTAGTTTGACCTCATTTTTTTGATGGGTTATCGAGTTCTCTGTTAAAATATATGGGCAATGCATACAAGTAGCTATTTAAAATGTCCATATACAAGCATATTCTTGTTAATATGATTGGACTTTGCTGATTGGTGTTAAAATAGCTATAGACTAGAATAACTATTTAATACCAGTTAACCGACCTACCTAATTTTTAGTGTATCCTAAGTAGTATTATAAATTTGAATGTGAGTTTGTTTATATGGTTCTTTGATACGCTTTCACGCCTTAAGTACTTAACCGATCATCGTAATGTCTTGTTCTTTTTAATAGTGATAATAACTACATATTTTAATGTTCCAAGTCAATGTGTAACGGACATAATTTACAGTAATTGCGTACACGCTGTCAGAGATACTGAAAAGGCCATAGCCATAAAAGTACTGTTTCCAAGGGATAGATCTACATTCTATCTACATTACCATGACCGAAACCGCGATCAGAAGCCAGTGATATATAAAAAAAGTGCGTGTGTACTTATGTACACGCGCTAGAAGTTATACTTCTTTGGCGTAACAAGATAAAAATCTTTTCAACATTTTTATCCTTCGCCTTATTCTACGTTTGTAGAAAAAACGACACTAACAATAGGAAAAAGGTATTTAATACATTGAAAGTTTTAATACAAAGAAATACAAACAACAAATACAACGAAACAAAATGTTGACTATAGCTAACTTCAGGGTGTCGGTTTTTCGTGACGGTGTGCGCGCGCATTGTAAAAAATTATTCTCATCATTTTTCCCTAACGTGCGAAAAGAAGTATGACTTCAAAAAATAATATATCTACAATATATCTACTTATACACGAGTAGGTAAATATATCTCGAAATATAAATGATTCCACTCGAACAACAATCGGAAGGTTCTTCTTCAATACGTCTTCTTATTAAGCGCTAATTTATGTTCAAAATGATTTCACACTACAGTAATTATTTTAATGACTTCTGACGTAGGTGTTTCAATAATATATGCTAAAATATAATACCAATAGGGCTATTAAGTTGCTCGTTTATCATGTTAATTTACAATTTTATAAATATCGTTCGTTAGCTCTGTTGAGTAGTTCTTGGAAAATTCTGAAAAAAGCAAATCCTTAATTTGAATCTTCTATTTACTGTAAATTTATTTTTACTTTTTTTTTATACTAGCACGGCAAAATGACTGCACTGTGCTTACCATCAGGCAATCCAAAAATAGTGGCGACTACCGAGAGACACACTATCCATCGTCGGTCGCCGCTGTCGTGCTGGCCTGCAAAAAGCTGGATATGCACAGGCTGATCCCGAAACGCGACCCGCAAAAGCGAATCACTGTGACGGGCTTTTTCGCCATATACATGGTGGTTGCGACCCAGTCAGGCTGTAAAACCCTACCACCTTGCTTTCGCCATTGCCTCTTTCGTTATTTAGCCGGATGCACCACGTGCAGGTGAGGTTGGCTTGGATGTCGCAAGTCTTAGATGTTATTTGACACCCCTTACACCCGAAACCTTGCGTACAAATTGTATTCATGTTAGTAACTAGTTTTTTTCATTACCTATAAGGTAATCTTGATTTTGGGGACATAATTTTTTTTATTAAACGGCTTTCTTTAATAATTTAATTTATCAGATTTTCAAGTTGACGATAATTCTAAATCCTATCACCAAATGAAAGATCAATCAATGTAAACATCAAATACCAGTTGTTTGTTGACGCAGCGGTGAAGCATCACTTTATCATAATCGCTTTAATTTTAAATCTCTTTAGTTTATTCACCATCTTACACATATAACATTAATAAATTAATATGCTATACTGGATACGCTACATTGACCTTTGTCAAATCTCAACAGGATGTGTTTATTTATTCTGCCAATTGGTTTTCCCCTTTTTGGCACAGGATATATTTATTTTGTTAATGGTTGGAGTTCTACGAAGTAGCATGGTATGTGTATATAGACATATGTACACATCCTTGTTATTTTGTTTAAATTAAAACTAAATTCAGTGTATTAGTCATATTTGCTGAGTAAATAAGAATTTTCAAATACTTATTAGAATTTGGTTCCAATTTCTAACTAACATGGTTTATTTTTGTTCTACTGAATTGTATATTTATATTTATAAGTTAATTAAAACTTTAAATATACAAATATTATGTTAACTGTTTTATTATTACAGGTTATTCGTTTCTTAATTATATGTAATTTGTAGTTCTGTTAAAACTCACAAAAATCAGCCATTTAACGTAACTTTTGGTAGGCGGTAGAGCTGCGCTGAAGCTATTAATGGTTTCAGCATGAATGGGTCGGCTCGCTCGGTTTACTACCACCCTCTCACAGAAAACCGACATGAAGTAACAGTGCTTGTATTGTTGCGTTTCGTTCGGTCAGTGAGAGCGCCGGAGGCCCACCTCCCCTCTCCTCTCCTCCTCTCCCTCTCCCTCCCCAATCCCTTCACCCCAAAGGGTGTTCCTCTCCCCCAAGACAGGTTGGCAACGCAATTGCGACTCCCCTGGTGTTGGAAGTGTCTATGGACGGTGGTGATCACTTAACATCTCATGACCCACCTATCCGTTTGCCTCCTATGATATAAAAAAAAATTTAAAGTTAACATGTATGTATATTTTTTTATCTTTATTTACCCATTGCAAACTTCAATTTATTAGTTACTGGAAAACCATACTTTTAAGAGAAAACTACGCTATGTTCTTTTCTATGCCCCTTACAACGTGTGTTACAAATTTCATGATGTTAAGGTGAACTGTTTAGGCGTAAAAGCGTAACAGACAAATAAACAAACACACTATCGCATTTATAATATTAGTTAGAATTACTTTACTTACAGGCATCAAATAAGGATCTTATATTATATTATATAAAAAATATTGATTCAGACTTTTTATAACCCGGTTTTAAATAACATAAACTAATTAATGAAATATGGCATATTTTGCTGCTTATATGTCGGAGTGAGTCATAAGTATATTAATTCTCTATATATGTTGAAGTTATCACATTATGTATAGCTATCACTCGATGGAACGTACCGATAACCTCAATGGACTGGTGGATTCATTGAAAGATTTATTAGAATTATTGAATTTATCGGAGTAACTTATAGTTTCGGTAAAACTTTGATGAGTTATTTGTTCTACACACATGAATACTTTTTTATCCTATATATATTTCAATATCTTTAGTTATATGTATAACGAATGTAGTATATTATGTACATATTTAATAAATGTATTAATTATGATTCTTTATGATTTGAATATAAGAGGTAACAGACAAAAACAAGGTTTTGCTTTTACGAAATAAGTTAAATATCGCTTTCTTGAACGTGTTCTACCATCTGTTTGACTGTTTTTATGAAGAATTGTAATTGTAAGGATATATATATATATAACGGTAATGAAAATAAAGCATAGATGAACAACGTAAAAATGTGAATCATTACATAGTATATAACACCGCGAGTATACAACTACCGCGTCTGTCTGTCTGTCTGTTCGCGATAAACTGAAAAACTACTGAACGGATCTCCATGCGGTTTTCACCAGTGGATAAAGTGATTCATGGGGAACGTTTTAGTATATAATTTGTCAAAGATTCTTTTATAATCAGGGCGGGACAACGTCTGCCGGCCCCGCCAGTTAAAAAATATTTTATTAAAATAGAAACCTAGAGATAAGTGTAAATGTTATCTTGTAGCGTTTAGTGTACATGGAAACGGTGCAGGTTGGTTTGTCTTATCATAGTCCGAATTGACCTTAAAGGTATGACTAATTTGAAATACTCGTTTCGAAATCTTTGCTGCTAAGCTTAAATATATTACTAATCAGTAAACACAGTAATCAAGTGCAATATCTAGGATCGTAAACTCATTGAAAGTCTTTAATGTTTACACGTGATAATATATAGGTACTGGCTTAGTGGTATGCTATAAATATAAAATAACAGGTTTTTTTTTATGTCATAAGTGGCAAACGAACAGTGCTGTTAAGTGATCACCTCCGTCCATGGACACCAACAACACCAGAGGAGTCGCAAGTGCGTTGCCATCCTTTGGGGTGAAGGTATTAGGAGGGAGAAGGAGAGGAGAAGAGGAGAGGGGAGGTGGGCCTCTGGCGCTCTCACTGACCGAACGAAACGCAACAATGCAAGCACTGTTACTTCACGTCGGTTTTCTATGAGAGAGTGGTACTACCCCGGACGAGCCGAACCATTCATGCTGAAACCAGTAATAGTTTCAGCGTGACTCTACCACTATATTCGATAATTGTATTGATATTTATACACCCAAGAATAAATATGTTTGTTTGAAACATATATTCGGAGAAAAAAATATACATAAATTCGCTTACGCTCGCTGCTGCGTTTGCGTTAATGTAATTTTTGTCTATACCTTAGGAACAGTACTTTTTGGAGAAAGGGACTCCATATTATTTTTTGTGCTCTTGGTAAAGTGTACGCCAAATTTCATGAACATCGGTTATAAATTAAGACTTGAGACTTTTAGGTGGTAGAGCAACGTTGTAGCTATTACTAGTTTCAACAAGAATGGGTCGGCTCGCCCAGGGTATTACCACCCTCTCACAGAACACCGACGTGAAGAAACAGTGCTTGCATTGTTGCGTTTCGTTCGATCAGTGAGAGCGCCGGAGGCCCACCACCTTTCCCACTTTCCCTTCCTCTTTCTTCATTACCTGCCTCTCCCTCATAAACAGGCTGGCAACGCACTTGCGACTCCCCTGGTGTTGCTAATGTCTATGGACGGTGGTGATGACTTAACATCAGGTGACCCACCTGTACGTTGGCCTCCTTTTGTCATTAAAAAAAAACTTGAAAACGTAATAAATAAATTAACTCACATTCGCATTTATTAGTAAGAAGGATTACATTCATACTGGATACTTTATGGAGATCACTAGATTAGTGTTTACAATAATTATTTTCGAAATATATACGCTATAGGTGTTCCAAATTGCTGTTATTGTTTTTCCAAATTTTACATTTACGAACACATACAAAATGTATGCTGAATGAAAACTGACTCCAAGTCACACGGTATTAATTGTTTTCTTGGATTTTAATTAACTTATCCTGCATAAAATGTAACCATAATTTTGAATTACAATCGAAATAGGAGAAAAAAATGGTAAAAGATTTTTTATTATTATTGTAGCACGGCAAAATGACTGCACTATGCCTGATGTTAAGCATAGTACAATGCAAAAACAATGGCGACCACCGAGTGACACGCTATCCATCATCGGTCGCCGCTGTCACGCCGGCCTGTGAAAAGCTGGATATGCACAGGCTGATCTCGAAACGCGACCCGCAGAAGCGAATCACTATGACGGGCTTTTTCGCCATATACATGGTGGTTGCGACCCAGTCAGGCTATAAAACCCTACTACCCCGCTTACGCCATTGCCTCGTTCGTTATTCAGCAGGGTGCATCACGTGCAGGTGAGGTTGGCTTGGGTATCTCTAGTCTTATGATGTTATTCGACACCCCTTACACCTTTTGCGGTATATTTAATTACTTGTCAATATTAAAATTAGCTGAAAACGATAAAAATCTGATATATATTTTTTTAAGCCAATAATAATAATCATTTCAGTCAGCTTAATCAAATTATACCGTATACGAATGATAATGACTCTTAACAGAAAAAAAATGTTTTTTATATTCTGGATCATCATTTATTCCTTGCCATATCCACGCATATTCTGAGAAGACGTGATTATATATTTTTCCATATGGGTAGAGATTCCTATAAACAATATTCCATGTTTGTATTTTTATGTTCGTATATGTAACTGTGTATGTGTTTGTGATGTCCATACAGAGAGCACGGAGCACCAGCAACTTGTCCTGAAGATGCCGGATCGTACACCGAACGAACCCAAGGCGGAACAAAAGGATGGAGACTTTACTGTTACATTATAAATACACGTTCATTATTATGTTTGAAAAATTCTTAAAATTCGTTCGATAAATTTAATATCTTTATATAATTTAAAAAAAAAAGAAAAATTTAGTTTTTAATTATATTTCGATGGCTTGAAAAATATTTTAAATTTCTTTAGTAGATTATTCCACTAGTCACTTTCTAGAAGAAAAAAAATATCAATTTGAAATACTAAATAGCTGTAAAATTTATTATACCATAACATTCCAAATAAAAAAAAGTTTATTTAAAAAGAATGTTATAAACATTTTTTATCTATCTAGGGATAATTGTCGATAAATCGCTTGAGATTATTTTCTGATACGTGTATTATTACTATTGTGATATTTATATAACTTATAAGTTACCATATGTCGATCTGTTGTTAAACTATTTAACTGTATGTACTTTTCGAACAATATTTATGTAGGTCAATGTATTAATTACCATAAGCGTGTCATGTGAAGTCGTTTTATTGTTAAATGTAAATATTGAATGAACATTAATGTTGTGATGTTGTTGTGTTTGATTTAAAACGCTTCGTTGTACCGCTGACATGCTACGCCGTAGCGAGCTACGGTAAACTGTAAATAAAAATGCACGTGAGACAAACAAATACATGTTTCTCAGACCGAGGCTGAATTGCACCATTCAACGTTAAAGTTAAAACTACGATTAAGGTAATTGTTTGGCGATGAATAAATTACATCAGTTGATAACAGTTACGACGTCACCGTTTAACGTTAACCATTACCGTTCAATATTGGCCGGTTAGCATTATTATTATCGTTAATGCCAGGCATATGTTATTAGAACTTTGAAATGCTATATCGTTACATGTGAACATAGTACGCGTGTCATAAAAAA
Source organism: Antheraea pernyi (assembly GCA_015888305.1). NCBI lineage: Eukaryota > Metazoa > Arthropoda > Insecta > Lepidoptera > Saturniidae > Antheraea > Antheraea pernyi. The sequence continues at coordinate 215,697 of MU158883.1, read as the reverse complement.
ACTAAGTCTATCATCCTAATCGTGATCGGTTCGCAAAAGTGAGCACGTAATTTTTCATTTTAATTTACAATTATATCAAATACTTGTCAAGTAAAAAATGTTATCCGCTTTAGTTTTGGATACTAATTATTATATTGAAGTAGTTACCCTTACAAATGTAACTATCACACAAGGTTTGATGGTGCAACAAGTATTGTTAAATGTAACTGTTAATAATTCTTGTCATTGTTATAGTCAACTTTAAATATTAAAATAAACGTAAGTTTGATGCAACTCAGCCCGAGTGTTGTCGCTTTAATAAAGAAATTACAATACCTGTTTCAAAACTACAGACCATGTATTTAATCGAAGTAGCTATGTCGGCGGTCGTATTACCCTTTCATCTATTTCCCAGTACTTTTCATTTTGGGTGTGTAAGTATGTCATAACTGTACTGTGTCTGGGTGTTTGATTTTTGTGATGGAATATGTGGTAATGAAGTTTAAAAAAAGTAATGTAAGTATAAAACAAAGTATTATGCTAATAAGCCTTTATATTTCTACTGGTGGACTTGACCAACGTTTTTATCATTCAAAAAAGTCCTAGAGTCAGACAGTATCGCCATCTACCAAGTCCAATTGTGAACATAAACCGTTCTTGATTTCATATAAATAGTTTTAAAAAAATCGGTCAAGCCGTTTAAAAGGATTTCAGTAAGATACACACGTACAGAAGAATTATGTATATGAAGATATAGATACAATATGACGAGCATTATATAAATTAATAGAAAGAGGAATCGTAATAAAGTCTACACGACAAAAAGATTTTTTAGTATGCAAGACACTAATTTCCTTAGTTAATATGCATTTACTCGTAATATAAGTAATGGTCCTTTAGTGGTTTAAATCGGAACATACTTCATATCATATTTTAGTTTCTATATTTATGAGCTTTTTTATCAAAGATTGTAATAATAAATTGTAGAAATATTGTAATTTACAAAGTAGAAGTAAGGATCATGAATTACGGCAAATAGAGGCTTATAAGTATAGGCTTAGACTCGCTTATAGTATGGCGAAAAAACGAATTGGTTTCTAAATTTTAATCTAAATTCTAATATATAGGGCTCGTTATTGCTATGAAACAAATAATAACCAAATAACTGCATAACAAAAAAAAGAGTATATATATATATATATATAATACAATAGAAAAAATTGTGTCCTATCGATTTACTAGGTACATTAAAATTGAGAGATATTTCTTCCCTTGTTTGCGACTTGCAGATCATGTACCATTTCTCGCAGAGAACTGCATTATGATCGTTTTTGAGTGACATGTGACTTAATGTTTCGATCGAATTTCAATTTACATTATAAGACTCTACTGATATATTACACTAAAGTGTCTAATTTCCAACAGAATTAAATAAGCTGCAGTTAGAGCAAATATATTATTATCAACTGGTTATATATCAAAAGTATCAAATAGTACAGAGTAGAACAAAATCATAAATACGAGAGACTTATATAAAATATTAAATAGACGATCTTCTTATGTTTTCCCTAAATTCACCTAATTATTGTATAAAAACATAGACCCTGATAGTAACAATCACTGCAGGCCCCGGACTGACTAAATTCACCTCTGAGTATTACATAGATGATATAAGGATTAATTTTGAAATATTTACATATTGTTCTAATGGAAATTTTATGATTTTCAGGGTATATGGCAGTTGGTTCACCGGTCCCAGGAGAAATAATTTATCGGAATTCAATTAATTCCCAAGTTGTACCAAATTCTCCAATCATCAGCATATCAGATAGGCTCGTAGCAGATGCTATAAGAAGAGCAAGTTTAACGAACAGGCCTTCGACAGTTAAATATCCTGCAGACTTCTTCAATAGTCCTGAAGAGCAGTCTTCTTCATCAAGTGACGAGGAAAAACAAAATAGGCAAAAGCAAAAAAAAATCTTAAATAAAGTTTAATCCACTATTATTAAAATTGCGATTGAAAATAAAAGATTTGTTATGAGACAATAACTTGGCAGCTCGTGCCAACCTGAAGATTGAATCAATACCAAAAAGAAAATTCTGGAAAAAATGGTATATAGCGCCATCTCTCGTCCAATAGTATTATTATTTTATCAAGAGTGGAGCTTATTTGACCAATATATAATTTAATCTTGATAATAATAAGTCTGTTGTATTCATTTAAATCTTTGTTAAGAAATGTAAATTATCGTCGATTTATCCGCTTTATTTTGGAAATAGGTTGTATATAACTCTTGATTTTGTATACTCTCAAAGCTATTAAACGTAAGAAAAGGTGAATTGAAACTCTTGTCGTAAACTATATTTATTTGTTTATTCTGGTAAAGTTATTGGCGTCAGTAAAATACAAATTCAAGCTAATTTGCTGACAGCGCCCGCGCTGGTTTAGGCTACCGTTGGAAAACCCATTTATAATAACTTACACCATTTATTTTCAACTATTTTGTTTTACAAGCGTCTTAAAATATTAAAATATCGATAAAATGTTATCGGCACAGTCTTTTATAGTTTAAATCGCCATACAATCTATTATTATTTATATAAAATAAAGCAATTAAATTTTCAATTTCGCCAAAGCTGATATAAAATTTACATTGAACATAAATGGCATAAATAAAAAAATAAGACGATAATATTTCAATTATATATAACAATATTGAATTGTAAATATATTATTTAAGATTTTAAACAACGCAAAACTTTTATAATGAAAGTATTAGTAGTACTAACACTTACTTATACCAGGTGACTGTTTAGAGAGTAACAATATTTCTGAAAGACACTCTGCACTCGATTCTCCTTTTAAATCAGTTAAAAAAATAGGTACTTAATATTTGACCTAATTATCTAGAAAAATACCAAAATAATACACTATCCTCTACGCGTCTATGTTAAAGCACAGTGTCAATGACCGTCGGGTGATTTTACTTTCATTTGAATAGGCATGTCAGGAACAAAAGAAAAGGGTTTATTGCCCGTTTTACTATCGAAATTTATTAACTCCGGGTCGGCCATTGTAGCTTTTGGCACCGGTCATTACACTTAGGCTTATTATTTTATTTACACGTTTGTAACTATACTTTTGAAAGTCTTAGAACAAACTTTAACCTTAGTTTTCTTGGTTGTTTATTAGTATTTGTTTTAATATTATTATTTTATATGTTAAATGTGACCATGAAGTGTCATATCCTAAAATACTGGGAATGTCTAACCTTTCACCTGGTATATATTTATCTATATATAAATATAAATAAAACTAGGTTTACAGGAAACGGTGCCTTTGTTTATAAAAAGATGAATAATTTAAGTCTGAGCCTTACATATTAAGTACTTTTAACATGTGTATATGCCAATATCACAAGATTGTTGTTAATTTAGCTCAACAACGAGAAAGATATTCTATATTTGTACAATATACTTACTCGTAATACAGAGTAACAATAAAACAGTTGGCACTAAGCTTGTACGTTTTAACACTTTAAATTTTATGATACAGCCTTTTGTTTTTTAATACTTATAAAATATAGTCGCATCCTATATTAAATTGGATTTCATCCACAAATAAATAATAGTAAGCGCAATCATAACCAAATTACCTAATTATTATTAAAATTGTTTACAACACCTTAACAACAACTGATAGATTATGCTATTATAGAGACCGTGTGTTTTTTTTCTTTCAAATATATAAAAAAATATAATCTTTTTCGGGTTTAGTTTGCGCATGCTATTAATTGTCTCTAGGCTGATACTGTACAAATTAATCTAATTCCGTCTGCAGTTTCACTTCTGACGAAACATTCCCTAAAACGCATGCAATCTTACATTCTTACATTAAATCGGAGACGTGTTTGTAAGGTTTCATTTTAGTGGTCATTAAAGTATTACGTAAGAACTGATGGGGGGAGGAGGGTCCTTAATTTGCTTATTTATGATAACATAGGGGATGTCTGGATGGTGATTACGTCAGCAATATTTATTTATTGAAATAGAACAGATTTGAATATGCTTATATAAATGTTTCCGTATGTTTGTCTAAAGTTGGCTAGTTTCCTGTTCAAGCAAACCATAATATTGAAGAACTTCGGTTATTTACCAGAACGGTGGTGCCGCTCAAGTAGACACTATAAATAGCCTACCAAAGCTAAAGTCTACAAAAAAGTTGTAAGGCTAAAAGATCCCGTCAGACTTCGTAACTATATAATAATAATCATAATTACAGTGGTACAACAAAATAAACCCAAGGAGGGTTGATTGGAGGCAGGCGGCCGATCGTAAAAATTAAGCCAAATCATATACCACAACATGACAAACATGTTGTACCTACTTTTATGGGATAAGGGTAAGAAGAAGAAATGTTTACGCAATTATGGGGGGGGTGGTTAAGAACTTTGCTTACTTTTGCTGACCGGGGGGGGGGGCGGCTAGAAATTACAAAAATTCAAAAGTAATACTTGAATGACCCCTTATAGGCATTATTTAACTTAGCATCATAGTCTCTAGTGTTAGACAAAACACTAACTAAATAAATACTTTGTCTAAATACAACCCTATCTGGTACATTGATTTGAACATAGTAAGTAGGTCAAAAGTATTCAAGATAATAAGGAGAAATAATCTTTGTACTCAACATAAGCGCACCTATATTATATGTTTATTTATGTAACTACACATTTTCATGGTATCCTAAAAATAATACGTCTCAATTGTTTGAAATGTTTGTATTTATAATTAAGTGTATATACGCTGATCCTATAACTTGGAGAGTAATTTAAATAATTTTTGAAATATATTATAAGATATTTGCAATCTGTTTCATTTATTATGCAGCTTTAACAATACAACCGTACTATACTTCTTATCTATGTATAAAACGAAAATAAACGATATATTCATCCAAATACAACCCATAAATCCATGCTCTGATATCAGAATACAATGTATAAACAAAGCGATTGAACAAATGTCAAAGAGTTATCCATAAATTATGTAACAAACAAGTCGTAAACTCGGTGACGACGCGCCGTATGAACAAAACTAAAGTATAAAAAACTAAACTTCAGATTATACGCAAATCTAAAATGCTTGACTTAATGCTATTAAAACTATTTTAAATCGCAGTACGAAATTGAATAAGAAATGGAGTTTTAGGGTTATAAAAATGTGACGAAATCGCGAAGAGGGGATTGTTATCAAAAATTATGAAATTCGTGTTGCGTAATTTATGGATAGCTCTAATAATTTAAAACATAGATACATCTCTACCAATTCGTAATATTTAAATTATTAAACAATATGCCTAACAACTATAATTTGTATTACTTTACCTACTTACTATTCAAGTTTTAAATAGCAATATGCTATGCAATAAGTATCAGATAAATTTGATTTAAAGAATATTTTTATAAAGTTTTAAAACGATAGAAAAAGTTTTTTTTAAATATTTTCTCATTCAGAAACAACATTCATACAAGGCTATGGAATTTTTTTGTAAACATGTAGAATTCTTTATACTCTACGCCCTCGATAAAGTTGGTAAAGCGTACGTGCGATATTCTTGTGAAGAAGCACGCGCACGTGGCCATCTTGTTTGTATTCGCACGGCGCGGCGTGAGGGTTAGATTGGCTCCGACTCCGGTGACGTCACTAAAATGGGAATCACTGGAACTCTCTCCATGTAGTGTTCACTTGGCGATCTAATAACAAAATTGAGGTATTAGTGAATAACTAGTTGATACTTTATTATCTTAACAATATATTTTACTTACAGAAGAATAACCGCAAAAAATTAGAGAGCAAAAATGTACTTCGCTTACAATATTTCTTTATTCTATTGTAGTGCTTAGAAACATCGTAGTTTCTCAAAACTTCAAAAACTGCAGTCTATTAAGTGAAGATATCGTAAAATTATATAAAAGGATCGAAATGTATCTACATAGTTTTGCGTATACGCGCAAAATGGCAGACCTCTATCATTTTATTACACAAAAGATTAAAATTATTGAAGTGAAACTTCTTTAGGCGCATGAGGGTAAAATTTTTACAGATGTAACGTCACGCAGGTATGCAACGGAAGTGACGTCATTTGCAGTAAACGCAGATTTTTCATGTCTCGGAAATCTAAAGTTTTAGATTTGTATAAATATAAACAAGACTATAACAAGACAATAAGACTATACAAGAAATATAAATTAGTTCGCCAAAGAAGTTTCACTTCTGACATGTGTAGGTACTTTGTACGCACGCACTTTTTTTTTACATTATATTATTGTATGCAAAGTTAAACTGACCGTAATTCTTATTTATTTTGTCTTTTAATTGTAATAAGAATAATAGTGCTAGTTTGTAAAATGTCACTGTCGGACTAAGGCCTCTTTCTGAAGTATCAAATAAACATTTCTCAAACTTCCTTTCCTTCACCGGCAGCCAATAATATTATCAATACAAATTAGCAAATATACTCGAAATATAAAAAAAAACTTCATTGGTAATCGGGAGTTGAAGTTGCGTACATCGAATTGGTGTTCTGTGAAAATAGCCTAAAATCAGAGCTTTTTCTGTAAGAGCACGCAGGGGCACGCAGTGTTCCTAAAGGTGAATTCGAAAAATTGCCATAAGTTGGTTTCCGTTCGATATGCCGCAAATACCAAAAATAACAAGGTGTTTTTGAGATACAACAAATTATGGACTTACAATTTTCGAAAATTAGCGTGGCTCCAAAAAGAAAGTCACAAAAATAGGTCTGCCTAAAATACTATTACCCAGAGTTAAACAGGAATAATAATTTATGTGCCATATGTGTGTAATATACAGATATAAATTTGAATCATTCAGCGATGTAATTCACGGTTTCGCTCGCGTTCATGTAAATTTTGGAAATAAAATACTGCTCATGTTGATAACATACGTGAAAGAATTTTTAAAATCGGTTAAGTATATCTTTAATTTATCTGATATATTGGATATGATGCAGTTAAATACTAATTATGTCTAATTACAAATTACGTATTTCTAAGAAGTTGGTGTTTTTGTAATGCTACTCCCATACTTGCGTAATGGAGCTACTTTTCGGCTACTTGTTATACTTGTCGCGCTTAAAATTAACCTCAAAATTTATTTCCGATATACACGTACGCATTTGCGAATCATGCAATTTCAATTGTATGATTCACAAATGAATATATGTATGAATAGCTTAGAATAGTTTAGCTAGGTCAGATCAGGGATTTCTCAGGTAACAGCCCAAGCCGAGGTGTGCCGTGCGCCCTTGAGCATGTTACCTAAAAACAAAATCGGCTGAGTGCCTTAAGCGCTCGCCTTAGTAGTCCGGTGAAGCTGTAGAGGCCTCCAAAAAGACCAATAGCGTTTTTCAGTTCAAGAAAACAAAAAAAAAACCGCAAAATTAATTCCGATAAAGGTACCGAAAAACGTTCGCATACCTATGGCACTTTGATGTATGTAAAAACTGCGAGCCCAGTCACGCATCCCAACAGTTCGTAACACATGACGATAATGTACCTCTACAGCTGCATTTATTGCGACCATAGACAAAACTTCGTAACGATAGACGTAGGTAAGGGAGTAACATAATAGAACATATTTACAGAATATTAAAACACTTACTTTTTAATTTTATCATGGTCTTCGATTCTATGATCATGGCCATTCCCCGCATAGCTAATGCCATTTGGGATCAAACCATGTACCCTTTTCATACTAGTATGACTATGGCTTCTAGGCATGTGCTCTTTCATATCCATATGTCTATGGTCTATGTGATTTCTATGCAAATCTGTCCCGATTTCCACCGCTAAATGTGTGTGGCTTGCATTTCTTGATTTTTCGTTAATATGTTGAATGAAGTTATTCTGCGCCATTAGACGGTTCTCGCGGACTCTCGATTCTGGTATCTTTATTTCTATATGCTCATCCAAAGACATGGAGTCTACGGAGCTTAGGTCGAGGGTATCATTGGAGAATGTCTTGGGGATGGTGCCTAACATGCGGTCTGGAAATTCAAAACACAAATTATAATAGCATACACAGAGTGATTATAATATTTGATTGTTTCATTGGACAGATTTTTAACGTTTAACGTTTTTATCGTTTTTTAGATTTTTAAAGACAGTAGCTAACCAGGCGGACTAAAAAAAACTTTTTTTTCTTTCATCACATTTTTTTAATTTATCGAAATTATAACAATTGTTAATAAATAAATAAGAAATAAAATAAGTATAACAACAAATAAATTATAATTACCAACAAGTAAACAATTTATCACGACTGTTTCAAGTCTACCGTTTAAATATAACGTTTATTTATTAAAACAAAATCAATACCTAGTTTTTGTGAGGTCGAGACAGTTGCCCGGAGTTCATCCAATTGCTTCGCCGAACATAAAGGTGTATCCACCTCGCATGTATTGTTGAATCTAGTATAATCCACCTGAAATTAATTGTAATAGTATTTTATTATATGTTTAGTAGCCTATCTGTATACATTTAGTCGTGCATATAAATGAGTATGTATATAATGTATTTCTAAAATAACTAAACGATTATATTGTTATACCTATATCTGACCAAATTAGAAATGTATCACTGTGTATACAAATACGAATTTACTATTATTATGATATTTTATTTTCAAATTCTCATTTAAATCACTAAATTCATAAAACCCACACAATACAGAGGTATTGTGTTTTGTATGCCTTCTTCTTCTTCTTACCCTTATCCCACATAAGTAGGGTCGGTACAACATGTTTCTCATGTTGTGGTATATGATTTGGCTTAATTTTTACGATCGGCCGCCTGCCTGACATCAACCCTCCTTGGGATTATTTTGTTGTACCACTGTATGTATGATTATTATTATGTAGTTACGAAGTCTGATGGGCTCTTTTAACCTTAAAATTTTTCGTTCCGGTTAAAAACGAAGTTCTTCCAGATTATGGTTTGCATGCTATATTGCCATTTTTTTTTCAGGATTCGTGGTTTCAGATTCTTCACAGTAATAATAATATAAAATTAGATATAATAAACCATTATAAAAATACAAAATATGAAAACTATAATAGAAAAATAGATATACAAAATATACAAAAAAAAAAAGATAATATTTTAAGAAATTAGTGAACCAGTTAATGTAAACTATTCAGAATCCTCTCTTTTTGTGATATAATAAATAATATGAATTTGATTTTATGATGCAAAGAATCAATAATATATCTTATTTACTTTATATTTAGAAAATTACTTGATAAACATCAATTTTGGGCATAACTTAATGATCCTCATATTGATTTCGGCAGTGATAAACTAATTTGGAAATAAAGTCATTATCAAAATTCACTAATTTATTTCCTTATTTCGGCAGTAGCAGTTATTAATTAATTAATTATCATAAGACCAGTAATGTTGTACGCATCTGAGTGCTGGGCGACGAGAGAGATAGATGAGAGAAAACTACATGTGGCAGAGATGCGAATGTTCAGTGGATGTGTGGTGTAACTAGAATGGATAAGATTAGGAATGAATATATCAGAGGAAGTTTGAAAATAGCACCAGTAACAAAGAAATTAAGGAGTAAAAAATAGATTAGCATGGTATGGGCATGTCATGAGGAGAGACGAAGACCATGTAACTAGAAAAGCTTTGAGTATGATGGTCGATGGATGTAAGAGTAGAGGAAGACCGAAAAAGATATGGATGGATTGTGTGAAAAATGACGTGTGTAAAAGGTGTGAATACTGGGATGACATCTGATAGGCGAGCGTGGAAATGGAAAACATGTTGTGCCGACCCTACTTAGGTGGGATAAGGGTAAGAAAGTGTAGATGGTAGTAACAGTGAATAAACAGATCGTGCGTTTCAATAACTTTTACGTAATTATAGATTATATTTATGAATGTTTATTTCTAAATAGGTACCGCTTGTTGTTATGATTGCATATATTAAACGTTATTTACTGCAATGGACAACAGAACTGAGGACTCGAAAAAGAAATAACCGAATTGAAATTGGACGCCTTTAACCTTTCGATTACTACAATTTTAGAAGGTGGTAGAGCCAAGCCGAAGCTATTACAGGTTTCAGCATGAATGGGTCGGCTCGCCTGGGGTACTACCACTACTATTACCCTCTCATAGAAAACCGACGTGAATAAACAGTGCTTCGTTTCGTTCGGTCAGTGAGAACGCCGGAGGCTCACCTCTCCTTCCCTCTCTTTCCCCCACCCCTCCCCACTCCCCATCGCTTCCCCCCAAACACAGGCTGGCAACGCATTTACAACTCCCCTGGTGTTGCTAGTGTTTATGGACGGTAGGTGATCACTTAAAATCACATGACACGCATGTTCGTTTGCCTCTGGTATTAAAGTCGAAAATTTAAAACAAGAACTAACCTCATATTCACCAGTATCTTTTCTAAACGACACCATAGTTTCAAACCGATGTCCCCAAAGGATCTCTGATGGTAGAAAACTGCTGCGGGCTTGCGTTGTCATACCCGTAGATTCGATGACACCCTCTGGAAAATTTATATACGATATATATTAATTATAGATAAAGTTGCATATAAATATTTATACGCAGAGTCAAGAGTGTCAGAGTGCGTGGCACTTTCAAGGAAATTTTTGATAAACATATTAATAATAAGATCTATTAATAATAACTACTGTTAATCTAAGGTCACACCTTCGTAAGTGATAAGATGTGTAATTAATGGTTATAAAATGCATACTAGGTAATGAACATTCGAACTATTGATAAGTTGAAATTGAAAAGGATGTTAACCAATGATTGAGTTTTTCATAGTAATGTGAATGATTCAAAATCTCTTTTTTAAAGAGTTTTTTTTAAAAGCAATCATTTAAAAGCACGACCTGCCAATTTAAGATTTGGGTCTTAAAAAAGTAGCCGAATGGTTAAATTACAACGTGTAATACATAATATACGATTGTATATTTTAATTATTGTTTTTTTAACTGACTTCAAAAAGGAGGAGTTTCTAAATACAATTCTATTTTTTAAATGTCTGTTACCTAAGAACTTCGTTATTTATAAATCGATTAAATTTTTTATTTATTTGAAATTGCTTATTTTCTTTTGCATTGGACCCTGGATTTCCAAGATAAACCAGGGAACTTCTCAAAAAGAATATGAAATATATAGTGATTACGGTATATGACAATTCAAGACAATATAAGTACCTACCTAAGACATTTTGGTTCATTTCTTTAGAGTAGAATTTTCTGAAGTCGGGTTTTATGTTTTATTAAAATTATGTTGTATTATTTAGACTGCATATTAATTCTTAGTAATTAAGTTTATTAGTAGTATTTAAAATTTTACAAAAAAATTTAAGTTCACTTGAAATTAAATATACGCCGAAAATTAGTTATCAGAGAAAATAATAAGAGCTCTTAATCGGTTATATCTATTGAAATTTCTTCGTAGAGAAATAAAGTGTTAAAATCTCACTTTTACAAATATCGAGGCAATTTAAATACCGAACAATTTTAGATGAAACTTCATATTGTTAGAAGTATTGTTACGATTTGAAAACGGTAGCAAATAAACCTTGTAATCTATTTCAGTTCGGGCAAGAAATATAAAGCATTGTTTTCTAAAAATTTCCAGATTTAATAAGCACGTGGAATACACGTCATTTCAATTATTAAAATGTGATATGATCTCAGTGCACGTTGCTCTATTATGTACTATGAATTGATTAAACAAGTGCATTACATTCTACGTCTAAGTTCAGGGCAATCTCCCAAAACAGTGTTCGTGGGGTGCCAAGAGCATGTGGTGTTATGAGAGATCAAAGATGTATAAATCATAGAGCTGATTTATTGATTATACAAAAGATATTTTCTGATAGAATAACAAGGAATATGATGACCTTGAAAAAGCTACATTTAATTTAGGTTAATCAATTCATCAGCCGGTAAGAGACCCACTGCAGGGCCATAAGCCTCTTTCCCGAAGGAAGGTATGGGCGTAATCATCACGCCAGCCCACGACGTATTGGCGATTTCAAACTCTGAGAAATTTAGGTTAATACTTAATTAAATCACTCATACTTTTGCTTGTACAACAAAATCATTCAGGAGATATAAAATATGTTTATTTATAAAATATGAATTAGTTCTTATACGCTTAATCTCCAGCTTTGCAATATATTATAATAAATTGTGAATTTAAGTGTTTGTTTTTCGAAATCATCTACTATTCGTAAGTCATATTTTTTAAATATTTTATAGTGTTGATTTTTCAAGCTATATGACTTTTCATTAAGATATATGTTACATACGAGTGTACAGAGTCTATTCTCATATGTTTTGTCAACTAAAAAAGACACAATGGTTTTCACGGAGCGCTAATAATTGATTTTTACGTGTAGTTTTTTTTTGTGTACGAGAATAAGAAAATAATGACGGTGCAATGTATTAATAAATCACTTTTTTTGTACTTTGACGTCTGCAATTTTCTTTTATAAACCTTTACGGTTTTATTACAAAAAAGTTAAATACGTATTAAACCCTGGCTTTAAAAAGGTCTCATATTAAATGCACCGCGGTCACTGAATGTTCGCCATCTTGTTCTATTGTCTCGCTTTGGTTACGTTAGATTAGACTTGTGAAAAAAGATAACGTGAACTTGCCTCGGGCGACCGCGGTGCATTTATTAGGAAACTTTTTTAAACCAAGTATTTAACTTTTTTGTAATAACACAGCTTATGTCATTGTGTCTATTTAGGGCGTAGCAATACAGTGCGTTCGTAAAAACTGATATATCGTCATCATATCATCAATTATTTATTAATGGTTAAAAAATATTAGAAAAAGCCATTTCATAGGCCAAATTTAGGCCAAATTTTATAATACACAGCTTATATGTTCATGTGTTATTTAAAAACAAGGTGTATGAACCATCTTTACGTGTGTGTATATACAAATTTAAAATAGGAAGTGGCTAATTTAAGACCGTGCCAATTACAGAACTTAAGCGGCGTGAGAACTGAACGTAGATTTATTTTTGTTTTTCATTCTAGAAACGGTTGTAGTGAACTTTATTTATTAAACGCGTAACCCGGACCGTGTTCTGCTTGGATTTTTATGCTATAATGAGTACGTTCACGTTACGATCGTAACGTGGGTGGAACAGTAAACAAATTTTGTGTATTAAACATGACATTAATAAACGATTACACGTTTATGTTGCTTCTATAATAAAATAGTAGTAGTAATAGTGTTGTTTTAATTTTACGACTCAATGTTTAGAAGTTATTGGTTATTAGGGTTTCAGAATGAAATAATTGTATCAAGTTAAAGCGGTGAGTGGTTAGCATATTCGGACATATTGTGATGAAACTCTATTGTAATGTGATATACTTTTGCAAAGCCCACTTGGCTACCTATCATTCTTGAAAATCGTTCGCCAAGCTCTATCGGTGTTATTAGAAAAAAGTTTAATACGTATTGAATGCTTGCTTTAAAAAGGTTACGTTTTAAATGCACCACGCTCGCTGAATGGTCGCCATCTTGCTCTTTTGTCTCGCCTTGGTTAGGTTAGACTTGCGAAAAAAGGATAACGCGAATTTGCCTCGGACGAGCGCGATGTATTTAGTGCGAAACCTTTTAAAGCAAGTATTTAAATTTTTTGGTAATAAAACCGTATAGGCTTAGCGTTTCTTCCATTTTGGACCACATCGTTATTTAACATTAGATGAGATTATGGGGAAACGCTTAAAACGTAATATATCTTCGCTTTAAGAAGAGTCTTTATAAGCGATAAATCCTTATTAATCCGTCTTAAAACCTATATTGAAACCATTGATAACCAGGGCCTGACTAGCAATTACGTTAGCAATCTTTATTACTTATTTCTTAAAAAAAAACTCGCGAAATATTTAATTATATAACGTATAAATTATATAACTTACGTAAACATACGAAGGGGAGACTATGTCTACATTTACGGACAAAGGAGAAGAGGCGAGTCGAGGATTACTAAATTTCTGTTTACTAATGCTTAAATGGCTTCTTACGTCCTCAATTAACATCATTTTGCTCTGATATTTTTAATTGTTACCAAACAAAACCAAGAATAAAATACCAAGTAAAAATAAATTTCCAAGTAATAATAAGGTACCAATTAAGAATATGGTATCAAGTAAGAATAAGGTACCTAGTAAGAATAAGGTATCAAGTAAGAATAAGGTACCAAGTAAGAATAAGGTACCAAGTAAGAATAAGGTATCAAGTAAGAATAAGGTACCAAGTAAGAATAAGGTATTAAGTAAGAATAAGGTACCAAGTAAGAATAAGGTACCAAGAATAATGTAATACTGATTATTTACGTACCCAGCATAACAACGATCTCGAATCTCTCTCTGAGCATGTCCGATGCAGAAAGGTTGTAGAGCGGTGATTTTTCATTGATTTTGTGAACAATTGTCATGGGCCATATGAACATCAGTCTGTCTTCTTCACCGTCAGCTCCCACTTTCAGTTCTTGTTGGTAGAACGGTAGTACCTCACCTTCTCTGGTTGTCTGTCAAAATGTAAGAGGACCATACGGTGATGAGTCGTTCTTTTAGTTTATTAGTATTATAATGTTTGTTTTACAACACCGAGTAGTAACTCTAGCTATAATATAATTTGAAAAGTAATTTAGCGTTCTATTGTAATATTTTATAGAGTTTCTACTCAGGTTTTTATTAATAATTATACTAAATATATCCATGCTGCATGCGTTAATGTTAATGATTAGTATAATGTATAAAAATAAACTAGAGATGAATACAAATTTTAATTTTTAAATTGTAAAATGATCGGGGGCATACGACAGAAGGCTTACTTGACCGTATTGAACAAACAATTTAGATTTCTGCGGAAATATTTTTTATTTATATAACTGCTTCACAAAATAAAGCAGAATTAATAAGTAATATAGATATAGTCTCAATAAATGAACCATATTTTATAACTATTTGAAATAGCAAAGATTTAATAGATTACAACAAACAGATACAGTTTTACTAAGAAGAGTAATTGTATCATACATAATATAGTATTTTTAGTACTCTAATAAATTTATAACGTGTATACGTATTATATAGTAATGAAATATATTGACTTTGCTATTTAAATCAGTGTATCTAAACTTCTTGATTCACAGTTAGTTATAAGAGATAAAACTAAATTTATTAACGTAACATCAACATTAATTACACATTTAGTTTACATCCGTTTCGTGTACATTTCCCGTTAGAATTAATCTTTATAGTGAATAAAATAAATAAAATAAAACTACGGACTTTTATAAGAAATAATTATTAGATAAATTCCATTAAACTAGACTACAACATTAATATAGAAAAACTGTAGGCTATTCACATAATATTTGTTTTGCAAATGGTATTCATTTTGGCTATTTTGCAATGGTATTGAACTGTAATGGTGCCGTCAATAGATAAAGTATGATTTATGATTTGATCGGAACCCGAATAAAAACGTATGTAAGCATCGAAATAAAATCTAAATAAAACACGATTCTATTATATCCCTGACAAGTTTTAAGTTAAAGTTACAAAGTTGTCTTTTCTTGTTGTTCTAAAGTAACATAGAATTTCATTAAAACCCTAGATCTTATCTAGGATATGACGAAATCGTGTTTATACAGTATCTGGGTCTTGATCAAACTGGATTTTAACACGATATACTTATTAACATGAAACACAAACGTCACGTTCTATGCAAATGTCAAATAAATAAATAATAAGCAAAGCGTTAGTGAGCCATGCCGTAAGTCCGTAGATGGGTCTCAAAAGAAAATAAAAAGTAAATACAGCGATAGGAAACGTAAACTGAACTACACGAATAGGTACACGAAGTTACAAAACATATTAATGCAATAGTATATAATAATATACCTTCTTTCGTATGATCTGAGCGCGTATGTGCGCTTCCAGAATGTGCGATTTCCGAATGTCTCCGACGCGGAATAGAAGACAATATTCCCCGTCCCTCAAACAAATCACCGCGTTCCTTGAGAACAGGAGCGTGGTATTACGCTTTTTGGCTCTCGCCAGCTTCATGAATATAAGACCCACCTATGGACAAGAGAAAAGAGTTTTGAAATTAAATTCCAAAACTACGAAAATCGAAATATGAAACTGCACCGTGCAATGTTTCGCATTACGAGTTCCTTTATCTCGAAGGGAAGTACGTTAGAGAATGAAGTCAGTTGCAAACTCTAGTTAGACGAATACTGAAGCGTGCTGACTGAAATCCCCAATCACTAACCAGTCTTCGTTTTGGCGAAATATAATACCTTGCGGCGGATTATTTGTGCTCTTATATGGGCTTCGACAATATGGGATTTTCTCATGTCACCGACTCTGAACATCAGACATAGTTGACCGTCCCGCAAACAAATGACTGCGTTCCGGGAATAAAGCAGGGTTTGGGCTCGCTTTTTCGGTCTAGAGAGCTTTGCGAATACTATTCCCACCTACAATGACATCAGTTTTGATAAACACACTGTCAGAGTACTGTACAAAAAATATAACACACACACACATGTATATCTATACATAAATAAAAAACTTCTGCACTATGGATTAATCCATTTGTTACGAAGGATTTTATAAACATATGGTACAACAAATGAACACAAATTACAGCTAGACTCAGAATAATAATTTCTAAAATAAGTTGTTCCGTGTGGGATTCGAACCCACAATAATTAGCGTGGTAGAAACAGTGAGATGATCGCTTCAACTATTCAACCTTACTTTAGAGGGTTCAATACAGAACATCATACCAACTGCTTCGTATACTTGGCCACTGTTTTTAAATACAGTAGAATAGTTAAAAAAAAGTGCTACAAATTTTGCATAGGTGTGAACTTTTCGATATTTTATAATCTAAACAAATTAAATAGTACACACATAAAAAAATAATTGAGTAGTATGTATATTTTAATTCGCAATCATTTTTGAGTGAACATCTGGCTGGATCATATAATACGGTTGCTTTAATACATTTGGCCCTATTCCAAGCTTATTTTCATAGTAATTTATCATTTTAATATTGAAGCAGGAAGGATTTCTGTGGCTGACGTAGTGATAAAGAAATTTTTCTTAATATTACTAACCCTAAGCATTCTTAATTGATTTGATGTTGAAATTTGGTATCATGATATGAAAATCAAAAGTGAGATATTAGTGTTAAATTTTTTCAATAGAACCATAGCATAGTGCAACTTTTTCTCCCACTTGATTGCGACCACTATATATCAGCTATAGAATCACGGTTATGCGTACGACACTCCGGGATCAGTCGATGTATATCAGAAATCAAACGGGGTTGTAGTATGTCTGTTCCGGACTGGATCATTACAACCATATACATGGTCATAAATTCGTTTAAAGTGACTCTCTTCTGATTTGTCATGTTTCAGGAATAGCAAGTGCATATCTAACTGTCATGAGACTTGCAGGTCAATATGTAACGGCTGCCGATAGACCTTAGACTTCTTGTTGTTTTTGGATTGCACCATCCTTATCTTTAGATACAGTTCACGTTATAAAAATAGTAATATAGAGTTCAAGGTTGATATTCTAAGCGGTTAAGGATTTAATATATTATGCATTTAAAAAGATGGGGGCAAAGGAATGCTGCTTCCAATACTCAAGGCTCCATTGAAGAAGACACGGCATTTTACATTATAGGCTATAAGCATCGCCTTGGATCGTGAAACAAACAATATATTTTAATTTGTTTTCTACAATTTTGACTTATGCTAGTATTATTTTTCGCCTCTGCTACATAATATACTCATTATCTTACATTATAATTATAATATTATATAAAGTATTTACGTAAATAATAAAACAATCTCTTACCATAAAAGCCTGAATGAATACTCCGACAATACTTTGTATACACATAACGAATATCGCTTCTGGGCATTCTTCATTTGTTGTCCTTGATCCATAGCCGATTGTGTGTTGGGTTTCGACGGAAAATAGGAAACATCCAGTAAAGGAATTGACGTTATTTAGACATGGAATGAATGTTGTATTTTCGTTGGGGGGCGGAGGCGTCAAGTCGCCGTGGGTAAAGATAATTAACCACCAGATGAGTGCGAATAGAAGCCAAGATAGGATGAAGGAAAGAGCGAAAACTAGTAGCGTCCAGCGCCACTGGGCGTCCACTAGAGTCGTGAAGATGTCCTGAAGGTATCGGCGCCTGCGCTTGGCCACGTTCCATTGGACGACGTTGCAGTCTCCGTGCTTGAAGATGACGCGCTTCCTCACGCGTCTCGCTGCGTAACGGGCTTGACGATATCTGAAATTAATAAAATCATTTTCTTAACCGAATCATTTTTAGAGTGCTAGAGGTACTACGCAAATCGTTCCGCCACTCCTATTGCTAAGGCAAAACAGCAATGCTCACGGTAATGTTGTACCCTTTAGAAAGATGTGCTCCAATCCTTAGGAGTGATAGTCTACTAAATAAAAACTCTTTTGGCGGGATTATTATTACCCAAATTATTAATGTAGTGAATTTTATTCATAATCTTGTGTTATTTAACTCTATATTTTGTAACATTGGTGGTGTTTTACGTAATTTACTTCGGTTATTGTGCACAAGTGAATTTGATGGAAAATTATACCACGGAGCATGAATTCTCAGGTACTACAAAATCACCCTGGAAATTTCTAACAAGGGAGCACTATCTTGGTGTTGGAACATTGAAATGATCACAAAACACTTGTAATATTAATACCTATTCGACAACACCGATAATAATGTAGAAGATTAAATACCATTAATAAAATTTAAATTAAAAAATGTACTGGACTGGCCTTAACACTATGACCATTTAAGTTCATAGGTAACAGTGGTCAATTAATATCAGGTGAACTGCATGTTTATTTGCTCCTTATAACATAAAAATAAAGCATAGGTTTTATACCATTTTAAAACACCAGTTGTTGCAGTAATTTATTTATCTCACCCAAATTAATCTCTAATGGGTTTACGATTTATTGAAATGTGTTTATGACGTCCACATAATATAATTTATGACGATCGGGCAGAATCAATTGGTTTTACGGTAAATATTTGCGGAGATTAAAAGTGAATTGAAAACGGGTTAACGATTCGCGTCAAGTGGTCCCTGTGAGTCGTCAGCCAATTAAAATGTGTTTACCAATGTGTATAATATGTTATGAAAGTAATTAATGCTTACATATTTACATATATTACATAGCATCATAAAGTCTGTTGCGGTATACGGTTTGCTAATTTAACTATACTGTCGCTTATTGAAAAGGTAAATAGACACGATCTTATGTTACAAACATGAGGTTATTCATAAATTATTAAATCACTATTGACAATAGAAGCATAGATAACATAATAATTCTTGTACCGAGACTAATATTAACATAATACCTGATGTATATGTTCCGAGAAGCCAATAACATATTACATCACCAACCACACATAATTACCGCACTCAATGAATTGTTGATACTATAATTTTAGATAAATATAATAAATTTATTTACATATATATATAACGACCAATTATTTTATCCATCAAAATCCTGAAGGAGATTTTATAATAGTTGCAATAAAAAATTTATTTTGTCATAACTCATAATATTATTTATATAAATGTAAAAAAATAACCACTTCTCTATCGAAATGTCAGTTAAATAATATCGGATAATACTATAACTTGTTAGGATATCGAAACACTTTATACACTCCACCATATTGATATGCACAACTACTTTACGAATTAAGTGACCACTCTAGTTTATCTATAAAGCTTTTATATTGAAAACATTTTTATCTCGTACTACGTTCATTATGTACGTTCTGTACATACAAAATCTGTGTAGTTTGTTGACCAACTCGTAAAATCATTTAAAGTTAACTTAAATTAGTATATAGCGTAAAAAGTTACATTTCTCCGCGTATTTGTCTGTCCGTTTTTGTGCTCATAACTCAAAAACTTAACTGATTTACATTGTTCTTTTTCAAATCAGGTTTATTCTCTGGTCGTGTTTTATTATATTTTTTGTTTAATTGCGTAATAACAATGATATTATAACTAAAGATATCTTACATACATGATATTTGACAAAACAAATGGCACGATAAAGCACACATACGTAAGTAAGACGCCAAATTGTCTTTGATAAAATGTGGAAGTAAGATGGCATATTCTGAATATCGGCAGTGAAAAAGAAATAGTTATATACGTTGCTTAGATACGGGCGGATTGACGGGGCAGTCATTAAAGATAGCTAACTAGCCGAGTTTTAACAAGGCGCTGTCGAAGTGCTTATCACGTATAAATATAGTTATAATATCATTGGGTAATAATATATGAAACAAGTTATAAGGGCTTATGGCAAATGAAGTAGCCAGGAATGAATTTCAGTAGATGATGTTCTGTTTCACATAAACTATGAATTATTTATCAATTTAATGTTATGAACAATATTTAGAATAGGAATTACGAACAGTACCATAAATCTTACTTTTATATTGAAATCACAGTGACCGGTTTCCACATTACAAAGAAAGCTAAAAATGTTAGGTGCGATATTTAAATCGTTAATCCCAACGAATTTAATGATTCAATATATTAATCGTTTACGGCATCCAACGTGACTCCATAATTTTGCTAATAATGTTATTTACAAAATGGTTACGCAATAAACATTTATCCGTTACGGATTCCCCAAGAAAAAGGTGTCTAGGAAGAAGTAATAAAATACGTTTTAATCATTTTTAGAAATGTGTGTCTGTCTGTTTGTTTCAACACGCGTCACTGCTAAGTACAGCGTAAGTATAAAATCATAAAACATATCCTCGACTAACATTTACTCTTGGTTTCATTAAAATCGGTTCACTCTATCAATAGTTATTGTAATTTTAATGATGACTCGACTTAAGTATGAGAGAAAAGTAGATAAGTAAACTGGCTTAACACATTCAGATGATTTTCTTAGTCAATGTTTTTTTACATTAGATTCCACGCGGACACTGCTAGTATATTATAAAGTTTTGTCAATTACATAATATTATTATATTCAGTTATAATAGCACAAAATCATTATATAATATCACCGAGCACTCCATTAATCTGTAGACGATTTAACTGTCTGACGTCACATTTGTGCGTCTCCGTCCTAATTCGGGAACTTGAGGTTTCGGACGTCATAACACCGGGCTTCTTTTATAGAATTAATAATAATCAATCGCCTTTCTGTCTGGCGTTTGAAAAAAGAGATGGTCGAGTCGTAGTGATTTTATTTATTAGTTATGGAAGATTTATTAATATTAATAACTTTAATTTCGGAGCATTGGTAGAGACCAAGTATCAAACAAATCTTTAAAGACTTTCAAAATAACACCTAATCATCATAGAAATACGTTCGATAATAAAACTTGAGGTCGATCATTTATTACGCAATTTTTACCAAAAAAATATTGACGATAACTTTGTATTTCTCAGAACAACAGGTAGGTGCCTAAAATCATTTACATCACGTCTAAAAATAAACAGAAAACAAACTTTTACAAGGAATAGTCAGATAATATCTACTGCATATTGCACTGTAGGTACATAGACTGAGGTCGATCACTTATTACCCAATTTTAAGGAAAAATATTCATGATTATATTGTATTTCTGCGAACAACAGGTAGGCGCTTGAATTTATTTAAATTATTACGTCATGCTTAAAAATAAACAGAAAACAAATGATTACAAGGAATCATCAGATAATATCTACTGCATATTGAACTATGTTACAAACTGCCAGTCACTTTAATGACAATTATTGTTGTCATTATTTGTAATGTAGTCTAGAAAATATAGAATAACGCGGTTTTTTTTTTTTTTTTTCGAACTGACTACGCTATTGACCAAGCAAGGTCTTAACAGCTTCACCGGGCTACTAAGGCGAGCGCTTAA
>MU158883.1:118455-190801 GCA_015888305.1 Antheraea pernyi | reverse complement strand
TGATGTTGTCGCAGTGATGTAAGATTTTGTGTCACTGTATCGCGCGAGCAGCGTACTCAAGGGCTCCACGCCGAGGGAACGGACCTAGGCTTGAGCTGCTGCCGAGGGGGGCCTAGTCTGGTGTGCGGGAGCGAAATTTACCCCCAGACCAAGGCGGCGTGATCTGTGGTTACGCGGGCGTGGGCGTGAGCACGCTCTGTTTAGAGAGACAGGCTGGTACTGATCGTTCACTGCCGTTATTTCATCGGGAGGGTCGGTAAAAATAACTTACGTTTGGCGTGCCCCCCTGCCCCTCAGGCAGGGAGGTTGTTTCGCGGCCCCCCCTCCCCCTCAGGCCACCGGGATGGCCGAATTAGTTTAATTATCTATTTATTTATTTGTTGTCTATTTACACATTTTATTTACTTGTCTCGCTGCCGTATTTCTTGTATTATTTTCGTCTTTTGTTTCAATTTAAACAACTCTCTTACGAATAATTTATATAATTGCACGGTTATTAAACCTTTAGTAAATCAAATAACTTACCATATAGAGCAGGCGCCGCACCGCGTTATTCTAGAGTTCCGATCGGGCCGTCAATGGGAACGGTTGTCCGCTTTGCTGCGCGATACTCGTGATTTAGTGACGTCAGTTATTACTTCGTGAGCGTTCGTTTTCATTGATCCGATCAGCACACCTGCGTTCTGTTTCTTGGAATTGAGTGAGACCTTTCCTGTTCCCATTGACGGCCCGATCGGAACTCTAGAATAACGCGGTGCGGCGCCTGCTCTATATGGTAAGTTATTTGATTTACTAAAGGTTTAATAACCGTGCAATTATATAAATTATTCGCACTAATTTTCGCCGGTGACACTGCCTTTTAAAATAATTTTATAGTTTTTTTATCACTTCATTTCTGTGAACTGCTTTTTAAATAATATAGCGTAAGCACACAACAGTTCGTTTTACAATTTTACGTGAATACGAGGAGCACACGCTTGCGTGCATGAATGCATTCCAATTAAAAAAACTACCTTGCTATCATTATTACATAGTATAAAACAAGTCCCTCCCGCGTCTGTCCGTCTGTCTGTTCGCGATAAACTCAAAAACTACTGAACGGATTTTCATGCGGTTTTTACCAGTGGATAGAGTGATTCATGAGGAAGGTTTAGTATTAGTATAGATTATTAGTATATAATCTGTCAAGGTTTTTTTTATAGTCAGGGCTGGACAGCGTCTGCCGGGCCCGCTAGTATAATATATAGAATAAATAATCTTTAACAAACTATTGACTTCACAGTTAACTATTTTACCGTTTTCACTAACAGTATATCTCGATTACTTAAATGTTTAATTTTCACTCAAAAAATATTCAATAATATCTAGCTTTATTATGTTTTTAAAGCATCATAATTATAGCATTTATAAAAGCAGAGCTAGTTATAAAAAATCCTTGTCACTAGTAAGCAAATAAACCAAGCACGTGCCTATATAACAATTTAATTAAATCTTGAAGAATGCAATTAATACAAATACTGTATAACAATGACGAATACGTAAAAAAGGTATATTATAAATCAATCATAAAAATTCGACAAATTAGATATTTAGTACAGAAATAGTTCAACAGTTTTAAAGAGAAACTGCATTCTTTTATAGAAGTATTCTGTATGTCTTTTTATATACTTTTAGCTTTTCATAGTTTATACCGAAAATACGTTCCAAATAAAGTACTATAATATTAGTTTTCAACTATCTATACATTAATTGAATACTCTTTGCCTCAATTCGCAGAATCCTATTCGCTGAACCTTTGTAAATCTATAATTACAGTTAAATTCATAACTCCTGTGTAGAATAAATAGGAAAGATAATTAAGCGTCAAGATAACAGCGTCTTTCATTACTTAAAATATATAAATGTATAATCATTATTAATTTCATAGCAACTTGTATGAAAGTCATATTCAGTTATATTCGTTAATGATAGTCAGGCCCATAATTTTATGTTAAGGTGATTGCTCTCGCCTGCACTAAAATTAAATAAATCAAACTGGAGCAAAATTCGCATTTTCAACGACAATCCTTTACGTTGTAAATTATCAGGATGGTCATCGCGTGAAAACATTCAGCAATGCGTAACCGCCCACTCGACGCCGAGTGGATGACATCAGACGAAACGAAGGTCGCTTTGATAAACCGGGCAATGTGCAAAAAAAAACGGGATTCTGGAATAGAAGTAGTCATTTGAAAGGCGAAGGCCATACAAGAAAATTAACAGACACGATTGAGCGTTGCCCTACCGTCCATTAGCAAAAATATTTTGGAATTTAATATCTATATTACAGAGCTCGCTTTTTATATATTATTTAATAATATCTGGTCGAACGAGATTGCAACTGGGTTTTTCGATTATAGATTTGCTTGAAAACGAATTGTTATTATACTATTTGTAATCCAGATAAAGTTTGAAAGTAAAATCCCGAAAACTATTGGCCAACTAACTCGCTTAAAC
This sequence comes from Antheraea pernyi, assembly GCA_015888305.1. Lineage (NCBI taxonomy): Eukaryota > Metazoa > Arthropoda > Insecta > Lepidoptera > Saturniidae > Antheraea > Antheraea pernyi. The sequence goes on along the minus strand of MU158883.1, from coordinate 188,305 downwards.
CGTTCCGACAAACTAGTTACATAATGCATACCCTATACTAGCTTATGACAATTATGCATATTACCAACAAAAGATTATTCTTTTTCGAACTGTCTACGCTATTGAGCTAGCAAGATCTTAACAGCTTCACCGGACTACTAAGGGAAACGCTTAAGGCACTCAGCCGATTTTATCTAACAACTATCTCAAGGGTGCACGGCACACCTCGGGCAACAAAAGATGTAGAAATACCTTTTCAGGTAAATAAATCGAACGAATGTCTATTAGTTTCTATACTCAGGTATCTTCATCGAATATAATATTATGAATATATATCAACTACATCCCAGATTTTCCAATATCTGTTTACAAAACTCTTTACGATTATTATTTGACATAAAGGAGACATTTTTACAAACAGATTAACGCTAACATTGAGAATTCTAAGAAAATCGTAGAAGAAACATAAATGTAACCGTTGCCAAATATTTGTAAACCTCGAATCCGATACTTCCTATCCAGGTTTAAGGACGTATTTAATCTCTCGTTAAAACTTCTAGTAGTACGAACAACGTTTTTTTTATATTATAGGGGCAAACGAACAGGCGGGTCACCTGATGGTATGTGATCACCACCGTCCATAGACACTAGCAACACCGGGGGAGTCACTAGTGCGTTGCCAACCCGTGTTTGAGGGAGAGGGGTTGGGAAAGTGCAGAGGAGGGGGAAGTGGGAGGGAGGTGGTTCTTGGCGCTCTCACTGACCGAACGAAACGCAAAAATGCAAGCATAGTTACTTTACGTCGGTTTTTTGTGAGAGGGTGGTAGTACCCCGGGCGAGCCGACCTATTCATGCTAAAACCAGTAATAGCTTCAGCGTGGCTCTACCACCTATTAGACCGTTGCCGTTATATACCATTGAAACTTGTGAATAGGTTTCCTGTGAATAGTCTCAGTAACTTATAGCTACATTAATAATACATGCACATAATCATCGCGCTAGATTATGCTAATGCTAACACAAAGCGTTATTGTTCTTTATCGTCTCTTATCTATAGATGTAAGTATTATATATATATATATATAATACTATTATTTCTTTTTATACATGTCTAGCCTTGTGCCCAATAGAATATAGTATCAACATAACCTTCAAAAATACTAACCTAACTAACTTAACCTAACCATTAGGGGATGAATTTTCAATAATACTTTAGTAATTAACTCATAGGTATGAAATTCATCTACAAAATTTCATCCTTCTAGATTCATTAGTTTAAGTTATGCTTTTTTATCAGTCACTCATAAGGATTATTAAATAGCTTCTATATTTTTGGTTAAATCTACAAGCTAAAACTCGTGAATGCATATCAGTATAAAACTCACTTTGCCAATTCTTCTCTCCATGCCGACTCCGATGAGTTAATAGGTTTGCCAGTCATTAACATGGACATTTGACTTATACATCTTTTTAAGCCTGACATTGTATTCAGTACTTTATTCTTCTGTACTCTTAATATAATTGTTGTTAAATAAGTTATTCTTTAATCAATGTTTCGACTTTATAGCAAGTTATATAGAAGTTAAATTAGCAGAGCAGAGAATTGAACTGTATCATCTAAAGACGAACAATTGTGTCTAAACAACAACTCGTTAAATTATCACTATGGGAGTACTATACTTATGCCAACGTGACGTATAAAATGTTGTAACAAAGTTTACAGTGGTTCAAGTATATTATTCAGAAGCACGTTAATAAGTGATTCACTAAACACTTCCTTTATATCAAAATGCAGCACTGCGAGTTTCCGCAACATCGTTCCCAAAGTCATATCGAAGGAAATCACTACGTGAAGAAGAAATAATCAAAATGGCGACGCAAGGAAAACTGCGTGTCTTCCGAGGTGCGACGGACTTTCCAGTCGCACCGATTGCGAAGGGAATTGGTCCAACACTGAAACGGGTGACTGTAGAACGAAACAGATGCGAAGATGTTCACAAACAAACACTATAGAGACAGGCGAACGTTGCCAACGTTGGCAGTGGCGCCGTTACGCGTCGAGACGTCGCCGGATCTATTTTTTGAATAAAAATCTGCTGTATAGACTACATAGTATCTCTATATCGATAAAAGACAACATTTAAAAGTTACGTATACGTACTGAGATTTTTACGGGTGATTTCATTCAGCAGATAAATATTTGGACAAGATGTTCCAGTGAATTAGTACTTCTGGAGGCCTAAAGATTTTATTTATCTTTGACGTTGTTTACACAGTTACAGCTTGTTTGCGTGTTACGAGTTTATTGTTTTAATTTTTTTTACAACATCTATTTACAATAGCTTCGTTCAGAACGGAATCTGCGAACATAACTAATGGTAGATAGCTACTATGTTTATTCTTAGGTTAATTAGGTTTTGTAATGAAAATCGATGTCATATTGTAATATCAACCTGTAAATAATCCATTATTGGGTCTTCTAGAAGAAAGTTTTCTAAATAAACATACATGTCAACGGGCTATATCAAATACCGTAAATTAAGGTTCTTACATTTCCTCTGGTAGATGACAAGAACATTTATCTGAAGTTTATGTTTTCTTACATTATTAGCAATATCTTTCATTATATAAACGATCTATCTATGCTTATAAAAGAAGTCGGGATTCTAATGTATATAAGTCCATGCAAGATTATTGCGATCTTTCGCATTTGTTGTTCAGCCAGTTGTCATTCAAACACTTTTTTATGGCTTAGACAGTTCAACATTTAAAATTTATTATTTTATGATATGGCACACTTTGATCTCTTCTTTGTAAATTAATCTAGATAAGGCGTATCCATAATTTTATTATAACGATCAGTGTAACTACTCCGAAAGGACATAATTTGAGATTGATAGGTATCCGTTAGCGTGCATTAAAATCAATAACATGAGTTGTTAGCTTCTAAAGTATAGTGACGAACGTTTATTATTATTTACATAATAATATCCACGAACGTGTACACGTGAGTATCTGATGTTATTGATAAACTTGTTGATGTTAAATTCATGCTTAATAGATACCTTCATACAAAATGGTCACGTTTGTTCTATTTCATTATATTCACGAGTCGTTATAAAATACCTAGAAACTCCTCATGCTTGAATTATCTTTGAACACTCTGGAGACTATTAAAGCTTTAATATTTAATCGCTTCCCTGAAAAGGATGCGCAGGTACAATTTGTCGGCGCAAATATATTCTATAGTCTATTAATCACGTGACTTTGAAACGTGTTGCCGTTGCTAATTGTGAAACTATAGATATAAATTACAAACGACGATATAAAATGAATCCCGATTCGGTTTCTAATACCTGCTTTATGAATTTTCACCACAATGTCACATGACAATAATTGATAATATTGTCGAAGAGCCTGGAATATAGTCTGGGAGAAGATTGCCTTTTAAATACACCCATTTAGATTTTATAGAGAGAGCAAACAAAGCATACAATTACCGTAAGTTTTAAACAACACAACTGCACCCAAAAATCGACAATCACATAGATCAATCGTTCTAGAATACTTGCTAGAAGAGGGTCCTAATAGTTGAATTCAATGACCCTTGTCAAAATACCTCTCCACTGCTTCTAAGGTAAAGTATAAAAGTGGTGGCAGAGTCACGCTGAAGCTCTTACCGGTTTCAGCATGAATGGGTCGGCTCGCCCGGAGTAGTACCACCCTCTCACAGAAAACCGGCGTGAAGTAACAGTGCTTGCATTGTTGCGTTTCGTTTGGTCAGTGAGAGCGCCGGAGGCCCACCTCCCCTTCCCTCTCTTCTCCCCTCCCCTTCCCAATCCCCCTACTCATTCCCCCTTTCTCCCAAATACAGGCTGGCAACGCACTTGCGACTCCGCTGGTGTTGCTAGTATCTATGGATGGCGGTGATCACTTAACTTCAGGTGACCCGCCTGTTCGTTTGCCTCCTATGATATAAAGAAAAATGAAAGAAGAAAAGCAACAGCAATTAAACAACATACAAACAACAACAACATAAAAACTCTAACTACATTTTGATTTGATACATGTAAAAATAAGTTTACATAGTGTGCCAGAACAATTTTAAAACAACGATTAAGAGAAGGTAGTTTTTACAATGTTACCCCTCACGTAAATTCTATCTACAAATGAGATCGAGGTGAAAACCAGTTCATGTTAAAAAAAAACTGTATCGCCAGCTATAGAATATAAATGAAACGTAAACTGAACGACAATAAACTTTTCAATAAGACGGTATTATACGTCAGTAATAATAAAGTAAAATGGCGGAACAAATATACAATACAGTCCACCTTGAAGGTTAATCACTCTTTCTTGCATTTCTTGTAATTAATGATCAGTTCCAAGAATAAAATAATGTATATATTTAAACGGCTATTTCTGCATTTTACTCATTTATTTGGTAATTTTAATCAGGTATATAACGTATTATCTTGTAGGTGGTAGAGGCATTATATTACTTCATTGTTACTTCGCGTCGGTTTTCTATGAGAGGGTGGTACTACTCCGGGCGAGCCGACCCATTCGTGCTGAAACCAGTAATAGTTTCAGCGTGGCTCTACCACCATTAAAAGAAGACTGTATAAGAAGATTATTGTTTTTACCTATTCTAGTATGCCTTTTAATAACCACATATATACCTACTTCAAGTTTTACTTTTCAGTGCAAGAAATAACAAGACTTATAAAATGTTCGCCTATGGACTAAATAATGTGCTACCGGGATGCTCCGAAGTCCGATAAAACTAGCAATAATTTTACTTCAAAAACATTAAAGGGTTGTCATCACACCTAATATATTTTAGACTTTACGCTGTTCGAAGTACAGTAGAAGAATCATGTGATGTCATTTATTCGACCTTGTGTTTAAGATGTAAAAGTTCGTTACCCGACGTTGGACGGTCACCCTCCATCGCGACGTAGCGGCTCGGGCATTGAAAAGAAACAGGTGTCGCTTCGTATTTATCCTTATTGTACAACAAATCTACCTACGTTCGTAATAGAATTCTGAAAATGTCCCCGCATCGACGTTTCTATGGTAAGGTTATATGTATTCATATTCTTTACATCTTATATGTATTTTTTACATTATAAGTATATCTATATATATATAGAATATATATAACCGTTGTTTTTGGATTGTACTGTGCTTACCATCAGGCACAGTGCAGTAACTTTGCCGTGCTACAATGAAAAAAAAATGTATAATTCTTTCTTTACGTCAATTTTTTTTTCAAAGTCCTGTTAGATTTATATTATAAAGACTGATTACAAATATGTAATTAATTAAAATATTTTTTTGGGATCTTTGTATATGATACAATATTAATGGTATGTCAGATCTGTATGGTACAATAACATCAATTTACATAATCTAGGTAGCGAATATGTAGTATTCGTGACAGTATTTATATTATTACTAGTGCTGCCTGCAGCTGTGCACCCATTTGTTATAGGTACTTAATAGTTGAATTATAGCATAGTAAATATTATCTAAATATTCCACATGTTGTAATTCATAATGATCGATTGAACGTGAAGAAGTAAATATGTTACAGCACCATCTAGTGACTACTAAACTGGTTAGTAAGCAAATCTTGCATTAATATAAATCAAGATATAAAACTTTTTATGTGCCTGTAAGTTTATAATATCTGACAATTTAAATAGTGCTCATTGAACTTGATGCAATATTCTTATACGCTGCTATGTTTAATGAATTAGACGAAAGCGCGGTAAATAAAACAAAATGGCCACAAAGATAATATAACAAAAAATTACATACATTTATTTGTACAAATATGTGAGTTTCGAGTATATTTAATATTTATTCCTGGAGTCCACACACACGCGTACGCCTCACACACATGCTTACAATGAGTACCATATTTTTGGTAAATTTCATGCGGACGAAGTCACGGGCAACAGCTAGTCTCTTAAATATTTCTAGCGAAATACGAACGTTATATAGCTAGCTTAAAATAATAGGCAATGGTACATAAATTTACTTTATTTGAAATTACAGTAATATAATAAATTGCAATACTACGAAATATACTTGCGAATAATGAGTTTTTATTTAAATATGACGAGAATTTTGCAAAACTGTTTAATTAAATCGCGTGGGCTTTCACCGGCACGATAGCGTCTTTACAATTCTTAAATGTGGTCATTATATCGAGCTGAAACAGTTAAGTGGGCTAATATAAACATTTAAATTCAAAAGAACGGTAGCGTAACATCCTTATTAAATCTCCATACTGTTCTGACCACTGAAATATGAACAATGTACTAACAAATTAAATTACCGATTTTATTAATGTATGGAAAACGACTACCCCTTCAGGCCCCTTCGTGTATTAAAAAGTCAAATATCATACTTTCTGTCATTCGATTATGGCCCATGAAGCGTTACAAATAAAGTCACTATGTCGTCTCTAGTAGGTACGTACGTATTGTCTCAATTGTTCTGACAACGAAACTGCGAACGACCTTACATCTTTGTTATTTCACACGTTATTCTACATACGCCAAACGTCTGAAGGTAACTTCGAATCGGTTTACAATTATATAGATTTGCCAAACAGAACAAAGTTCATACACCACATTGTTGGGAATACGTAAACGTAAAAGTTCGTTGGCAATATATTACATTGATACGAAACGTATAGTATAGATCAGTTGATGTCATAGGAAGTACTTCGTCATTATCAAGAATAGTCGAGGAATTCATTATACTATCTATGCAAATACTAGCTGATTGCTGCCCGCTTTGTTGGGTATTAGAATACGTGGTAATCAAGTGAATTTATAGACTACTAGTCGACCCGTGCCCACTTCGTTGGGCGGTAATACGTAAGCGTGGAATGGTTATTTTGCGCTAAAACGCAGCGGAAGCTCTGAAAAGGAAAAAAATACCCCGATTTTGCAACATTCTTCATTGCTGCTCCGCTCCTATGGGTCTTAGCGTGATGATATATAGCCTATAACCTTCCCTGATAAATGAGCTATATAACACTGAAAGAATTTTTCAAATCAGACCAGTAGTACCTGAGATTATCCCTTACAACATCACAAACTCACAAACTACCTCTTTATAATATTAGTATAGATGTAGTTTAGAACCATCTATGGTAAATTCCGCGTCGAATGATCGTAGTACGTTCTAGTTTTGACATGATAGCCTCAAAGAAACTTTATCTATAGTAATATATACTAATAATAATATTATAAAGAGGTAAAGTTTGTGAGTTTGTGACATTGTAAGGGGTAATCTCAGGAACTACTGGTCCGATTTGAATAATTCTTTCAGTGTTATATATCTCATTCATCAAGAATGGTTATAAGTTATATATCATCACGATAAGACCAATAGGAGCGGAGCGCAGATGAAAAATGTTTCAAAATCGAGATGTTTTTTTCGTTTTGAGAGCTTCTGCTGTGTGTTAGCGTTAGCCCAGTGTAGTAACTTACTACGCGGACGAAGTCACGGGCAGGGGCTATAATATTATAAAGAGTTAAAGTTTGTGAGTTTGTGACAGTGTAGGGGGTAATCTCAGGAAATACTAAACCGATTTTGAAAATTCTTTTACCAATAGAAAGCCACGTTATTTATGATTGTTATGGACTATATTTTAACGCGACTTTTTTGTTGTAGTTGGATTTGAAGAATCAGAGAAAAAACGGTCGAACGAAAACGTTTCTTACGAACACTGCCTTAATAATGAGAGATATATAATTGAGTTCTAGAGAAAAGCTGTAAAGCTTAATAATGTCTACAAAAAAGTCATGGACAGCATATGTCTAACTTGTATATTTAAGTCACAAAATGTAGTTTTTTTATAAATGTTTATCGCCCAACGAAGTGGGCACAGGTCAGTTAGTTTTCATATATAATATTTGTCATAAAATGTATTAGGTGTTGTTACTTATTATAAAGATCAAAAGCTATTTACTATATTTGCCTGCGTAAATTCGTAGAAATATCACTATTCTTAGAATACAAATATAATTTTCAAGAAAATAAATACCGCTTGTTTTCGCACAAACTGACATATTGTTTATTAATTAACGTCATATCCAATTCATTCATGCCAAGAGCTATTAAGAGTTGTGTTGTGATATCTCCGTATAGAACGGATATATAGTAATTTAGCCGACTGACGTCATACAATAAAAACTAGCCTAGAACCAAACAATAAAAATGGTAATCAAACAGAACGTATTAGTCGATTTATTCGTCGAAACTACATATTATGTTTCGAAATTTAGATAGCTATATTGATAATTCAGTTTAATAATATTAATAAGTGACTCACGTTTCTATGAATACGTTATTTTTTGAACTTGAAATATATCGTGTACTCTGAACAGAATCTGACAAATCAGCTGAACTTCGTTCGTAATTAAATAAACCGGGTGATGTTGCCAAGTCGCCTTGTCGGTGACACGTGTGTCGGAAATAACTATCTCGCTATAGTTTATCATGGTACGAAGGGGATACATTTATAAAAATTAGTTTCGCTACTGACTCACAGATGTCACTACATTATGGACAGCGACTTTTTTAATTTGCATAAAATCTATACGTATGAATAAAATTGAAGTTACTGTTGTGTGTCCAGGTTAATCTTTGAAACTACTGGACCAATTTATTGACAAAAGTTTTACGAACAATTATAGGACTTTTTGTATTGTTATCTAAGCTATAAAAATTTATTAAACTTTTTCGTATAAAGCAGCAAGGACACATTAAAATATTATAAAAACAGCAGACACTAATGCAGATGAAACATGTAGCATCCATTACATAGTAAAACTAATTTCAAGAGACCAAATTCTCAGGTTCAAAGTAGTGGATTCATACAATAGTTATAATTGAAAATACAATATTAATAATTAATTTATTTTAATGATATGAAATTAGTTACTCATTACTCTTACCTAATGTCCTTTTAAGGTACATGGAAAACACCAACATTTTACAGATGATCCAACAGTGAAAGTACGTCATCGACAAATATATATTTCGATAAATAAGTCCTCTGTTTTCACTAATAAAAACGAGTTGTTATATAATTTGTCGTCAGAGAACGTAGATATACAATGTTTTTGTTGTCAAGAAAGACTAATAGGTACTCTAAACTCTAGTACATCGAACAAAGTCTAATTAATACTTTTGGTAAAAGTGTTGTAGTCCGGTGAAGCTTTGCTAGATCAATAGCGTAGTAGTCAGTTCGAGAAAAAAAAACTATTTTTACTACTACTTTTTTTTTATTTTTATTAATTGTTTTTACTTTTACTATACTATTTGAGGAGTCACATATGTCAGGGAGACTATAGTACTAACATGTATTTCATGAAATATTTATAATATTAAATTGTGTACTCTGTAGGGTATTTATATTTTTATTACTACTTTCGTAGCATAGTTGCAAATATTATTTCACTAAACCAGGCCATATTACCTAAATCAGTCCATACCATGTATGTATGTAGCTTATCTAGCTACTTACGTAGAAGGTTTTTCTATACAATCATCCTCAGAAAAACCAGAGTCATAACTATAACCCGTAATAGTAGGTTGCTACTAATAAGAACTGTGTTGTATCGCTTTATGTACCAGTAGGTATTGCCGAACACACTGTTCAAACCGAAATATAGCAGAGCGAATCATATGCTGAACATATGGTTCTGCTACTATGTGGATTCGGATAACAAATATCTCTGTACTAAAAAATCAATTGAGATACACTAACAATGAACACCAAATCACTTACGTAGTGAAAGCTAGATAGAGTTTACTGTGCAGAAGTGAAAGCTATCCTTGAATCGAGAGAATGACAAAAAGAGAAAAACAAATATGTTAGTTGATAAGAATTAAAATACTGCTTAAGTTGTGTTCAAGTACATAGCATGTTACCTTAATTTAACACGAAAAATTCTAAGGAAATGAAGCAGAGTTCAAGTACACAACATTTTACCCTATACTAAACATGATAGAGGCGACCAGGAAACTTCGCAAAACAAAACGTTCTATTGGCATATTTAATCTAAAGTTACTGACTAACTATACATGAACGTTTTTTAATATATCATTGTTATTTATTTATACTCTATAGATTTTAGCGTTTAACTAATATGATAAAGACACCAAGTCTAGAGGGGACTTACTCGGAAGTACATCTGCCGGAACACACCAACACGTGTCTCGCGACAGTTTTTGTAGTTGCGGATCGTAGCTAGCCAGGGGGAATTAGAAAAAATCCTACCACAATACTATGGCTTCATCCCGATGTTTTTCCTTCAACAGAAACTCTAACTCAGTTGCATGGATTCGAACTTACGTCCATCGACGCTTTGACCGAAAACGCTATCCACTAAGCCATAACTTCATAATAATTAGTTAAAAGGTAGAAAGAAGTATATAATTATGACAAATGGAATAAAGTAGTCAGTCACTGACCCGAAAAAAGTCAACCACAGCACCTGGTTTAAAAATATCTCCGGGAAATTCAATGCGTAAAAGGTTTGTAAGTGCCTCGTATCGATGACGCATTTAGTTTAATTTGCTTTCTTGTGAGCCATAAAATGACTTACTCGATTGTACACTACGTTACTTTTTCTATATTTTTGTTGCTACATTGCCTATTTGGCAAATCATCAATAAAAACAGTAGCATGTTGATCTATGATGATTTGTTTAGACGGAAAAGTCCAATGAAAATGATATGGATGTGAATAAATTTCAGTGTTAAAATTTTACGTTATTTGGTCTATTTTCCTCATTCTTAAATGTTATATTTTTAGTTATTTAGAAATTTAAAAGTATACATGATTCCATGCTTAGAATTTAATATAAAGATAACGCTCATTCATTACAGGCTGCTTCCCGCCCGCTTCGTTGGGCATTAAGAAAATTGCAAAAAATCAATTGAATGCAAAAAATAAGTAGCCTAGAACTAATTAGGAAAAATTCTACATTAAAGATTGAGCCTCAAAGGAACATAATTTTTATGAAATATATAGAGGATTATTCAGCAGACAGGAATATCGTTTATTAGATAATATAATTATATATACTACATTTTAATGTATGTCACAGTTCAGGCTGCCCAACTATGGAATGCTCTACCGGTTTCTACGAGATGGGCGCAGATGATGGGCATTTTTTTTTAACTCGGTCAATAAGTAGATTTCGTTTCGTTTGTCAATTTAACATTTGGCCTATGTGTATATATATATATATGTACTACAATACTTTGTTTTGTTTAATTCATGTAGTCTATATACTAATTATATTTTACAATATATTTTATACTTATTTATGTTACAGTGTACGTGCCACTAGTCTATGTGGTATTTACTAGTATTTGTTTTACTTTTCCCCTCAAATACCCGCGATTCAAATCCATGGGACATATCCATCCAAAGGTTGCCTGGAAGATATTGCTATAAACAATAAGGCCGCCCTTTGTACTAATCACTTAACTTTAAATAAAATAAAAATAAGATACAAAATTCATCAAACCCATGAATCTTTACAAATTATTTCTTAATACTTTATTACGTCCATTTCACTGACGTTATTGCGAATCGTATGCAAAAGTGTACTGTTTCCCACACTGTCGCTGACAGATTGACGAGGAAACGTGCTCCCGTCAGTCATTCCGGCAGTAATGACTGCACACTTTATTTCTGCGCGTACCTACCACAGTGTTCTTGGTACGACTTGCAAATTTTATTACGTTTTCAGCGTACAAATTACATATTCAATAGGCGACTGCCAATTTTTCACTGAACTGTATCGTCCATATTAAAATGCATAACGATAGACATTTATATACCTAAGTATGCACGGAAACTGTCTTTGAATTATATATTTACTTGTGAAATCTTTTCCCATGTAAACGTTGTTTATACCTAAGCAAATGGTGAGTAAATGTTCCAAATCTTTGTAGTCCGGTGAAGCTGTTAAGACCTTGCAAGGTCAATAGCGTAATCAGCTCGAAAAAAAAACAAATCTTCCAAATGTTTTTCTATTGATAGCTCGTTGGTAGCTTGTTTGATCCATGTCGGTCAATGTAGGTTCGATTTCGGTGATAGAAAACGGCGTAAAAACGATAGGATAATGGGTCGTTTTCTAATACTCGTCTATTTAGCTTATGTTGAAAATCAGCTAACTACCTATAGGAGTATCCTGACAGATTCAACTTGAGAGCAAGCCTTTTCTAGGCATAGCGTGTTACCAATTCAGGGCGTACTTACTATCAGCTGAAATTGTTATCAAGCGGTTAAACGCTTGAAGCGCTTAATCAATTAAAAAAAGAAAGGTGTTTATAAAATTCATTATCCTCTGAAGACGATCGTTTATTTGGAGAAGGTAAAAACTTTTTGGAAACTAATTTATAGTATTAGAGATCAAAGGTATCATTCATATTAAAAAATCGCGGTAGGATTTGGTGCAACCGCAGAACTTTGTTTACGTTTTCCTAGAATACTATATGTCTATGTGGTATCAATGTGAATCAAATTAAACCTGATTAATAGGGACAACATTTACTGGCACATATACCGTGTACCGGGAGTCCCGATAGGGTTAAAATAACATCAACATCTTAAGAATTACTATCACGTGATGTCATATATTTATTAAAACTAGTGGTCGTCTAGTGGTCGAAATTCGACCCTAATTCATTTTGACGTTCAATAAGACCAAAGAGAATAATAATTATTTCAGTGGTGTCATAAAGATACTAAAGATGATTTATTTATCAATCAATTATTAATGTATATTATTAATTTACATATTATATTATTATAAAACTAGCTGTTACCCGCGGCTCCGCACACGCTTTTTAAAAATTTATGAAATAAATGTAAAATTGTAAGTGGGTGTGTACATTACAGAAACGCTTTTTCAAAAACATTTGTAACTACGATACGAACGCCATCTACTGTAACATGTAACGTGTACATTAGATATATGAATACTAATAGTATATCGAATGGGATGGGATTTATCATCAGCAACATACCTGGAACTTCAACCTACTATATACCAAACTCAGTGCTCACTAACACTATATAAGAAAGTAATGAAAATTATATACTATACATTATCGAACAATATATCTTAAATCTTTTATTTTATAGATAGATATAATATGCCCGTATTGTCGATATACTTAAGATATTCTTACACGTTGCTATAATAACTGAGTTATGTAGAAGCAAACGTGGTAAATAAAACAATATGGCCGCCAAATTGACCAAAAAGATGATATAATTCATATTACATACAAATATATGTCTTTCAATTATGTATATTTATTCTTGGAGTCAGTAAGGCACACGTCTCACGCAGTTGTAACATATTTTTGATCAATTTCACACGGACGAATACATAGGTAGCAGTTAATCACTACATAGTGTACCAATTCAAATAAAAAAAGAATCATTAAAATCGGTTCACAATTGACTAAAATATCGATTAACATACATAAAAAAATACATACAACCGAACATAGTAACCTCCTCCTTTTTCGAAGTCGGTTAAAAAAAAGTCCTCTGTCAGCTTATCTGTTCGCGATAAAGTCAAAAACTACCATTTTCATGCTGTTTTCACCAGTAGATAGAATGATAATTTATGGGGAAGGTTTAGGTATAATTTGTCAAGGTTTTCATTTTATTATCCGTCTCCGTCCGTATAACGTCTTCCGAGCCCGCTAGTTATCTGCCCGTAAAAGCCCCGTGAAAGTCGGTCCAATCAATTAGGAGATAGTAGGATATTGCGGACGAAGTCTTGAGAATCAAAATAAAATAGTCTAAGTTACTTCTTATAAGGTGAGTTATCTTCCAGTGAAAATCCCGTGAAAATCAGTTCAAGCATTACGGATATTCCACTGCGTCCGAAGGCGAATAAAAAACCTAAATTATTTTTTATGAGGTCTGTTATCTACCAGTGAATACCCCGTGAAAATCGGCCCAAAATAATGCGGACGAAGCCGCGGACAAATAAAATAGAAAAGTCAACCGTTATAATTTTATTATCTAATTAATTAATTAATCTTGCAGTAAAAAGTAAAATTCCCATTAAAATAGGTCCAGTCGTTTTGGAGATTACCCAGAACAAACAAACAGACAAAATATAATAATATAAAAATATAGACAAAGTATAAAAAAAGTTTTTTTTTGGCATTTGTAGCCATATCCATTCATCAAAAAGTTGTTATTTTAATTGTACATACACAAACTTTATTTTTATAATACGTAATAGAGAACAAATAAAAAATTGGAAATAAAAGTAGTATGAACTATTTGAATAGGAAAACAAAATAAACTTTGAAAATGTTAGCTTTGATACTTACCACATAACTTCAGAATTGGCAGTATGGATTAATTCCTTCGCCTGTCCTATTGGACGAATATTATTACTACTACTTACCACGTTACCATGGCAACGTATATAATAATAACGTAATCGCTCAAAAGCAAAAAAAGTGCCCGATTTTGAAACATTCTTCATTAGTGCTCTGTTTCTATTTGGTCTTAGCGTGATTATATATAGCCTATAGCCTTCCTCGATAAATGAGCTATCTAAAACCGAAAAACTTTCTCAAATCGGACTGGTAGTTCCTGAGATCATAGCGTTCAACCAAACAAACAAACAAACTCTTCAGCTTTATATATTAGTATAGATTAACCTACAAATTGACCAGTTAATTTCAATGGGCATATAAGGTTTTAACGTAAGCCATGTTAAAAATATTGAATTTAGGATTAAAAAACGTAATTGGAACGTAAGAGTAAAATGAAGGATGACGAAACGTCTTTTTCATTTACAAGTGTGTATATGTTGTGTGTCATTCAACCAGTCGTATGAAAAATGTATATTTGAATTAATTTAATGTGTTTTTAATGCGTTTTATATATAAAAAATAGCTTTGTGCACTTCTCCTCCATATAAGCTTTAACTATGCCAAATTTCACGTTCATTCGTTCGCGCAATTCGCTTAACAAGGGGTACAAAGTTTTTACTTCACGTATTAATATATAGATATCCATTTAAAAAGTATGTTAAAGTTTATTATGTAATGCGTATTACAAAAAGCACTAGTTTATAACATGCTACCTGTGCCATCGGCTTTGCCCGCTTTTTTATTTTATATTGATATTATTATTTGTTGTAATAAACAGTTGGATTGACGTGTTGAAACGCTATCTTCTGGTAATTAATAGATACTAAAACGCATACTATAAAAAATACTTCGACACGAAAAAACACCCAAGTATGCCATTAACGACCAAAAGGTTTTAGAGTTTATCGAACTTATATACATCTTTTTAAATTTATATTTATATCATATACTAAGACAAACATGTCAAAAGACATATTAGGTAAAGAAATATTATTGGCATTGTATTTTTTGTTCGTCCAAATCGCTGAAGACGGAGTCTTTTGTAAGTCGTGAATTCGTTTAAATTTGTTAAGATATTGTCATTTTCCTTACAATGTATCTTCATATACCTATAAATAGGCAGCGACAAAACAGTTAAGTACATCTTCCTCGTCTGCTTCGCAACCAATGTTGTTAAAAATTTGACCTGTATAGATAGCCACGAGATTCCATTTTATCAATAAAAAAAATTCGTTAAATTTGAAAGTTGGTTAATCAATTAATTTTGGTCGAATTTCGACCACTGGACAGACGATCAGAAGTTTATATCAAAACCCACCTTTATCTACCATCTTTTCTGATAACTCATTCGCGATTCGAACAGCATCTCTACTTAAGTTCACAGTTATATCAAACAACTGTATCGATGACGTGATGCCTACATTTTTTTTTGCGTTGGTGTATCGATACGAGACAAAAAAGTGGACTTTACATTGGAAATTGAATGAACCATCGTGACATCGTTTTACTTCTCGCAGAACTCATTATCATATCTGACTCATGATACCAAAAATATGGCACGATGTATCAGAAAAAAAACATTACGTTTTCTTGGTATTCGGAAAAGTTTTTTTATACTTTATATATGTTTTTCTCGTTAAATCATAAACTCACTCAAATTACATATATATCAAATTACAATGGAGTTTGAATAGTAGTGGCTCTTAAGTGCAGCTATCAAAACACACCTATAAATGCTTGGTGACAGAATTGCTATTTGAAGTTGGTAGGACAAGGCGGATATCACAGCAAACACTACTAACATGCCATAATTTTATCACGATGCTTTCTTTTACCAAAAAAGCTTGAACCCATTGCAGAATCCAAACCTAATTGGATCGTCATCAGACCTATTGCAGAATCCAAACCTAATTGGATCGTCGTCAGGCCTATTGCAGAATCCAAACCTAATTGGAACGTCATCAGACCTATTGCAGAATCCAAACCTAATTGGAACGTCGTCAGGCCTATTGCAGAATCCAAACCTAATTAGATCGCTGTGGTTTCCGAACACGCAATCACTGAGGCATTATAACTTTCAAAATATGTCCTAATTCAGCCATATAAGCACAGGTCATTAAACAGTTTTGAGCGAACATTATAATTATACAAATACAACCATAATCGTTTAAAAGAAGTTATGTTAAACTTTGGGTAAATGTAAGCAATACTTTAATCGTTTTAAAATTATTGACGATAACACCTGCCCCTGCGATATCACATCTGTTGTTTCAAAAATGCTCCAGGCTTAGTACGGAGAGACTAGGGCATGTAATGCTTTGTGACAATCGTATTTGTCCATTCGATCTTTTGGGTTTGATGGAGAAGAAGTCTGTTATCATATCGTTTGATAATTTCGTCTGGCATGAGATCATTAATCTCAAGGCATTCAACGGACTTTGAATTTACGACGATTCTCGGACTTACATCTAAATCATGACTGACAAATCTTTGTGACTTTTTATATAATGCTCATGCAACGCGTCAAGGGAAATAGAAGTGACTCGTATGAAGTCTCGATCACCCTTCTCTCCCTTTATATTGCTAATTCAAAATGTCTTTGTGCAAAACCAACAAAATTGAAAAAACAAAACATCTTAACTTTGGAAAATTTTCCATTGTGTTTATTATATGATAAAATTCAACGTAAAAAAATCTGGGAATACCATATAATTCATAACAATCAGAGTCTGTTATTTATTGATTGTTCGTTTTTTTTTTGTGTATCTGATAGGTGTTTTTATATTCACCGGTTTAAAACTCAGGTTATTGACTCAAACACAGCTAGTAAATTTGATATGTACTTGAGTAACCAACCATATTTTTTTGTCTTCTTACTTTTGAATAATATTGATCGTCCGATTTTTATATTTTATGTAGAGTTCATAGTTCTCTTGTTTTAAACTTTTAGTCTAATAACGTTTAGATCGTAAGTATAAATAATACGGGGTTAATAAACAACGTATTATTACCACCATTTCAGTAGTGTAAGCCTTTTAATATAAGATCAAAATTTACGTTTAATCAATGCATAGTGAACTATGAGATAAATATAGTAAATTTGCATATAAAATAAATTATGAATAGCTTGGATACTATATGGGTGTGGTATGAAGAAAATAAGGGATATTTTTTTTTTACTTTATTTTTGGCAACCAATCTTTTAGATTATTACTGCCATTGTCGAGTAGTTAATAGTATTACAAGTTCTTTTTCTATTCCATTTTTGGCAACCAGTCTTCTAGTAGACTATTACTGATTATCGATATTACAAGTTTCTTGATATAATTTCAATGAACTAACAAGATGGTGGCCATCTTGTTAGAACGTTCCATGGAGTTTTTGTGGCATCTCAGAATTCATGGTCCGTGGTATTATCTTCCATTCACTTCACTTATACACAATAAACAAACTATATTACATAAAACACCACCAATTTTACACAATATAGAGTCAAGTAACACATGATTATGAATAAAAAATAAAAGCAACTACATGACAGATCAAGATCCCGCCAAAAACTCCATAAGAGATATTTTATGTATGTAATATTTTTTATAGGTTAGGTTTTATTCCCAAGTTAAATTTGGCTTGTGTAATGGTAACTGAATAGCTAGTATATATGCATATATAGATATTTATTACTCAGGCGCAATAGTAACATGTACGTACATACTTACATTACGGAATTTTGGTCATAAAATACAAAATAGTTCTGTGCGCGGATTGAAACCTCTCGGCCCATTGGTAAGGCTCGGTCACTTTTACTTAATAGTAAGCAGAAAGTGGCTCAAGTGTGTTTTAATTATTAAAAATTGACTTTGAAGATTGACGGAAATTATTAAAATGCTCATGTCGCCGGAGTCCATCGTCGTCGTTTAATATTAATACGTTATACGTCGTTTATTTATTGCGTTTGCAATATTTTTTCACGTTTATTTTTTTAACTATCCCTTAAATGAAGCTAATTACGCTCAACACGTGATTTGCATTGAGCTCCATCGAATTAATTCAATGAGAACTCGCGGCCATGACTCTATCATTATATAACAATTACCAACCGCTACAGTTTTATACTATTCAGTATTTCTCCTACTAGCCTTCTATTTGTTGACTACTTGACAAACGAACACACACATTAACATATAATTCTAGTTTTGCAAAGTATATTCTAGAAATTATTTCTAAAGCAAATTGCTTTAAGCAATATCAAGGCAGATGTTTACAGCTAATTCGGTAACTGATTCAATACATTACTGTGTCGATGTCTGCACTATAATTTTTTTTCTACTATACGACATAAGTATACTAGCATACTATTAATTAACAAGCATTGTCTTCTAGTTTTTCAGTGACTAATGTTTGTTTAAAAATGCCGTCACTATCATATAAGCATAAATCTGTGACTACTGTGCAGGCGTGGAAACTTTCTAAAGATATCTCTGTACCGACTGATAACTGACACGAATTTGAAAGAAGCAAAAAATATCCTCTCAAATGAACTATTCGCTAACCCGTGTGTTATTTTAATTCATGAACTCTGATGCCCGGTTTCTGAGGTACTTTAATTGTAGTTTATCTGTTCAATAGCGTTATCGATTCGATAACTTGTCGAATTGCGTTTCTGAACTCGTGATCATACTATAAATGTCAATAAAACTCAAGGAGCAATTTGACAGAGTATCTTATGTATAACTTTATTGAGTCAATAACTATTGGTAGTTTAACCGAGTATCTCAGAAACCGGGCATAAATCTTTCGACTTATCACAATGACAGTTATTGATAAAATGCTACGAAATTTATAGAAGGAAATATAATTTAAATTAACTGGATATCGGTATGTCGTATAGGATTTTAATAAAGCCTGATGAAGTTGCTACCGTTTAACATTAAAGATGGATGCTTTTCTATAAGAATATGCCTTATCTTCATTCGTTCGTTCATTCATTCGTTCACCTTAGTTTCTTTGGGTTGGGTCGGTTTGTTAGGTTATAATGAGACTAGTATGACTAGGTTAGAATTACAGAAAGTTAAATTTAAATCAGCGAAAGGGGATTTTCTATAACAGTGTACCTTCCTTTCATTTATTAATTCATTCGCCTTAGTTTCATTCGGTCTGGGTGGTTGGTGGATGTAATGAGACAAGTATACCTAATAAAAATATCCCTAAATATAGAAAAAGACACAGCCAATAAGGCAGTACAATTAATATTCAGACAATGGAGTCTTAAGTCACATAATAAACAAACATATCTATAAAGTTTTCAAACAGCTATCTAACATTTAAAAAAACCTAATTGTATTAAATCATTATTTGAATCTGAATTTTCTATTAGCGGCTACAAGTTTCCATTTATAAACTTGTTTATAAGATATTTCTAGGCGATTATTGTTATTAAACATTCTCATGAATAATTCATTGAACTATAGAGAATGTGGTTTTGTTACTATGCGTTAAATTATTTATGCATTTAATGTCAATTTGCAATTAAACTGGTTTCAATCCATTACAGTCCTGAGACTTTGAATAAATATACGCACTAAGAAGGATTGAATATATATTTAACACCTTCATAGTAACAATTTAATAATGGTCTTATAGGTCATTATTTGTGACTTCACATTATAATAGATATTAATAATTATTATGCGTATTATTTAATTACAAATATAGATATCCTGAATACAATCAAATATATACATCCATATTTTTGAATTGGTTAATATCGCTACCAATTTTTTTGTCTGCTCGGTTTCGAGATAAAATATGTAGGCAATTGCTTAGTTACACATATTTATTAAGTAATCAATTATAAATATTAAATTAATTAAGAATACAATATAGAACTCTAGAAATACCAAACTTTTTATTGGTGAAATAATTTTTACAATCAGAGCAGTAGTTCCGGAAATTCCTCCTACAAACAAATACATTTTACTTTTTTATAGTAACTATGAAGAATTATGGATTAAATTAGCATTCGCAAATTTTACAAAGAAAGTCGTAATATTGAGCGGCTTATGTAATTTCCTAACTCCTAAGACTATGAACAAAAAGCTTTTAATATTGTCAAAGTGATGTTAGTTTAAAACGTTTCGAAAATCAAAACTTATACAAAATGATTACGTTGTATTTTATAAGGGTTGTTATCCGAACTCCGCCAAAGACTACCTATTTTACGTGTAGCATTCTGACCTTAAAAGTTTTATTTTTAAAATAGACAAAAAATATGGCGCCGTTCTCTATTAGTTCTAATGAACCGCATGATTAGTCAACATCACTCATCGGTAAATAAGCAGGCTATATTTTAATTTAAACGGGTTTATATAATGACTTATACAGTAACGTCATTATAGTTATTAATTTAAAAAAACGTTGGCTTAAAATGTAAAGTAATAAAAATATATAAATAAAATAAAATAAAAAGCCTTTTATTTGCTACATACTAATACTAATATTACATTTTTATTTTATCTTTTATTCTAGAACTATATAGCACTCGCCTCAGCGGCGTAGGCCTCCCCCAAACTTCTCCATTCATCCTTCCTTGACGCTATTCTTGGCCATTTCCAACCACACCTTTCTTTAAAGACATCACTCCACCTCTTTTTGGGCCTTCCTTTTTTTCTTTTATGCCATGGTATCCATACTGTCACTTTTTTTTGTCCATCGGTCGTCATGTAATCTATATATATGACCCGCCCA
The DNA here is from genome assembly GCA_015888305.1 of Antheraea pernyi. Lineage (NCBI taxonomy): Eukaryota > Metazoa > Arthropoda > Insecta > Lepidoptera > Saturniidae > Antheraea > Antheraea pernyi. The sequence continues at coordinate 167,119 of MU158883.1, read as the reverse complement.
ATTCCATTTAAGAGTTCTTATTTTTTTTTTATATATGTTACTTTTGTTTTTTTCCTTACTATTTCGTTTGTTATTCTATCAAAGGTATTAATCCCCAGCATGCTTCTTTCTATTTTCCTTTGACATACCGCTAATTTTTCTTCATCTGTTATCCTTAAAATAAAAATGAACCTATAAAAAATATCCTTTTTAATGGGAATAAAAAGGCAATTCCGCCGAGTGATGGAAAAAACATAACACGATGAACGACTAGGTGCATATTTATTTACAGTATATCGTTTCCATAAATATTTTAAATGATATGACGAATTTAAAATAACTTTGAAGATCACCCCATGAAACGGACCTAAATCATTTACATACGTACGGTTTCACATTAGTACTTGAATAAAACAATACTATACATTTTGACTTCATTAATAATCAGTATTATTTAGTCTTATTATTTTCATCGTTACTTTTTCTTAGAAAGAAATGTATTGAATATTTATAACGCCAATACTAAGAAATATATTTTCTAGCTATATTTATCCAGGTGATAGTCGAATGTACGTCAGCGTTTCGTAACTTAGTACATCGTCATGTCTCACAGCAAAAACGTTTCTAGAGTTAATGCAACTAAACAAAACTGTGGAAATATTGTTAAATAGTATATATTTAATGAGTAATTCTAGTGGATCACCATTTTGTTAATCAGTTTTGCGGGCACATAGGGCATATCGAAACTGTTACATTGTTACCAGGTCATCAATGATGACCTAATCGTCTGGAAGAATTCTCTCTAACGTATGTGTCGGCAGTATAATTTACATGAATACTAATAATAATTAATATAATGTTTTGACAAAAGGCCGGCAACGCACTTGCGACTCCCATGGTGTCACTAGTGTCTATGGACGGCGGTGATCGCTTAATATGATGTTGTTCCTTCACCGTCAGCCGATAGTGTCACCAATTTAAATTAGTAAAGAGAAAACTCAGTACAATAAAATAATTTTGTTCAGTATTGAATTTTTAAATTAATTACAGTATGAATTATTCCATAATTTATAACTTTTAATATTAGTCTGGTTTTCACATTTGAACAATAATTAACACTCCATAATTATATTCATTTCAATACAGTTCATTAATTAATGGAATATATGACAGGCTGCATAATCTTAATATATAATATCAATATTAGATGTACACCGTTAGATGTGCCTTTATGTCTAACGCAAGCTGCGTCAACGCAATATGATCGGTAGCGCTTACTTACATGTCACAAATACCATTCAATGTGTCTAAAGAACTTTTCACTTTAATAAATGGCGAAAGCGAGGTGGTAGGGTTTTACAGCCTGACTGGGTCGCAACCACCATGTATATGCCGAAAAAGCCCGTCATAGTGATTCGCTTATACGGGCCGCGTTCCGGGATCAGCCTATGCATATCCAGCTTTTCGCAGGCCAGCATGACAGCGGCGATGGATAGTGTGTCACGCGGTGTTCGCCATTGTTTTTGGATTGTACTGTTCTTCTTACCATCAGGCATAGTAGAGTCATTTTGCCGTGCCACAATAAAAAAAATGCCAATTTTAGATTGTTATAATAATATTTCAACTTAGTTTTGTATTAAAATCTTGGCTATATTACACGTAAGTACCAACTTACGTCTATTTTCAAAGAGGACTGTATATTTATACAAGCGAACTACAAGTTCAATATTTCAAAACATGTGTGTAAACTGCGTAAGGAAATTTCAAACGGGGCCATGCGTGCGTCCTAAACTAGCGATAAGGCATGCCAGGAAGTAAATTAAATACGCGTGTTACATCGGTTTGTTTTTGAAATAAGGCGAAAGCATACTTGTTAGAAATCTTTGTTTCAGATATTATTTAAATTATTTACATTCCGAGTTAAGCGGTGCTACCGGTAACAACAATGTATATGCTTTCTCGTTCAGCACGGACGGGTCTTTTTGTTGCTGTGTCGTAGCTGTAATGGCAGTACTGTTGAGTCAATAAGTAACAAATTTGATTCCCGCAGAAAGCGAATTTTTATATGAATTACAAGATTGTAATTTTCTTTCATAGTCTTTATATTTTGATCACTTTGTTATTTAAAGAGGAATCACGATAAGCCTAGAGGAGTGCTTCTTAAGTGCAACTGCAGAAATACATAGGTGCTTGGCGATAGAGTTTCAACACGAAGGTGGTAACTAGTCATAGTCATCTATACCTACTAATATTATAAGGGTGAAGAGTTTGTTTGCTTTAACGCGCTAATCTCATGAACTATTGGTGCGTTTTGAAAAATTCTTTCAGTGTTAGATAGCTCATTTATCGAGGAAGGTTATAGGCTATATGTCATCACGCTAAGACCAATAGGACACTAATGAAGAATGTTTCAAAATCGGGGTAACGTACGTATTATTTAAAAATAATTTCACCTTCTACGTAAACGAAGTCGCGAGTTAAAGTTAGCGTTAACCCAAACTAACTACTCCACGTGGACGAGGTCGCGAGAAGATGCTAGTATATTCACAAAGTTATCATCGCCATGCTAAGTCTTCATTACGATTTTTTCGTTCCTACAAATTCGCAAATATTCGAACCGAACGACAGTGTACTAACACGCTAGCCATCGTCGCATTCCGTCTGAAATATATTTAAGTACGTGTGTCAGGTATATGGTTGCCAAAATATAAGACAAAAGCTACGTTTCCTTTGGAGTCAAACGGCCATGTGTAGGGTTGTCAACTTATATTTATTTCTAAGCACTTTTAAAATGAACAAACTGTCGTGAATACTTTTAAAATGTATTTTATGTTTGTCATTTTAATACACTAAAACAGTTTATTTAGCAAATGCTAAATAAATATTACAAAATTATTTTTTATGTGATAACGGTCGGTAAATAAATAAATAAAGATAAATCGGTGAACGTCTGCTGCACGCACGAAAAAGCATGACACATTGTCACATTCCGCCTGAGCCGAGCGTGTAAGCGAGAGCGCGGAAGAAGCTATAAAGAAGCGCGATTGGTTTAAGCGTTCGGTTTATAACGCATCTATCTATATATGTATAGAATCATTCGATTCAATTCATTAAAGTATGCAATTTTTCATCAAATATTTTCTTATAACGTTATCACGTAAAATTATCGTCCGTAAACCGACTTTACAGACAACCAATTTTTACTTACAAACTAGGTACTTTGTTCATTTGAAAAGTTGTTTGCAATATGGTGACAGCTTATCAGATCGAGTTTACTAACTAATGGCGTACAATGAGGGAGCCGTTGGCTTATCGATACCAAATATTGGTATTCGTAATATCAACACACACGAGAACCCTCACACTTACAACAACAATACCATTGTACGATCAAAATTCAGATCTCATGTCCAATGCAGAGGAAGTGAACGGCCTCGCGACGTTCTTGGTATATTCGTGCTGTGAATTCGTTCATATTGCTAAATGTTAATAGACCACTCATTGGTTACGCTTTCTAGAGCGATGAGAAACATTTTAAGATATAGTCCTGATGCTAGGATCAAATATTGAATTAAGCATACTTGATCCGTTTAACTTGATGTTTTTAAGAAATCATAATTATATTTAAATATTGATTATTTTTCTAATTATTCATAGCAATTTATAACTGTTTCACTTATCTATACAGATTAATTTAGCAACTCTTTTTGATAAAAAAATACAGTTGTTACACATACAATATATTTATACATGTTCATTTAATCAAAATGATGTTTCGTAATTATTTATGAAACAAAGAGTCAAAATTAAACCACCTAAAATAATATTACAAAGTGAGGAGATTCGATTGTTTGTTTATAATGGATAAACTAAAAATACTAAAACAATTTTCAAAATTCTTTCACAATTATGTGGGCTGAATTTTATTTCCAATATCCACATTAACCTGAGCAAAGCCGCGAGTTAAAATCAGTTTCATATACACTGGTTTAATTCTAATAACAAATTGCCTGAAACTTGAAACAAAATCAACTAACATTATTTTGATTTTAAGGATAAGCTTAAATACTATTATAATTTATATGCAAATCTTAATATATAGCTGTTTTAATGTAAATTTATAGTCAAAAATAAGGCAAAGTCTTATAACATACATCTTTACTAACTGAAGTTTATTGTGTGTATTCCCAATATCTAGGCTATGTGATAGGCCTACGTATATGTCGGCGCGAAGACGCGACGACGCCGTTATCCATCATAAAAATGATATTAAATGAGAACTAAACCACCCCATCATAATAATATCGTCAGAATGAACTCACTAAACCACCCCATCATAATAATATCGTCAGAATGAACTCACTAAACCACCCCATCATAATATCGTTATAAACCTCCCATAATAATAATCTCATCACTATATAAAACAATTAATTCAGACTATCACCCCCTCATAATAATATTGTAACTCAACACCAAATAATAATCAATTCAGACTATTTGGTACAGTAGATAACCAATTAATTAGTTACAAATAATAACTAATTCGTTTGCACAAATTAATTATTCAGAGTCTAAGATAAGCGACTCGCACAGTACGAGTGTACCGCGCGGTGCCAGAGCTAAGACTGACTTAACATCCTCGGAGGTTTTCTTCTCGCACGCAATTTGCTGCTTATGCAGCAGCGCGCGGGGGAACCGCATCAGGGTTACCCCTCTGGCGGTGGCTTCACTCTACCCCCGCTTTTCACGGGGGTGTCTAGTTTTCTTTCGGGCGCAATCGTCACTTGCGTGACGGTGCCCCTGTGGCGTTGTCCAAAGTGTTCTTGCTTGCTCTCTGTCTATGATGTTGATCTCTGGTGGATAAGGTGATGGTCGGCTTACGCAAGCGGGCTGGGCGGATAGGTCCGCATGCTGTGCGTCAGTCGGTGTAGTAATGCGTCTCGGTTGTTTTATCGTGAATCTCTGAATTTTATAAGGCGTCTTGATAGTTCGCCTAATTCGTCTAGAATTTCTGGATTTGTGAAGCGTCTGGATAGTTCGTCTAATTCGTCTAGAATTTCTGGATTTGTAGGGCGTCTTCTGCTCTGATTGTTTTTCCCGGGGGGGTTGTTGGCGGGGGCCATGAGGCTCGCCTGCGCCGTTTCCTCCACCTCTACGCGTGGCTCCATGGGCCGCCCGTAACCGGACGACCGGGCCACGGTGCCGGCTCGGCGGTTCCGCATCTCGCGTTGAAACACGTGGCATCTTTTCCTATTGTTCGCCGTGTGGGCTCCCCCGCAGTTTGCGCAGGTCGCCGGTTCTGTTTTCGGGCGTTCACATTGGCGGGCGGGGTGTGGCCCCCCGCACCGCACGCAGGCTATCTGTCTATGACAGTGTACAGAGGAATGCCGGAACTGTTGGCACCTGAAACATTGTGCCAACCGGCGTTCCCCTCTCCATGCTTCTATTTGTATTGGCGACTTAACATCGGTCGCTCCGCTCCTTTTATACCGAAACAGGTCGAGTAGTAGGGGGAGAGAGGCGACCGGATGACACAATAAATGTGGGTAGGCGCCGATATATATTACTGAAACTGGATCAAAAGCTCAGCATATCAGTGTTTTTCCTATCAATAAAATGTTATCAATATGCTTTGGGAATCCATATGCCTATAACACGTATGTTATTGTAAGATAATGGATATCAGAATATGCTTTGGTCTATCGATTATCTATATAAATATTACAAAGAGAGAGAACGGATTTTCTATGTTTGTTTATGGAAAGTAAAACTCCAGAACCACTGCACTTATTTGATATATTCTTGCACTATTTGAAATTTACACTATTCCAAACGGGTATGGGTTATATATATCATAGCGATATATACAAATCACGTAAAATTATGATGATATTTATCAGCGAAGTAGGAAAAAATGGCGCCTTATCAAGGCTTCTATGACGTGTGTTACGTTATTAGTTAATATACACGAAAAAAATGTATAGCTGAATTGTTCCTTATAGCAAAATTTATAAATAGTTCTGCCCTCATATGAGTTTCCAACAACAAAAGTTAGAAAAGCGATCAGTTTAACAGATCTGGCCTGGCTTCACGCGGGAGCAATTTACGTACTTACTGCACCTGGACGTAATCGGGCCGGGGCACTATTTTATACATTATTTTATTAGTTATAGCTAGGAATTCCAATCGAACACAATAAAATAACTGAGGAAATCACGAATGAGTTAATTTAATTTTATTAATTGGTATTTCATAACCATTGCTGAAATAGCAGACCATTAAAGAACCTTAACGCCCATATTTGTTGATACATTAATAGGGACGACTTATTTGTACCTTTGTAACTTTTAGGGAACTTGCGAGTCGAATATAGTCGAATCTCGCGACCAGAGATCTCGTAAAATATAAATATATCGATCAACGTATAAGTACTGCTAAACAACGATCAGCCTTATGGGAACTTTCATTCTGGTGGCGAAATGGCATCCACTACCTTCAGTGCTGATTTTTGTCACAGATAGATGAGAAAATTCATACTTTTAACATATTTTTTAATATAAATGGGAACTGTGAATTATGGACACACCTAATATCTCCAAAAACAACAATTAACCTTGAAGCAGTATTCTTGAACAAAACGTTTAACATTCTCACGTGCATTTAAAGTAAACGTATTTTATCTAATTACCCCATAAACGGATAGCATAGAAGCAAAACCTCACATATACAAAATAGAAAAAGGAAATAGTGAAGATTTATCTATAGCGGTAAATGGTCGACCCTGAATAGATGTGACAAGTATCATTGTTCGTTTATTCGTCACTGACTTAATGTCTCGGCGCCGGGTTTCCTGTAAATCATCGCGATCCTCCAAAGGACGTCCGTTTCCTTCGTGCACAATTTTGCATACGACGGGAAAGTCGTCGATAAAATGTCTTTCATTTGGTCTTCAGCGTCAATGGGAAACGGAAGACCCATTTATGTGTCAGTGTGTATACATATATGGCCCATCATTATTAATATTATTACGCAAGATATATTTTCATACTAAGGTTTATTATCAATTGACCATCTTTGAATTGCCCTGGTATTAATAATGATTCGCACCTTCACTTGTTCCTTTAGATGGCTTTGTTTGACATCGATATTCTAGTTTGTAACAAGTAAGAAAAAGGTCACTATTTTAATAGGATTTTCATTGAAATCCTTACCAAGAAATTAATGTGGAAATATTGAAACCAAATAGATTACCAATTAAATGGCCATCTAAATTTTAATAATGATGAAAATATATTAACACTGTATTTATACCATACATTCATGGAATATCTTAAGCGCGTTAAATGCAAATAATAATGAAAAACAGCTATAATATGTAATAATTATGAACTCAAAACGAAGTAATAAATCGTGCTGACATTCAACAAAGCTATGAAGGATTCGACCTTTGCATTTGCTAATGGAAATTCCAAAACCGAGCATGCTTCGCCCTATTGTGAATTAATTAAATTCTTTATTGTTTTATTGTTTTTTTATTACATCTATGTATTTTCAAGTTGCATTTAAAGATTTCAGGGACTTACCTAAGAAGGAGGTTGAGTGAGCTGTCGTTCCTAGTCGTAGGTACATCCTTTACACTTGAAGGTTCGCTGCGAACGCCACGAAGCGAGAGACGCAGTTGCCGAGGTATCGAACTGAGGAGGCCACTGCTGCTGTTCCTGCGTTGGTTAAGGCTCTTCGAGCGCGTCAGCTTGTTAGCCTCCAGGTCCACGGCTTTAGGAAGCGGCGACACTTCCTCGCCGTTTCTTGAAATCGTGGCACTAGACGCGTTAGTCTTTATTATAGTCGGAACAGCAGTCTTCACTTCATCCAACAGTTTTTCCCATGGCGATGCCAGGTCCTCCTCCGAAATCGTTTCAAAACTTCTCGGACCGACCGACGACGAGGTTTTGTCAGACATAATGAAACACTAAAGGCTAAGGGAAAGCAACGGAACGTAGCACTACAGACACCTACAGGGCACTTCGTCACTTTGGATTTTTAGTTTCTTGACAACACTTCACTCTTATCATAATATCCATTTGTAAATCATAATGTTTGGGGTAGAAATGTTGACACTGAAACAAGGAAAAAAACATATATACTTATTTAATCATTTAGAATATATTAATATAGGCCTCGTGGCGTACTGGAAGTGACCCCTCGGTCTGTACATCCACCAAAAACGAATGTAACTCTATATGCCGTTATGTTTTAATGATCAAAAAATATGTTATGTATTATGAAAAGATAAACCAAATCGAGTTTCATGCCGGTTCTTCTCGATGACTGTTGCTTTTCGAACCGGTGGTAGTTTTGACGTTCATAAGTACGTATATTGGCTCGAGCTCGATTCCCACAAATGGCTAACTTTTTTGTAATGAGCATAGTTGTCAACTCTGTGGCGGGGTATTGAATATTTATATGCGTAATGAGTAACAGCTAAATATTTACCAAATACAAGCTTTAATTTAATCGGAAGAATTCTATAACATGTATCAATTCGTTCATGATTTTAAGATAAGTTTATGAATTCAATGCAACCAATTTTCTTCTACAAATCCTATAGATTATAACAGAAACACCTAAACAAATTGAACATGAAAAATAATGTAATACTCGGTAGTTTTATGAAAGTGCTAAGACAATAACTGCCTTTCTAATGTCTGTCAGGTAATTTGCTAACAATTGTTCGCAGAGAAATTTGTATGCTAATGAGTCACTGAAAAATAACAAACGAAATAAACTAGTCTTAATTATCACTTCGGTGGTTATATAGATTTTAGGCCATTCAACTGCCAATTAGTCTGCCATTATATAAAAAATAACTGCTCATTCGCAGTTAGAAATTTCACCAACGTTTCGCAGTTTGTTTGCAAGTGTCTATCATATATGCAATCATTTATTTTACGCTCTTATAATAATAAACGAACTGTGAAAGTTAGGTACATGGCGCCTTCAGAGAATGTAAACCTGCGATAGAAAGAAATATCTATCCGTCTTTACTATAATACTGTATAAATTTCTCTCATAAACATTTGTAAACGGACGGTCATTTTTTATCGTCCTGATATTACTTTAAAATATACTTTTATCTGTGTGAAAGTGGAATACACAAAGTGAATAGTTAGTGAAAGTTCATACAATTCAGTCGAGTTTTGCTTTTGTAAAATTGTTTATTTGGGTTCATAGCAGTTTTTTTGATGAATATACTGAGAAGTAATCATTGATGCATGATTATAAGTACAAAGCTTACTTTGAAAGCAATGAAATTAATTGAATAATAAGGATTATTAGAAAGTCGTCAAAATTAATTCTCCACTAATACATTTTACTCGCGTGTAATTCTTTAATGATACAGAAAAGAATTCACTATTGCTGTTTTATTTTATACAGACAGTAGCGATATAACGACGACAGCTATTCTATAGACAAATAAATAACTTTTTAGAGCATTACCTACAATTAAACTTTTTACACAGAAGTTAAACAGTCATGACAAATTTTTATAGAGGTAACTTAAGATCGGTAAACGGGTTACAGGTTTAAGTAATAATAATGAATCCAAATAGAAGTGTAAATCTATAACGTCTTTAAGAAAAATTATCCTGTCCAATTAAGTAAAGCTAGGATAAGTTTTTTTTTTTTAATGTCATTGGTGGCAAACGAACATGTGGGTCACCTGATGTTAAGTGATCACCACCGTCCATGGACACTAACACCAGAGGAGTTGCAAGTGCGTTGCCACCCTTTGGGGGGAAGGGTTAGGGGAGGTGGGCCTCCGGCGCTCTCACTGACCGAACGAAACGCAACATTGCAAGCACCGTTACTTTAAGTCGGTTTTCTATGAGAGGGGGGTAGTCCCCCGGACGAGCCGACCCATTTATGCTGAAACCAGTAATAGTTTCAGCTTGGCTCTACCACCATTTGTTGATTGGCGCCAAATTTTTTATTTATTTAATTATTTCCAGTGAAAAGGCTATTATAAAAAATCAAATAAATATATATTTGTCATTTTGATGCAACAGATTTTAGAATTTTTTATCCCTTGCTACTACCAGTTATAAGTACGTATAGTTAGTAACAGCGTAATGGGCTATGAACTATGGGAATGATTATTTATTGTTTCTGGCGCATTAACAAAGATATTTCTGTATCGTCAGAGTCGGTCATATATTCATAGCGTTTCGCGTAACAGAATCCAAACGTCGACCGGAAAATGGTTCAGAATTAGAGAAACACAACACTTGTGGTTCGTGAGCCGAGACGTATTCTCGGCAACTCGTCTCGGCTTGTCGTATTTTAAATCGAGACGTCTGCCAAATATCCCGCGTTCTACGAATATGGGTCAATGCTCCAGTGGGCCGCTGTGGTGATGCTGAATTATTATAATTCTCATACAGTATTTGAACATATTCATGACCTTAAAATCAATTGTTTGTAAAAACATAATTTACTTTACAGTATTTTACCACATAAAAAAACTGTCAGTGTTTAACGCAGACTTTTCTTTTGTTATACAATTAATTTCGAAACATTTTCAGTGTCTTAATATTTAATTGAAATATACTATACCAGGTTGTTTTTTAATAATAATAAAAGTACAATACACTTTACTTTTGCCAATATTTGAATTATGCCATCACTAATTTTTCCTGCGGCTGCGCTCGTGTAAGTGTGGAATTGAGGTATCTGCGGAACCGGTAATTTTTTTGGGGATGAAATGTACCCTATATTCTTTTTTGTACCCCTGACAACATTTACGAAAAATTACATGACGATCGGCTCTATCGTTATTACGTGACAGTGTGACAAACAAACAAACTCACATTCACATTAAAGTATAATATTAGTAAGGATTTAACCTCACACTCTTGAGCTACAGTGCAAACACAATACTATCATAAATAAATATTAATTACTTTTTTATTTATGTAATGGAGCATTCTAATCTTAGGTAAATTACATACAATTAAACGCGATTTACCCTTGACCCGATCATTTCTGAAAGACAATTGGAGGACGTGGATATATTTATAAATACCAATGTACAACTCAATTAATGTTTTGAGCTATTATAATATTATTTAGTTTTTCTTTTTCTTAATTATTTTAAGTAAAAATATCTAAAATATAGATTACCCCAGTAACAGAATCATAAAATCGTTATGTACTATTTATTTAAAAAAAACGCAGGCATACATATTAGTAACAAGAGATTCATTTTTTTTCAGCTGTTTGAAGTGATATTTATATTTAATTTCAATTCTGTTTACAATAATATTAATGATTTCTTATAAGTATAAGAAAAGTGTTAAGGAAACCTTAGTAAATAATTACTTACACGAGAGTTTCTTCTGATGTATGTGAGATCCTATTATCTACTGCCTACTATAATTAATTCTACGTATAAAAAATATACGTAATCGAAAACAAAATGAATTTTTCTTAATTAATAACCGTTCGTGATTTTGCAAATGTTCATAATAGAGTATAAATTAATTACGATAAAACGTTACTATGAATAATTTCAGGGATAATTTAGCTTTCTATTAGTGATTCGCTTATGTCCTTCAAATATATTGTACAAATACCGTACCCGACTTTCAATTTGATATGTCGCGAAGAAGACCGACATAGTCGACTCAGTTCAGTTTCGTATAGAGTTGTCTTTGTCTATCGCAGTCATTGCGCTGTGCGACAGAGAGAGCGCTTTACTGAAGCAAAGCGAGCCGATCTTAGCCGCACATTTCACTCTTACCCTACGTGATGAATCAAATACCGGGTACTCTACCTTTGTCTAATATTAGTATTTGGCATAGTTTTAACCGACATCATTGCAAAATATATGTAGATGCAAAATTCAATTCATATTTAAATTCCATTCAACCAGATTTTATAATACCAGGTACCGGTTACGCTTATTTATTATAAACGGTTGTTATAATATCAAAGTTGGTAATATTAAATCTGACTTATAAATCTAGCGTCAATCGCTAGATTACGTTTACAAGCGTGGGCAACGCTTGCCATATTTCAGATAGCAACATCTAGTGTTTAATACATTTGATAATACGTACGAGTTACTAGACAAACGTATACGTACTAGACAGCACTTATATTGGCTTGTCCGAGCAGACACATGTTTTATTAGCTAAATTGTTTTAATGATATAATAATTCATCCACTAATATTATCAATTGTGGTAATGAAAAAACGTAATACTCTTTTTACACCGCGCTTTGTAATCTATCTTACTGTACTGAATTGTATTACTTGTATGTATAAAAATGGAAGATGGTATATCTGTGACAGAAAAACCATGCCATCGAAATTGGCTCTTTTTTTTCATGGATAATGATATCATATCCATTTTAATAAACTTGGGACTAAATTGCCATGGGTTATGTATTTATTTAATTTTTTTTTTAAAGTTTTATATTACAACTAGCTGTTCCCGCGACATTGTCCGCGTGGAATAGATACTTTGGGCCAACGGTAACACGCAGCGAAAGCTCTCAAGAGGAAAGGAAACCCAATTTTGGAACATTCTTCATTGGTGCTCCGCTCCTATTGGTCTTAGCGTGATGATATATAGCCTTACTCGATAAATCGGAACAGTAGTTCCTGAGATTAGGGCGTTCAACCAAACAAACCCTCCAACTTTATAATATTAGTGTAAATTAAAAGCGAACCAATCAGGCGATTGCTAATAGCATACATATTAATAGTTAGTAAAGGATATTAGGCGGTTATTTGACTCCATACTAGTATTATAAACAATTGTTTTGCATACATCGTTATTTTATAAGCAGAAATGTAGATAGAACTTCCCTATAAAGTGATAGTGAATGTGCAAAATGTAATTGTAGATGCATCACCCTTTTTCTCTCGCAGTGCATCGTTTATTATTTTCTAGTGTGCAGAGTATCATCGGTAGTAATGGAATAAATGAAGAACTAGAATAGACTAAGTACTTAGTATAACAATCCAGTGACCTTGGATAAAACTACGTTCATAATTGTGAATAATAGTCGACGACAGGTTACGGTAATAATTCGAAATAAGGTGGAATTATTTTTTTCCTGTGTATACGCATTTCGTTTATAAAAGTTGGCATTATGTAAATAAAGAATTTAGAAATATTGTGCCTAGAACATTCTTATTAGCATTTACGCCGATCATTCATTGACAAACTCTAATATCTTTATACACGTAGCCAGTGTTTAAGCAAGCACCAGTTCGCCCATAAGAACATGCATAGCCATTACAATTTTCCATGCCCTAAAACACATCCAGCAAATTGTGACGCTTAATGGAACGTACACGTGTCTCAGTTCTATTCGTGCTGAAGAACTACATCGTGCATATTTATTGCCCTTTGTTTATCATTTAATAACCAGTGAGGCATCAGACTGTAATTACGAACTAGCTACGATATCAGTACGTTTATCGCTCGCACAGATTCATATTGTTCGAGTTAAACATTACGCGTGACTAATAAATATAATATAATTTTATATATCGTCACGTATATTTTATATAAACTCATTATCAAACAATAATGAGAGGGTGTTTTATTTTATAATACTTTGTAAATTTTATGTAATGTATACATATAAACTGAAATGTCTGTTATTTAACCTGATTAGTATCTAAGACGACTGAATTGATTTATACAGGTATTTCGAATGGACTAGTTTTGACTGACTGACTTGAAAGACTGAGACTTTCAAATTTTTTTTAAATATTTTATTACACTTTTTAATAAAGACTAAGCAGTAATCATAAAATTCAAGAGAGATAATTTTAAATCGGTAAAAAGATTATAGAGGTTATTATATATATTATATATTATTATAGAGGGGTGGTAGGGTTTTACAGACTGGCTGGGTCGCAACCACCATGTATATGGCGAAACAGCCCGCGATAGTGATTCGTTTCTGCGGGTCGCGTTTCGGGATCAGCCTACGCATATCCAGCTTTTCGCAGGCCGGCATGACAACGGCGACCAGCGATGGATAACGTGTCACTCGGTGGTCGCCGTTGTTTTTGGATTGTACTGTGCTTACCATCAGGCACAGTGCAGTCATTTTGCCGAGCTACAATAAAAAAAAACACTAAAAAATATCAAAATTACATGTACACACAGGCAGCGTCGTCGTCGCTAGTCTGACGCAAGCACAATACGTCATGACCATGTCGGAGTCATCGATGACGCGAACTCATAAGTTTTTGCCCTACCAAATAACTTTTTTAGTACTCAACGCAGCTAGAGAAGTTTTTACTTCAAAAACAAAATATAGACACTCATTTCTCATGACATAACAAAACCAAGGTTACTGGAAAGAAGACGTGAGTAGCAGCTAATAAATAAAATACGTGTAGGTGTAAAAGTCAAGTAATGTACACTGTAGAGGTTTGCGGAGAACCGTTAATTCTGTTATTTTCGAAAATTTAATCAATTGCAACTCATCTCAGTAATCTTAATGTATGTACTGAGTAATATTTAAAATGGTCGAGGCAGACATAAGGACTGCCGACAGAAGTGAAAATTTAAAACAATAATATAAATGGGTTCTCTTTTTAATATTCATATTAATTATAGTGTGAATGACAATATTTACATTTCAAAACTTGTTTATTGAAATATAACATTAGTGTGGCTTTCATATATATTGGCTCTCGAAGCAATAATTATATACATTTTTATATAATCTATTAATCAATCAAACAAACGTATGATGACCTATAAAATATTAGTATTACATGTACACAGGCCCCAATACTACTCGTCGCTAGTCTAACGCAAGCAGCGTAAGCCCAATACGGCCGGTCATGCTTACGTAGCATGTCATGACGCGAAATTATAAATTTATCTCCTGTCAAAAATACCACTCAACTCGCCTAAACAAGTTGTCACCTCAAAAATCTTGAATAAATAAAAATGAATACATAAGTTTACGGAAAATGATATTTGACATATACGTTCATACCCGTACGGATTTATGCAAATAAGCCAGATATATTTTTTTGTATTATTTTATGCGATCTTGCCGAACTCTGTAAACACTGAAATACTGTTAACAAATTCTGTTTCAGATCTCGTATATTTATTTATTTTATTTCAAGAATAATTTCAATGATAATGTTCGCATCCACGCAAACTAGCGCGTGTAAATTAATCGTCACTTAACAAAATTCACGCTAACGTTTGTTCCGACAGTATTCACCCAAATTTGAAAACACGAATGCAGAATCTAAGACATATAACGGTAGCCGAGACGTGATAAAATTCCGCGATCCTTTTTTAACTCGACCTACAATAAAATATATTTACCAACCAATTTCCTTTTAGAATTTGCCTTCTCATGCATGTGAAAGTAGTTGAAATTATTATTAAAGCTTCGATAAAGATTCTAAATTTAATTTTAGAAGTAATATTATTTTTACACGCATGTAATATTGTTTCCTTATTTATAGTATAATAATTATTCCAAGTTTTAGCTCATATATATACCTATTTAATTAGTTTATAGCGATTAACGTATATTGTTATTTTGTATACAGTACAGAAGTGTAATGTTATATTGTTGTTGTTTTCAACATTGTTACAAACAAAACTCTGAAATAATTTAGTTTTTAATCTGAGAATTTACCACATAAAAGTCATCGTAAAGTACAAAAGCAAAATATATCATGGTAGTAAATATTATTGCTCCATATTATACCTATATATATGTGGTTTTAAAATGAAATACGTAGTTTTCAGTTTCGTAGATTTTAAATTATTCTTTCTAAAAAGTCAGTGATTAAGAATGGAAGGATAAATTAAGGTTTGTTATACACTAAAGGACGTTGTGCTGATATTATCATTATCATCATCATCATATATATTAATACGTGAAGCCTAAACTTTGTATCCCTTTTTAAGGGAATTGGGCGAACGGATGAACGTGAAATTCGGCATAGTTAAAGTTTATATGGAGGAGAAGTGCAGAAAGCTATTTATTTTATATAAAATGCATTAAAAGCATATTAAATTAATTAAAATATGCATTACTCACACTACTGCTTCAATTTTACACAACACATACACACATGTAAATAAAAAAGACATTTTGACATCTGTCAATAAAGGAATTCAAAAAAGGTTGTGAAGGAGGTTGCTATGCTCGACTGTATGTATTATTTTATTCTTACGTTCCAATCAATCAATCAATGAACTATGGTCGAATGTCGACCTCTGGGCGCCCACTAGTAAAGATAAAAAGATGATATAAAGTTTAAAGACGTGTTTGATTTGAATTGCTGGAATATCCTACATATACGTACAGATTTATAACAGCAACTTGGTATAATCAATTTGGATATCATACGTCACAGAATAACAAGTGTACAAACATTGGTTGACTAATGACCTTATAGTGTGGTTTTTATAAACAAATTGTAATAATCAGTAGCTCCCTGTATCAATATAATATCCTCACAGTATGTTTATATTCGTGTCGTCAGTGAGGTCGAATATACGTTCGTACATCGACCATGACGATATTTAGACCATGAACACGGAAGCCGACGAACTTTGTTGTACACAAATGTGGGTATTCGTAAATTACATCTCGGTCTTTATTGGAGTTCGTCCCAAAATAAAGTTATTTCCGTAGGTCTGTGAAATCGTTTCAGTAAAAGATATCACGATATTCGAGACCGTTGGCCTATCGATCCACATAATAGGAAGTTTGCTCATTATAATATAATTAAATAAAATAGTACAATATCCGAAGAATAAGATATTTGGCACTACAACTATTTTTACTTGGTCATAGATCCAGTTCCAGAGGCAGGGCCAAAACATATTAGACCGTTGTAGTGCTAAAGGACATGAAGGAGTGCAAAGATTTGCAATATCACGCAAGGATAAGAAAAGTACGAAAGGCTGAACACATCACGATATGGAACAAACATTTAGGAAGAGAGAGAGTACAATATTTAAAAATATAAAGTTTGAACCTTTTAATGGTAAGTTCAACCACGATGTGGAACAGATAGCCAGGAAGAGAAACACATGACAACGTTTCCCAATGTGATGTAATGTCAGAGCGAAGTGTAGAAGAAAATTACGAAAATCTGATCCCACCACTATATGGAATGAAGAAGGGAGTACGAGAGAGAAATAGCAAATTGTTAACTTTTAAGTGAATATAGATAGGGCATAGCAATGATGTCCGGGATCACGATACACAAGTAGTAACACCCGTCATAGTAGTCGTGCTTGGATATGTCGTGTTCCGGGTGATATTTGTACCCGGTTGGGTCATAACCTCTATTAACATAGTACAGTATATTAACATATACTCGTCAGAGAAGTTATAAGTACAATATAATACGTATTTATGCCTAAATTTGTTTTCTGCTCATTTATATTCAGAGGCCTAACAGTTTCGCCAGGACTATAGCCCCTTTGTGGTGCTACTATTTTTTTTTAAAGTGAATACTTTTTCTGCCGTTTGAGCGATTTTTTGTTAAGGGAAAAACTCATAGGTTATCGTCACCGATTACAACATGTTCGTGACGTATAGCGCTTGCAACAGACTAGCGACGCGTAATATAGCGCAGTCTGTGTGCATGTAATATTGATATCTTGTGTTGAGCTTGTGCAGTATAATAATTATGTATTAAAAATTAATAAAAAGTATACAATTATTACTTGAAGTGTCAATAGATGTGACAGCTAGACTAATATATTTTTTTTTCTATTTACAAACTTTTTTTTTGAAATTAAAATGATTCGTACTACAATTGACTTAAAGATTCAAAAAATAACAGTCATTAAAATAACAGTTATTCCTTCCGTCGACCAGTCCATACGACTGCCTCGCCTTTTTTTAAAGCATACATTTTGTAAACACGGAAACATTCACTTATGAAGTAGAGATGTGGTTTTAAAACCTCCACCTAACAACAAACTATTTCTATTCTTTATTATTATTTGGTGACTTCTTTTCTCGATATAATAAGGGTCAACAGAATGGGTGAAAGTCACAAGATGTGAAAGCCATATAAATATAGTTCGTTATAGTAATACAATTTAATTGGCAATATTGAAAATTTGCGTGACACCCGTTGAACACTTTTCGTGATTTTATAAAAATGGCTACATATAATTTCACCAATAGTATTACTTCCGTTTTATGATCTGGTTTTTTACTACTAAAAAGTCGACATGAATAACAAACTCTTCTCATTTTCAACGATTCAGGCGAGAGACAAAAATTGAATATTGGGAATGTTTCGCGGAACCAATTAAAGCATGAGTCTTATGAAAATACATGATGTCATACTTTTATTTTTTATATTAGTAGATGTTTGCGAATTCATAGAAACCACCTACATGATTTATCTGGGTTTACGGTCGCCTATGATTTATATTTTTTTATTCTAATTATTCATTACTACTCAGTCCTTATGGAAACCGCAACGATATGTAGCGTAGATAACTATTTGAAAATTCCTCTATCTACTAATATAAGTCTAACCAGAATGAGGTTTAGTCATAACAGCGGTTAGCCTGGGTACATAACAGAAACTTCAATTTTATTTGTACGTGTAGATTATGCAAAATTAACAATAATTAGAATAATGCGAGGTGGTGGTAGGGTTTTACAGCCCGACTGGGTCGCAATCACCATGTATATGGCGAAAAAGCCCGTCATAGTGATTCGCTTCTACGGGTCGCGTTTCGGGATCAGCCTGTGCATATCCAGCCTTTCGCAGGCCGGCATTACATTGGTGACCGGCGATGGATACTATGTCACTCGGTGGTCGCCATTGTTTTTGGATTGTACTGTGCTTACCATCAGGCCCAGTGCAGTCATTTGGCCGTGCTATAATAATAAAAAAAATGCGAATGATTGTTTGGTTGTTACGCTTTCACGTCGTAACTACTCCACCGACCATCATAAAAATCTACATACACGTTGTCAAAGATAAAGGAAAGAACATATGGTATCTTTCATCTAGAAAAAGTATTATTTCTGAGAGATAAACATAAAAGGATAAAGCAAAACAATTACCAAATAACACGCGGTCTAGTTTTACTATATTTTCTTACTAGCTGACCCGGCCAAGTGTTACTATGGCTCAGTTATTATATCATTACATATTGATAAGAATTCATAATTGTTGTTGATACCAAGAAACATCACTTAACGACTTAATTTTTTTTATATAAAGAAACTACTTTTTATGCCTTAAATATAAAAGTTAGACATATGCTGTCGCTGACTTTATTGTAGGCATTCTCAAGCTCTACAACTTTTCTCTAGAATTCAATCATATATCTCTCATCGTTAGGGCAGCGTTCGTAAGAAACGTTTTCGTTCGACCGTTTTTTCTCCGACTTACTTTGCAAATCCGACTACCACAAATAAGTCTTTTCACTTTTCGGGTTAATATATAGTCTATGCCACTCACAAATAACGTGGCTTTCTATTGGTAAAATAATTTTAAAAATCGGTTTAGTAGATCCAGATATTACCCCCTACAACGTCACAAGCTCACAAACTTTACCTCTTTATAATATTAGTATAGATTGGTATATATACCTATATTCTTCTAATAAATCATATTTTAATACAAGTTTTATTTTTAATAGTGATAACATTATACACGTGAGACTCAACTCGTTGATAGATAGATTAAGAAGTTTTTTTATAACATATAAATACAAAAATAAAGTAGTTCACTGCTGATTCACCTTTCCACAAACATTTCAAACCACTGAGATACACGGCGGGAGTTGAGGCTCACACGTGTTATACAGAATTAAACGGGCGAATAACGCATCATGCTGAGAGATAATTTTTCAAAAGATAATCAAAAACGTCTTTTTGTCACACAATCCTAATGATAACCGATAACAATCTAGTTTTTACTTTACTATAATTTATTTCTTGATTATACTATATGTTATATACTTTATATATCTGGTTGTGACGTTGTATGTACCATGACTTCATATATTTTATGTACAAAAATATAACCACTAAACCGCTTGCTGAATTTCAACATACATAGCCAAGCTACATTTTTTTGGATACGAACCACATGTCATAATACGTAAAACCGAGATAATATGAATAATTAAATGTTTTTAAAATAACCTAAAAAGTTATTTTTTGTCTTGTGAAATTTTATAACTTTAAGATTTCTTTCCATCTCATCATATCTTGTTCTTATTTTTCCTTATTTTCACACATAGTTACACAATTTTGAAAAATATTCAAAACATGAAGTCTCTAGCTTATTAGGATGTACAAGCCCATGACAAAGATTCACCAAGTCAATAAAAGGAAAAGCCAAAACGAAATAGCAAAAATATTCCATTTAATTTCTATCTAATTTAAATATATAAATAATACTAGCGGGCCTGGTGGACTTTGTTCTGCCTTGAAAAAAAAAATCTAAAAGTCAACCGTAGCGCCACCTACCGGGTCCAATTGTGAATCTAAACTATTCTCGGATCCACTGGAACACGCCCACAAAATTTCATCAAAATCGTTCCAGCCGTTTAGGAGGAGTTCAGTGACATACAGACGTACAGCAGAAATTTATATATAAAGATATATATAGAAATGATTCAGAAATTATTAAAAACACTTTACCGGAACGTGAACATATAAAAAATAATTATACATATGTAGCTGAGTCACTATGTATATACCCATATATATTATTAATAATCAGTCAATTTTATATGTTGTGTGTATAAAAACAATTGAACTTTGATAATGGAAAAACTCATAACTCATATTAAAAGCTGAACAAGCGTTAAAACTTGTTGCCATGGTAGGTATCGCTTCATAATATGCTTACAAACGGTATTAATATTTCCCTTAATTGTGGGTTTTACATAAAACACATGATCTTGCCTTGTATTGTGATAACCCGTAATAGTAACCTTGTTGCTAAAGGATTTTTATAGATTACATACATATTTAATCGTTCGGTTTATGAGTTACGTAATTGCTTTAGTTAAATTATAACACTAAAGAACGTTTATAGTCCACCGATTGCGTTAGAATTAAATTGATTTAATTTTCAACTTATAATCTATATTAGGTAGAGATGTAGGTGGTAGAGCCACGCTGTAGCAATTCCTGGTTTCAGCATGAGTCGGTCGGCTCGCCCGGGGTACAACTACCCGACCCACAGTAACACCCACGTGAAGTAACAGTGCTAGAGCATTGTTGCGTTTCGTTCGGTCAGTGAGAGCGCCGGAGGACTACCCCCTCCCCTCCTCAATACTCCTCTCAGCAAACACAAGCTGGCAACGCACTTACGACTCCCCTGGTGTTGCTAGTGTAGTGTATGGAAAGCGGTGATCACTTAACATCAGGTGACCCGTCCGTTCGTGTGCCTCCTATAATAAAAAAACTAAAAAAAACTAGTCTATATATACGTGGTTACTAATATTATAAAGCTGAAGAGTTCGTTTGCTTTAACGCGTTAATCTCAGGAACTACTGGTCCGATATGAAAAATTACTGTTAGATAGCTCATTTATCGAGGAAGTCTATAGGCTATATATCTTCATTTTTTTTTAATGTCATAAGTGCCAAACGAACAAGTGGGTCACCTGATGTTAAGTGATCACCACCGTCCATGGACACTAACAACACCAGAGGAGTTGCAAGTGCGTTGCCACCCATTGGGGGGAAGGGTTAGGGGAGGGAGAGGGAGAGGAGAGGGGAGAGGGGAGGGGAGGTGGGCCTTCGACGCTCTCACTGACCGAACGAAACGCAACAATGCAAGCATTGTTACTTCACGTCGGTTTTCTATGAGCGGGTGGTACTACCCCGGACGAGCCGACCCATTCATGCTGAAACCAGTAATAGTTTCAACGTGGCTCTACCACCATGTATATCATCACGCTAAGACCAATAGGAGTGGACCACCAATGGAGAATGTTTCAAAATTGGGGTTAACGTACGTATTATATAAAGATATTTTCACCTTCTACGTAAAGGAAGCCGCCAGGTAAAGTTAGCGTTAGCCTAAAATGATTTTTCACGCTGGCGGAAGGTAGTAACTAAATATATTTGTTACTAAGTACCGGTGTTATATCTACACAATATATAATTTAATTTGCTTTCAATATTGATAACATTTATATGAAAAGCCCTCAGGTTCAATAAATCAGTACAGACACTCAATTAATTATACCGCTTAGTTTACAACAAAAGGATCATGACATGGTGTTTCTATATTAGTACCAAGTATGAAGCGACTGCGATTTTGCGGTTTTTGATCTTTCTTTCTACGGTTTGGCTTTTAATTGTATGTATGTATGAACAAATATTCAAGGAAGTAATTTATTTCTTATACAATATCAAAATATAACAGTCTTGACACCGTAAATTAGACCCTTTATCTATATAAATCCTATAAACTATGATTTATTAGGCCAACATGACGTAACAATAACATAAACATTAAAAACCATAATGAGATTTATGTCGTTATCGATACAAATATTCGTTATTTTTAGGTCAAGATCGATGCTTCAAAAAATAAAGATAATAATGTAATTTAATTCTACTTGCTATTCTACGCCAATTATGTAACATTATAGATTTATGACGTCATATAGTGAAACATGAAGATGATATTTTTATTGTTTAGAAATGTTTGGTTTATGATAATATATAAAAAATATCCAGTAGTTCTGAGCATTTTTATATGATATGGATAATATAGTGAGTACCACCAAAGGCCGGCAACGCACTTCTGACACCCCCGGTGTTGCTAGTGTCTATGGACGGCGGTGATCACTTACCATCGGGTGACCCGTCTGTTCGTTTACCTCCTATAATATTAAAAAAAATCCGCAAAACGTATTCGTACATTTATTTCAAAACTCCCTTAACCCAATCTGAACTTAAAAAATGAATAACTTTACGAGTAACTACAATACAATTAAATTACAAATTAACATAACATATATTAAATATATTTTATCGTAGCATATCTATACACAGCATTTCAAACTCTATGTAAAACTAGATAGATTATGTATTTTATATTTGATTTTATTATTCAATACATCAATTATAATTGGTCTAATTTGATTAGGCCTCGATAAATTGGTATTTGGACTAAGTAAAAAATAATGTGACAATACAGTAAAACCGTATGAATACCATTCTCTTTCATCTCGGGCTCAGTTCTGGAATCTAAATAGAACTCCGACATAATTTCTTACAAAACAACAATAAAGACTTTTATTCTCAATCCGTGTAAGCTATTCTGTTTCCTCCTCCGAGATCAAAACGTCACTACTGCTAGGATTGTTCAGGTAGTGTTTAAAATTAATTGCTTCGTTTATAAGTATTGGGTATGATCGTATAGTTAGTAATACTGAAAACATCGTCTATAATTAATTAGCTCAAAGGGCATTTGTAGAACGAATGAATTTAATTAATGTTCTGGTGCAATATCACTGTGAAAACATAAACACTCAAGAGCGACACAAACTTCTACGTAATATTACCCAATTACTTATAAATCTGAAGTAGCTAGGTTAATATATCTTAAATCCAAGTAAATAAACATTCCTCCTATAAACAATGAAAGATAATAATTATCATAGGAAATATATATTTTTTTCTTTATAGTTACACGGCAAAATGACTGCACTATGCCTGATGGTAAGCACAGTACAGTCCAAAAACAATGGCCACCACCGAGTGATACACTATACATCACACACTATCTATCGCCGGTCGCCACTGTTACGCCGGCCTGCAAAACGCTGGATATGCACAGGCTGATCCCGAAACGCGACCTGCAGAAGCGAATCACTATGACGGGCTTTTTCGCCATATACATGATGGTTGCGACCCAGTCATGCTGTAAAACCCTACCACCCCGCTTTCGCCATTGCCTCGTTCGTTATTCAGCAGGGTTCACCACGTGCAGGTGAGGTTGGCTTGGGTGTCTCAAGTCTTATGATATTATTCGACACTCCTTACACCCCTATATTATATACATGAATAAAGATTTACTAATTTTTATTTTATTTTTGGCAACCAATCTTCCAGATTATTACTTCCATTGTCGAAAAGATTATAATGTTATAGGCTTGCGAAATTTTCAATGTTCTAGCAAGATGGCGGCCCCTTTATTAGAGCTTTGCAGGGAGTTTTTGTGGCATCTCTAATTCCCGCTCTGTGACATTCAATTCCATCCACTTCATTTATGCACAATAATCGAACTATATTACGTAAAATGCCACCGATATTATTATAAAAAAAGTGTGTGTGTACTTATGTACACGCGTTAGAAGTTATACTTCTTTGGCGTAACAAGATAAAAATCTTTTCAAAATTTTTATCTTTTGCTTTATTCTACGTTTGTACAAAAAACGACACTAACAATAGAAAAAAGGTATTTATTACATTGAAAGTTTTAATACAAAAAAAACAACAACAAATACAGAGAAACAAAATGTTGATTATAACTAACTTCAGGGTGTCGGTTTTTCATGACGGTGCGCGCGCGCATCTTAATAACTTCAGAGTGTCGGTTTTTCATAACGGTGTGTACGCGAATTGTAAAAATTTACTCTCATCATTTTTCCCTAATGCGCCAAAAGAAGTATAACTTCAATATAGAGTCAAATAACACAAGATTGTGAATAAAATATAAAACTCCAATGAACATAGATATTTACCTACACTTGTATGTGTTTTTTTTAAGCTAATACGTCAGGGCTGTCAATTATCAAGATATCAAACAAATTTAGTTGTGTAGAACAAATGTATACTTCGGATACTCAGAGTTGATACCACCCCTGATTGACTAATACTTGCGAAACATTGCCAGACTTTGTAGTAAAAATCGTTGAGATGATAAAAGGAAAAGAACGTCATTTACTTGGAATCGACTACGTAATAGCTCAGTCTATGGCAATAGGTCATATAGTCATTATGAGTCATTTTGTCGTCAACAAATTTCAAAAGGCTATCACGCGTCCTTCTATTGAATGCGCTACAATTGTAAATATACGTTTCTTACTAAATGGTGCCGTTCTCGTGGAAATGGTTTTGTTTTTCACGATATGTACTTGGATGTGGCCTACGTTTCATTAACGATTTTTGAAATGAAAACTTTTTTAGGCGCGTTAAACACTCTTTTGTGTGAATAAAAATCATGTACTCGCGTCATCGTCACTGAACGCTTTCCATGAGCTATTTTTTTTATTGTAGCACGGCATAATGACTGCACTGTGCCTGATGGTAAGCACAGTACAATCCAAAAACAATGGCGACCACCGAATGACACACTATACATCGCCGGTCGCTGTCATGCACAGGCTGATCCCGAAACGCGACCCGCAGAAGCGAAAAATGGTGGTTGCGACACAATCAGGCTGTAGAACCCTACCACCCCGCTTTCGCCACTGCCTCGTTCGTTATTCAGCAGGGTGCACCACGTGCAGGTGAGGTTGAAGTGGGTGTCTCAAGTGTTAGATGTTATTCGACACCCCTTACACCCCAAAATATGTATAATGTGTATAGATGTGTACTTTTAGGATGAACAAAAAACGTGAAACTCGCGTTATCGTCACCGCACTCTACCTATGAGCTATATGTATACTGTTTTATTATCTGGGCAGGATAACGTCCGCCGGGCCCGCTAGTTTTAAATATTTCAGACCATAGTTAATTTCAAAATTCAAAGGAGAAAACAATTCCATTGTTTTGAGTTTTCACTTCCCTCGGCAGTCCTTATGACAGCTTCGGTTTTGTTTATTTGTCATTATTAAAGAACCGCTACAATCCTCTTACCGATATTCAGTTACCAGTGTGACTTCTGCTTAGCCATTACGGCACGGTGCAATGTTATATGCTATATACTGTAAGGTAAGGTCTTCTTAGTCCGTTGAATAGTCGTTACGAAAATGAGTCGGGCAAACAACAAACTCTTCTTTTTTATTTATAACTAACTTTTACTACTAGTCTGACCGGTTTTTTTTCTCGAACTGACTACGCTATTGACCTGGCAAGGTCTTAACAGCTTCACCGGCTGACCGCAACCGCTGTACCACGCCTTAGGTATCGTGGGGAGGTGGGGAGTGGGAAGGAAAGAGCATCAACTCACATGAGATTCGTAATGCCAGACAGATCTTACGATATCAAAGCATAATTTTTGAAGCTGTATATTTACGAATAATGTCTGTATATCCAATCTATATATAACAGCTTCGCTCATATTAATGTGGATTTGATCGATCTCTTGTTATCAGTACATTTTTTTCGGATTATACCTTATGCCCCTTTTCTATACCCCGGACGACGTGTATTCAAATTTTAATAAACTCATATTCGCATTTATAATAGTGGTAAGGATTATGTATACTTTATTTTACCTTTTGTATTATATTGTATTGTATTGTACCTTATTGTACCTAAAAAATTGTACCTTTAAACAAATTACCTAAAATATATTTATGCCAATTCTACGATTCATACTATCGACGTATACCGTATAGTCATCATGTACTGATGTACAAAACAATGGAGACGTTAAGATAATTGTTAACCTTGTGGTGCAAATCCGAAGCGTATTTAAAACATTACATGATTTGTTACAGCCGTACACCATTGTTATATTTTGTTTAACAGTAATCAATTGTTATTATATAAGTGATTTCAGGTACAAATGTTATCCGTAAAAATACAATTATTTTGTACAAATCTCTAGGGTTAATCGAACCACATTTAGATCGATTAACTACAATCAATATTAATAGATATTCTAAATGTATTCTATCGACTAGCACACTAAATATAGTATACTTCAGAAACATATATAACAATGATTAATTGACAAAAATTAATGTGGTCGAAGTTTTATGTCATTGTACGAGCGGTTTTAATAGTACGTAATAAATGAATGATTAATAAAACTTTATTGAACGAATCCATTAGGGTTTTAATGTATTTTCTTGACTCTCAGCCCATACGTTAATAAAAAAAAACTTTTTTTTCTTAGTCTTTACAATCATCGGGAAAAATTTTATTTTATAAATTTTCTATATATATATTATACTTCAATAATATTTGTATAAGATGTTAAAATTATATATTTACTAGCTGATTCCTTTTGTACTTTGTTGGACTAAAACAAAACGGCAAAAGGACAATCAAAAATAAGAAAGTGAAAATAGTAAGCAGTAAAAATTCTACACTCAATACTCATAGTCGTATTGTGTCGATTTAATAGCTCTGACGTGAACAAGCCTTAAAGGAACTGTATTTTCATTATATATAGATATTTAGAAGACAACAATACAGATTAAGACAATACGTTGTAGCTTATGCTTCTGCTAACTTATTAACCTAATACATATAAATCTTAAGAACATATGTGTAACTTATTCTAACAAAACAGGATTGAGTGAACGGAACGGACCTTAACAATTTTATTTTTTTAAATTGCTTCTATGTAATACTCGTGGTCTGAATATAATATTGCAATTATCTGTGAAAAAACACACAGTCTCAGTGTAGTTGTTATAAAACCATAATCTACATTCAAATCAGAACTTACTCTTTAAGATATTAGATGGGATAAATCGTATAAACTTCTGGGATTGGATTTCAACATTTTGTTGCGCTCCTTAAACAAACCAACCAACTCTTTATAGTTTGGTTAAACTCTCTGTTCACGTTATTATGATAATGTTTAATTATATAATTATCATAGATATTAACCTACGTATTATGAATGCGGAAGTAACTTGTACCTACAACGATGCCATATAAAGGAAAAACACCGATAAACAACAGCAGCTAAATATTGTATTCACAATAACGTAATAAAAAAAACTAACACCATAATTCATAATAATTTGTATAATAAAAGTCAAACAGAAATTTATGTATGGGAAATTCAGGGTTAAACAACTTTTACAGAACGAATATCGTTATACGTGAATACATATTAAGCGTGGAAACTATAGCTATTTTAATATAATTATATCGCAGTGAAATTATTTTTTGTCACTGCTATTTCACGGATTATAAATGAACATGAGATTATTATCACCGTACCTGTGTAGACTCGGAACCTTCACGCGAACGATAGCTCGTCATGTTATACAAAATATGAACGCGTTACGATTGCCACGTGAACGACCTTTATTTTTCATTAGCATATGGCAAATGATTTTTCTTATCATATGATAAATAGCAGTGACACATGACATGTTCCATGCGCGATACACTTTAAGCCTAAGATAGCTCAATGTAACATTTTAGTTTACGCAAAAAATAAAAAGATGCCTAATAAATAACATGTGGCATGTCAAAAACTTCTAGCTATAGAATCAAAAACATGTGGATAACATAAATTATATGTTGTTTCGGCACAAATTCGATTATTTAAATTTGCTATTGCGTTGTAATTTTAAAAATAAAATATACTTTGCTTGTATAGATACCTATAGTTCGTTAGTGTATTATTACTTCTTTTTATTTAAATATTTAAAATCAAATCATTAAATACGAAACGCCAAGGTACATGGACAATTCGAGGCTACAAGAGCCTCAATTAAGTACCTTATTTATATTTAGTTAGATTACTCATATTTCACATTCTAACTTTTGGCGTCGCGTCGGCGCGTATCAAAACTCATTGTCATTAATTAGTCATCATTGGTTTTTCATGAAAACTTGTCGACGTCGGCAGCCGATATCACGTTTTTGCCCTGTCTAATGAACGAGGTGTTAAATTACGTCTTTAAAGATGTATCGAATGTTTCATAGTTTGTCATTCTAGACAAATTATACATAAAACAAAGTATATATAATAGGTAATTCCATTAAATTTATTTTATGCTATATAAAGTAAGCAATAACTATGCTAAGTATGAAGCAAACTCGTTAACCCGCTTCATTATTTAGTACATTTCCGACACTGTTTAGCCATGAACACTGTTTAGTTTTAATACTGACGAAATGAAGTAATTTTATCAGAATTTTTAAATGTGCTTTTGTGTATTATATCGGAATTTATTGTTGTTACCTAATGTGTTTCATTTTTTTTAACACAACAGCTTTCCCGTGACGAGTAGGTGTCTCCCAACTAATTCCATACGACGGTCTCGATTATTTTTCGTAGCCAACCTAGATTAAATTACCAAATTTATTTGTCATCTGTATATTAATTTGCCTTCATCGTTTTCTCTAAACTTGTGGTGAATACCATTCTGTTATAATTATGGTCAAATTTATTATGCTACCTCATCGCATGTGTTTCGTCCATCGCCATTTAAATTTGTTAATGCTGTTTATGATTTTTGTTGGTTATCCTATTTCGTATGCTCTTTTCCGTTCTTATAGCGTGACTCCTATAATACTGTGTTCCATTCCCTTTTGAAATGCTCTTAATTTTAAGTGTAGGTTCGGAAACAAACTCACACATGTAACATTCATACGTGATATATGGTAAAACACACGACCTAGGTTTTTTTTCCCTGAAGTAGTATAATTTTGTGCTGATACTCATTTTTATTTAATTTCTATAATTACACGGCTACGTGATTGCAATAATTTTTGCGTACTATAAAAAAAGATGATATCATTGCAATTTTTTCTGTTGGTCTTTGTTAACTATATTTTTTTATCTTCGCTTTATAATTCCTGGCTTTTTTTGATCTGCTCTGAAGTACTGGCAAATTAAGAATATTACCGCCTTTATCAGTGATACTTTTACCAAATCTCTTGCTTTTCTTTACGATCGAAATCATATAAAATGTTAGCTGAATTCATAATCATACAAAATATCTGTGACCATATTAATTATTAGCAAAGACATATATACACAATACATTAAATTAGTAATCGGAGTTTTACAGTTCTTTCAATACATTTAATTTTATGATCGAAATTATAATGATTACGCGTAATGTTTAACTGGCGGTTGCTGACCGGAACGAGATATATCGAACCATACGATGTGACGGTTGACCTTATCATTTTTTTTTTACAAAGAATATTTTATAAGAAAATTCCATGATTCAGAAAAATACTTCATGCAAATATTTATATAACATTTATACTCTAATCTTTTATTTTAGCTTCACTATTTTTGCGGCTTCCACCATTTCTGATATGTAGTAGAAACTAGTTACCCGTCCCGGCTTCGCACAACTGTGCTAGGGAAGAAAATGAGACCAAATCTTTCTTTTACAGTATGAGCATGTAGTTACATTCAGTGACAAATAAGCAAATGAACTTCTATCTGTCAATATTTTTTAAGATTTCCATAGTGTTTTCTGCTTCACATATTTTGTATGTGGAAACTTTTAATACATTTTTTTTACGATTATTCTAACGTTTTCTTTTATACAAACCGTGTCCTGGCAAATACAAACACAACAAACATAATATTAACAGATAGGTGCAGAATTTCTGAAGTTATAAATACGTACATTCGACAATTTATATATTTATATTGATACTAGCGGGCCCGGCAGACGTTGTCCTGCCCTGATTATAAAAAAATCCTTGACAAATTATATACCAAAACGTTCCTCATGAATCACTTTATCCACTGATGAAAACAGCTTGAAAATCCGTTTAGTAGTTTTTGAGTTTATCGCGAACAGACAGACAGACGCGGTAGGGGACTTTGTTTTATACTATGTAATCATATAATTTAACAAACTGTTAAATAAAGTGAAATAAAGGTGCGTCTTCAAATATTTTCTAATATACGCATCAAAAATGTTTCAAGGTTGAAGTCACATTTATAAGAAGAGAACTCATTAGCTCAACGTAGTAATCGACAAGTATTTTACCTAAATAACGATGATTCATAATGAAAATTTGCAAATTTATATGTCAACTATGGGTAATTTAAACATTGGTATTACGTAAGTAATTCATGCCAAACTTGACATATATTCGACTGAGCGTCGCTATATCACACCATTGAAAATGTACGAAGCGTGCGGGTATGATCATCCTAAGTTGTCCTCGTTTTATAACCTACATTTATTTTATCAAGTAGTAATCAATTATATTTGGCACAAATCAAAAATAAACTAAAATTAATTACGAATACAAACAGTCTTTGATGATTACCGCAATATATAGATTATCTCTATGATATTATTCAAGAAAGCAGGCCACATCCTCATTACGCTATTGATTTGCGCGTGAAATTTTTTATCGATATATCTAATGCAGGTATAAAATACAGCATGTTTGCGATTTTTGCAAGTAATTATAGATAGTAATGTAAAAACAGCATGTCAATGATATAAAAATAGAGCGATTTATTTTTAAATTTTCTAGAACAACGTAGATACGTTTTCCTCGTGTATTCAGTCAGCGCGGCAACGTAGCTATTTTACGATTTGTTGATTCTAGCTGATGTTATGGTTTTCTTTTGTACTGAATCGATCGGTACATTTTTAAAATCCAACAACGGCAAATGTTTCCAATTTCTTACTTGTTTTTTAAAATGTTGTACCGTTCCGTAATTCTACATTCGAAACAAGGATCTGTTACATCGTTAAATTGTGGTTAAGTAACCAGCAAACTTTCACATTCGCCGTATTAGGTTTCCATATAAAATCCATTTTGATTATTCACATTGACAGTTGATTAAAATTTATCTCTCTAGTCCGGAGAATGATAAAGTATCACCAAACGTCTTATCTAAATAATAATATTAAATTAAACTGTTATGATTTTGTTTCAATTTATTTTAGTTATGTCTTATTAGTAAATTTCTAGAAATTATCGGGACATTTATTCTTAGAAAAATAATAAATTTTATTTCAAAACTAGCTAATACCCGTGACTTCTTTTGCGTTGAATATACTATTTTAACAATATATTTTATGTATAGCGAAAAAAAAAGACAAAAACAACTCAAAGGTTACAAAACTTATCTGTAAAAAATGTTATCCTTTTAATTTTCCTCTCCTGTGCATGCGCACTACACCGTTTACCCCACGACTCCATTATAAAAAAAGTGTGTGTGTACTTATGTACACGCGTTAGAAGTTATACTTCTTTGGCGTAACAAGATAAAAATCTTGTCAAAAATTTTATCTTTCGCCTTATTCTAGGTTTGTAAAAAAAACGACACTAACAATAGCAAAAGTTAACTATAGCTAACTTGTGTGCGCGCGCATCGTAATAACTTCAGGGTGTCGGTTTTTCGTAACGGTGTGCGCACGCATCGTAAAGATTTACTCTCATCATTTTTCCCTAACGCACCAAAAGAAGTATAACTTCAAAAAGTTATTATTATTATGAAGTTATTAATGATAAAAAATGCTGTTTTGTGTAATTTGTAAATATTACTGTATAAGTACAGTGAGAGCGCCGGAGGCCCACCTGCCCTCTCCTCTCCTCTCTCCTCTCCCTCCCCTAACCCTTCCCCCAAAGGGTGGCAACGCACTTGCAACTCCTCTGGTGTTGTTAGTGTTCATCGACGGTGGTGATCACTTAACATCAGGTGACCCACATGTTCGTTTGCCACCAATGACATAAAAAAAAATCTTATGGAAATATACAAAAATGTTATTTACAATTATTGTAAATTACGCCATAATAAAATAAATAGTTTTTGCCTAAAGCACGCACAACACCAAACCCCCATCGTTTTATTTATATCCATTTCTTTAACTATACTGTTTATATTACCAAGTTGTTTCAGGTAGATCAGTTGTATGTACAAAATTTAATTAAAAATAATGTAAAAAGAGAATTAAACAAAAACTGGTCAGAATTGTGTGTAATTAAGTTAGTCCGGATTTAAACAATGGGATTTAATCGCAGGCGAGCTAATCAGTGAACCTGCTTAGTTGTTATTAGTTGATGCTACCAAGGTTACCGACAGATTCTAAAGCGGCCATGATTTAATCTTTAATATTATTTCTTGATAATCAAACATTTAAATGCAAGGAAGAACAATTGCAATAACGATTCATGAGGCCAATAGAGCTGTGTGACAAAACTAACAATTTGATCTAACGAATTATTGCAAATGGATATTGGATTATAATACACTAGCTGACCCGTGCCCACTTCGTTGGGCGGTAAACATTTATAAAAAAAAACTCCCTTTTTTTACTTAAATATAGAAGTTAGACATATGCTGTCATTGACTTTTCTGTAGGCAATATCAAGCTTTACAACTTTTCTCTGGAACTCAATCATATATCTCTCATCGTTAGGGCAGCGTTCGTAAGAAATGTTTTCGTTCGACCGTTTTTTCTCCGACTTACTTTTCAAATCCGACTACAACAAAAAAGTCTTTTCATTTTTTGGGTTAATATATAGCCTGTGACACTCACAAGTAACGTGGCCTTCTATTGGTAAAATAATTTTTAAAATCGGCTTAATAGATCCAGATATTACCCCCTACAACGTCACAAACTCACAAACTTTACCTCTTTATAATATTAGTATAGATTATAACCTACACTTAATTTTATAAAGCTGAAGAGTTTGTTTGCTTGAACGCGCTAATCTCAGGAACTACTTGTACGATAAAAAAAAATCTTTTAATATTAGATAGCTCATTTATCGAGGAAGGCTATAGGTTATATATCATCACGCTAAGACCTACAGGAGCGGACCACTAGTGAAGAATGTTTCAAAATCGGGGTTAACGTACATCTTATTTAAAAATATTTTCACCTCTTACGTAAACGAATTAGCCCACATTAATCATACCACGCGGACGAAGTCGTGGACAGAAGCTAGTACAATATAAATTTATTTATTTATTCATTATTTGATCTTACAACAAATGTAAAAGGATAACAATATTGTATTTTTTATTTTATTTATATTGGTTATGTAAACATCGAATGGAAAATTTATACACAATTATAAAATAATTGATAAAATAGACGATATAATTATGTATTTTACATAATGAATGAAAATCCTATTCTGTTCGTTGTAATTCACTAGGAAAAAACTTGATGTATTTATAAACGAATTGTTAGTAACTTCGTCTAAATTGTTTATTATCTTTTATCTTGTAATATATTTCATACTATACTAGGGTACCCGGCGGACGTTACCCGACCCTGTTAATAAAAGAAAAATAATGACAAATTATATACCTAAACTTTCCGTATGAATCACTTTATCAACTGGTGAAAACCGCATGAAAATCTGTTCAGTAAGTTAGATTCTATCGCGAACAAACAAACAAACGTGGCAGAGGACTTTGTTTTATAATAGGTAGTGATTACAATAATATGATTTACTTACAAACTTCTCCTTTGTGTTTAGTAGTCCTTATAACAATTGTTTTATCTTAGAACTTTAATAACTAACTTTATATTCAATTAAGATATCGTAATATTTTTTTTAGGTAAAGACAAAGTGTCTAAGATATAAAACTAAATGAAATAGAAAGAATTCTATCCAGTAGTTTTTGCGTGATGCGCGCACAACTGCATATCTCCGTCATTTTACTTATATATAATATGATATTTAGCCACGCCTCTTCTACATAGTCTCAAAGTGACTAATTAACCAGTATACTGTAACTGTAAATAACTACTCAAAAATACAAAAATAAATGCTTAAAAATATATGTAGGTATTTCTGTCAGTCGACTTATATTGAAGTATGATGTCATTAGACTTTTATAAAAAAACACATTGTTACTATCCAATCGTGTCCGTTGTAATCATGATGTAATATTAATAATATTTTTATATTCAGTTATATCACATTTCTGTGAAGTTGAAGACAGAAACTGAAAATATCGGTTATTCGATTATCGTTAATCGTAAATCAGTTTCGAAGTTTAACGGTTTAACCGTTCAACCGGTTTTATAAACACAATCGCAAGAGACAATATTATAAAATGAAATAAAATATAGTGAGTTCTTTTAATTGTATTCGATTAATTTAATCGATGTAACATATATCATTATCTTTTGTCAATGCTAATTAATTTAAAAAGATTCGAACCGGTTTTACGAAAGTATTAAGACTGAAATCAATCAACATATTTAAAAGAAAAGTTGCATTTTTTTAAATATATACAGAGTACTTATATTGTTTTATATATTATTATATAGTTTTGTCAATTCATCATCTATCATATTCTGTATAGAAACCATTGCATTTCGAGTATGAAATGCCTTTTGGTGGGGGATTTTTTTTGGTAACTCTTTATATAATGTTATAGTTATAAATGTTATATTAATTACTCTTGGTTCTATAGGTAAACATAACAGGATAATGAATTGTATATTTAAAATTAGCCGGTACTCGCAGTTCTATTGTTATGAAAATATTTTTGCTGTTTTATGTACATTAAGTTTCTTTGTCTTTTTTAATTATTGTTTTGTTATTACTATACTTAATCCCTATAACCTTGTTATCGATTTGATGTTACCAACGTTGAATTATTTAATTAATATTTAGGATAATAACTAAATCGAAATTAAATATAACGTAAATAATACTCTTAAGTATTCTATAAAAAAAACTCGCTAAAATTGGTTCACCCGTTTTAGAGATTATTTCGGACAAACATTTTAGTTTATTTCTATATAGAGATTACATAAATTACAAATATAATTTACTAGCGAGCCTGGCGGTCGTTATCCCGCCGTAATAATAAAAAAAACCATGACAAATTATATACCTAAACCTTCCTCATGGACCACTTTATCTACTGGTGAAAACCGAATGAAATTCCGTTCAGTTCTTTTTGAGTTTATCGCGTACAAACAGACATATAAACGTGGCAGAGGACTTTATTTTATAATATGTATATGATTTTAAAAATGTACAGTGAATTTATATATTCCGTTTTTATGAACTTAAATGTACAGAGATGACTATAACGTAGTAAATAACTTTGCCTACTGTTTTCTGGTAAATAACCTACGATTATGTGAAACCATAACAATTTATCGGTGAGATACTAAAATGTTAGCGATAACTCAAGTAGCATACCTATAGTATATGTACATACAACGATGATAACAAAATATTCTCAAATAAATGCAACACTTATTCAAACATTGGTATCGGTATATCCTTGAACCATTTCTTTCAATATTAATTACTGAAACTATTTATATGTGTTTTTAACATTTATATCAGAAAATATTACTTATATGATTTAAACTAGAATACGAAACGCAAACAAACTCCAAACACATTTAGTTCTCATTTAATACTTAATATAGTAAGCCGTGTAATGGACCTCGTACATGAAAATAGCAAAAATGTAATAAAATATTGAAACTCACCTTCATATATGGACCTATCATAAAGAATATTTGTTTAACGTTTCGCGAAATAAAATTTCACGAAACAATTGGAAACACAAAGTCTACTACTAAATGTTCACAGCAGAATAATATCACAGAATAATTATACGTGAATACGGCACAATATACATGCGGTACTCGAATGTCACAATTTAGCACATGTTCCGGTTAATTTAACAGAGGAAAATGCTCGTAATAATGAAACTATTAATACTATTTCTTTTTAGGCATATTTTATTCTTTTAGTTAATTATTATTATAAAGGAACTACGATATCGAATTAAGAATGAGCGATTTTGAATTTGCGGCGGGAAATTAATGGCGCGCGCACGACGCGAATGTCTACCGTACGTTGTCCGAGCGGTGACTGGCTGAACGCTGCTAAATCCTACATTTGTATATTCGCGACGTTAAAAAATAAACGTAGAGGTGTGATGATCGAAGGCCCGTGGAGCGTTTCAAAGGAACGGTTATCTAACTGACGTATCCAATACACGGTACGGGTAAAGCCGAATGGCGCCAACTTCGAGCCGATTCCGTTCACATTCATTTCAGTAGCAGTAAAAAATGTTTATCAAGTAAAATTGATATTAACTAGGCTACATATTGCGTCAATTTAACCAAGTCTAAATTTAAAGTAAAGATTAGACACCCAGAAACAAAAGCGTGCTCCGAATAATATAAGTATGTTATTAGATTACTTTGGACCTGCGTTCTCTAGTTCATCCTCCTTTGTTTTTTTTTTAGTTCAAACAGTCCCGGTGCACACAAGGATTGAATAGAGATACTGAAAACCAACGAATGAAGTTTGTACAAGCATACTTTGTGCTTCTAGCTAATAAACTCATCCGGAATCATCAGCAAAGCAGGCCAGAGTACTCCAATTGTAACAATGAGGCATTTTACACAGAAATAATATAGAATTCATTTTTAATTTTGCACATAGTATATCACGTACGTCACATACACAAAACTCGAAAAGTTGAATTCGTTATGGTGTGTTCTAATGACATCTCATTGACAGCTGGAATAATTTTGACCGAATATTCCAAGAAACTGGCATAAATTTAAATATATAATGATTCCATTAAATGTTTACTACAAATACTTTTTTATAGTTTCAAAGTTTTTTGCTAAACAATTTTCCTCTTTGCAAATTGGACATAAAGACTAGATGTATGGTTAACTCAATTTTCAATCTTGTATATTAATATGATATTGACTTGAAATTCACAGAGATTCAAGGTCTAATATGAAAATGGCAAATGAATCATTTTTAATAGACTAATGAAAAGGAGTCACTGGAAATATATATTTTACCTAAACGAGAGTACGTATTTAGTCACAAATAGGTGAGACAAAGTGATTGCAAAATCTAAATGACAAAAGGAATATCGTCAAAAGGATGAGCTACAGAAAACAAAGGAAAATCTATTACATAGCGATCTATTGTTTTAATATTGTTGTCCAGTTTCAAAGTAGTTCTATCATTGCCAAATGATTACGTAAGGAAGTCAACAAGATTCAAAAGATGAAAAATCAGGAGAACAATTTAAAAACTTCGTTAATACTAGATATTTTAAATTTAGATTGAATCATGAATAGAAGGCCAAGGTCTTCTATTAGATAACGTAACGCAAGCAAGGTTAGAACATATGTAAACATATATATGTCTGTATTTGTATAAAAAATAACTATTTCTAGTTTTATATAAACAAACTGACCCTTAATTGAAGTATATAGAAGAAAAATATTCTCTAATCTGCTGCTTAATGTGTAATAAAACTATTTTCAAGGTCCGATTGAGATCTTGGTTTCTAGTATTATCCGCGTAAAATCCAACAGAGTTGTCCGATCTCGTATTGGCTGAAACACTGAGATTCTCGGTCATGGCCGAAACGAGCCAATTCGAATTTGGCGCTTATTACTGTTCTATATTGGAACAAGCGTAGTAACTAATTCTCTAAATCTAATTGCTCTATAACAGAACGTAACATTTTGTTAACTTTTCCGTGATAGGTTGATCTGTGTTTAGATATAAATTGTATCGTCGGCCGCAGGACCACTCTTTTCGACCAATAAATAAATGTATTTGTTTATAACATTTAATCGATTTCGTTATGGCATTAAGTTTTTTTTGTATATTCTCAAGGTTTTGTCAATTTTCATCGTGGTCTTGGCGAAGCTTAGTAAACCGGTTAACTTATTACATATTGCGTATGATCAAAGTAATAGAAGAAATAGTTAATTGACAAATACATATATATCAATCACAACTAAGCCTAATAATAAGCAAAGTAACCATATATCTCTATTTTATGCGATAATGTGATACTAAAATAGTCTTATGAATAAAGCCATAAACAAGAGTGCACATTTATTTTAGACTAGCGGCCCCGGCAGACATTGTCCCGCCCTGATTATAAAAAAATCCTTGACAAATTAAATACAAAAACGTACCCCATGAATCACTTTATCTACTGGTGAAAACCACATGAAAATCCGTTCAGTAGTTTTTGAATTTATTGCGAACAGACAGACAGACGCGGTAGGGGTTTTATACTATGTAATGTTTATTATAGGTTCATAATCTGAAATTCTGAACGTATCACTCAGAAGTCGCCATACGAGTATCTCTTTGCTATTACAAAATACGTGATCAAGAGTCAGATTCGATCGAACTTTACTATTAGCTGCCTTTACACGACACGCTCTTTCACGTACGATTGCAGTATGCAGGAATAAACACGAGAAAGCATGTAAGCGAATTCACCAGTGATAGTTATAATTTTTCCTTACATGCGCAATCTTTCCCGTGCGAAAGTGATTTCACGCGAGAAAAGACGTATAAAGTCAGCTATTGACTCGTAGACATGAACGAATTCGAAGCATAGCGATTTGGGCTACTGGTGACAGACTATATACTTTCTTTTACGTACATCCACGTGTAACATTAGCATTCATAGCATGAGATAAGTAAATAAAGAAAAAACCTTTTGTTTCACGCCTAACCGTGTATATTACATGTGTTCGTTAGTTTATATACTGTAAAATAATTTAAGAAAAATTGTACAAAATTGAAATAAAGCACAAACCCATCATGCCAGGGTGAAGGGCCCCATAAAACGACTCCAGCAGTTTCTATCTTTCACTTTCGATAGCCATTTCTTTTCTGCAACATATTTTATGTCGCCATCGTGTTTTGGGTTTTCTCCTCTTTGTAGCATCTTTTGAACCCGCCTATGTTGTTACCTGTTTCGTCCATCGCTTATCACTCATTCTGGCAACATGTCCTTTTTATATGATACGAGGCAAACGAACAGGTTAGTCTCCTGATGTTAAATGATCACCGCCGTCTATAGACACTAGCACCACGGGAGTCGCAAGTGCGGTGCCGGCCTTTTAAAAGCTGGCGCTTTCACTGAGCGAACGAAACGCAACAATGCAAGCACTGTTACTTCACGTCGGTTTTCTGTGAGAGGGTACCCCGGACGAGCCGACCCATTCATACTGAAACGAGTAATAGTTTCAGCGTGGCTCTACCACCTAAGAAACTGCAATACGGTTTGTAACCAGCACAGATAGCAATATTACTGTAAATTATGTACACACTGAGTTGGAACAATAAAATATATCATTAGATATTATTTTATTTCATTACATTGCATGTAAGTCCAACTTACTGGGATAGAAAGATCTCATTTTCTTCATTAATACACCCAGACGAAATACCAATTAAAACATTACAATAACTGTCGTCTAGACTCACTAATGCCAGGGTAAAAGCTTGAAAGTATCACAAATAAAAATAATGCAGAAAAATATCATCACATTTCAAAGTTCACTCGGTTCGAACAGTATTCGCTATTCAACATCACACATTTCGTCTAGATTTGGCTTTGTTAATAATCATTATATACTGCGTTTTGATAAACGTTAATTAGAATGTTCGACAGAACAGGTTCCAAACTCATTAGGTAATTGATTATTTACTGTTTTTACAACTAATTTAAGCACGCAAGTGTGACGCATGAGTTAATCAAATATGTATGAGTTTACTACTTTACTGGAGTTCAATGTAAATGTAGAGTTATGTGGAGTTTCCAGTATTTTTCATTTCTAGAATGTAAGTAATATATACATTTACGTATATCATTCATTATACATAATATTATTGTTATTTGATTAATTAGAAGAATCACTATTTTTCATATAGGTACTTATTATTCTATACTTAATTGATTTCTTTTTGATTGATTGAAAAATATACACAGTATATAAGTTGCGTTTAGGGAACATTAAGGTCGCTTTCAGTTTAGACGATTTATGTCGGGCTGCTGCCGTACGGTCGATACACCGATTTATGAGCGGGTATCGTACTACAGCCCAACCACAGCAGGACGACCTAAAACGTCTAATTCGGAGTGCGATGCGGTTGCAGTCCGACTGTATTTTAGTGATGTCCACCAATACTTGCAATCGGTCGCGTCGTGGATTCAGACGAGGAGGGTTATTGTTGGTTCTGGTCTTATTAAAAAAAAATTAATTACAGAAATAAATGATTACCTAAATAATTCTTTTCAGTTATATTTTTATTTTTAACATTTGCATTATTTTTTTTATATCTTTCCAATCTTTTATTATGTATAAGATAAAAAAAAATCATCATATTTTGAGTTTCATACAGAGGGCCTGACCTGCATTCCGTCTATATTTTTTACTATTTTTGTGCCATCCATAGTAAGATTATTATTATAAATTATTTATTTTACAACATGCAAAACTCGAAGTGCCCTCCTCACTAACAAATCAAAAAAGAGCCACATCGCGATCGCGGTGTTGCCGTCCTGTTAACGGACGTTTGCCGAACTCCACTCGCCCGTTCTCGGTTCGACACATTTTGTATGAAAAACATAAACGGCTGTGTGCAGTTAGCGCCCTGCTGACTGTCGGCAGCGGCTCAAGCCTAGGTCCGTTCCCTCGGCGTGGAGCCTTTGAGTACGCTACTCGCGCGATACAGTGACACAAAATCTTACATCACTGCAACAAAATTACACATATCACCTCCACACACGTGCAAGCACACATGCTTACACATGAAAGTGGAAGGATTTTATTTTTTTATTTTTCCCTTATCCAACTGAAATAGTTTAGAAAAAAATACCCGACACAAAATACATATAAGAGTTGTTGAGGTATGCATGCTTGGTACACATATTATGTGTCAATAACTCATAAGTATGAATACGGAGGAGATGGCCGGTGTGTACACGGCTATCTCACAACAAGACGGGGCCCGGCGGCGGCGCTTTTGCTGCTGGGCCAACTGCTGGGGCGGCACGATGAAGTCTATAGAGATCTCGTGCCACCCCAACTATGGCGGAAGACGTCCACCGTGGGGTTTTAGTCCGTGCGTGTCCGACATAACCCACCGTCTCCCCCGAGAGGGTGGAGTATACAAAAGGGATTTTCCCACGCTTAAAAAATATATATATATATAGGTCGCGAATTGCATGAGTTAGGCAACAGCCCAAACCGAGGTGTGCC
Organism: Antheraea pernyi; assembly: GCA_015888305.1. Classification (NCBI taxonomy): domain Eukaryota; kingdom Metazoa; phylum Arthropoda; class Insecta; order Lepidoptera; family Saturniidae; genus Antheraea; species Antheraea pernyi. Next base: position 125,209 of record MU158883.1, on the reverse strand, counting down.
GTGCACCCTTAAGCTAGTTGTCAAATAAAATCGGCTGAGTGCCTTAAGCACTTGTCTTAGTAGTCCGGTGAAGCTGTTAAGACCTTGCTAGGTCAATAACGGCGCGGCAGCAGTCTCGACCAACCGCTTAAATCTTTTTTCTTTTTAACTAACTACGCTATTGACCTAGTAAGGCATTGCTTCAATCGAAAGCGCCCTAACATTGAAGAACTCGGCATACATAAATAAGCCCATTTGATACACAAACAGACACAAAATATATTTTTAATCTATTTATGTGGATTTTATGTACATTCTTTGTAATTATATTATTGTTTATTTGATTATTTATTTTTCATGTGTGTTTGGTTTATCTGTAAGAAATATATTTTCGTTCTTTATGTATATTCGTGTTAAACTAAAAAATGTAATGAGAATGCATCATTTCACCAATGCAAATATAGTTTTCCAGACACGTTAGAAATATTTTACATAGTCATAACTCATAAGTCGTCAAGCGAATTATGTTTTACAAACATGAACTGGCATTACGTATTTACATTTATTACGTACACTATAATTAGTCATTTTGGTTCCTACTTGATTCTGAATCATACGTTTCTGTTGTCACTTGAACCACTTATTTCCGAGATACGGTATAGTATATTAATTAGTAGGGGTTTTTTGCTAACTACAATGAAACGTATGATTGCGTGTATGGACAAAGCGTCAGTCGATTTATGTTCGAATCCTTGAAGGTTTTCGGTGAAACAAAATATCATTACAAACTATTATACCACGGTAAAGCATTTTCTAAAGTCAGTTCTGACTAACAAATATCTTCAAATTTATAAACTTCCTCAAATTAGAACCGGACCTCTTTAGCCTCAGTGTGTTTCCATCGATCACTACTAGGGGAGTTCCGATCGGACCGTCGACTCGAACGGTTGTCCGCTTTGCTGCGCGCGCTAAGTTCGATTTTAATACTCGTGATTCAGTGACGTCAGTTATTGTGTTGTTCCGATCCGGCACACCTGCGCTGCACACCTGCGTTCCACACCTGCGTTCTTTTTCTTGGAACTGAGTGAGACCTTTCCTTTGTATTTATTTATTGCTTTATCTATTTCTTGGTATATTTATTTATTTACTCATTTATTTATCTATTTATTTACGTATTTCTTTAAATTCTTCAGTGATTTATTTATAAATTTATTTACAATACAATAATCCTAACATTTTTATATATATCACCTCTGTTTCTCAGCCGATTTTATTCATTATTGTTTTGTTTAGTAGCTATTTATAAGCTTTAGTGTTATTAATAAAAAAGGCAGTCATAAGGATTGTCCACGGAAGTGAAAACTCAAAACAATAAAATAAATGTGTTATGTTTTGAATTTTATTATTAATTATAGTATGAATAAAAATATTTAAAGTTCAGGATTTATTTATTGAAATTATTAAAATTAGTGTGATTTTCATATGTATGCCAATACTCGGAGCAATACTTAATCAATCAAACGTATGATGAGCTGCAAAATATCAATATTACATGTACACAGGCCCCAATACTACACGTCGCTAGCCAGACGCAAGCCGCGCATACGCAGTACGGCCGGTCATGCCTACGTAGCATGCCATGACGCGAAATTACAAATTTATCTCCTGCCAAAAGTACAGCTCAATGCGCCTAGAAAAGATGTCGCTTCAAAAATCCTTCTACAGATGTTTTTCCAGTGTCTTTTTTTTTCGAAACTCGGGAAACAACATCAACACTTAGAATAATAACGCATAGAAAGATAGTTCGGTACTTTAGGTTACAAAAGTGAAGCATAAAATCGTACATGGGTGCAAGCGATTACAAGTACACACGCACACTACGATAAAAATGGGTTGTCTCTAAAATGTAGCTTGCCCACAACCGGGGAAAATGAAGAGCATTATTTCTTAAACCGACGCGTGCTCTTTTTTGTATTTAATGTTCCATAGATGTAGACTACATACTACAAATGATATTGTTAATGGCAATCTAATATTCTTGTACTATATATGCAGCATAATAAACCTCAAATACCTTATGTGAGATAAATATATTTGATGCATCCGAACAATGTCGAGCAATTGTAATGTACTAAAAATGTTTAGTAAAATGTCATGCTTATTTAGTTTTCCTATTTTACTTTAATATAAACTAAAATTGAAGTAAAACATTCTGTAATTTGTAATTTAATGAAACAGAGGGTTCTCTCATATTGCTTATTAAAAAAAATAATCGAGATTGAAATGACAAGTCCTTGAATAATATAGAAATTCCACGTAAATAAAAAAGGTAACACCAAAACAAATATCCTGTCCCTACTGAATATAAAATGTGGAGCAATTTTATACGAAGTGGAAAATCTAAAGATTTGCATAATTTTGCGTCCAAACAACTGTTTACGAAGACGTTTTGTTTGAGGTCTCCAAATTATTTAGATCACCTTAATATTGTTATGCCTAAATTATACGTGTATTAGGGATAAAATCTACATACATACATTCCTACAAAAGTTTATTGCACGATTTATAGCATTGCATTAATTTTAATATTCAATCACTTTTGAATAATAAATGTGTTTAACTAAAATATATTAAATAATATAATAGAATACGAGATTAGTAGAGTAAAAGCGACGAGATAGTTTGAATGTACAGTACCTCTTCCTAAAATAGGATATCAAGGTCATCATGATAACTTTGAACCACGTTTATGGGTTTTATGATCGAGCCCGTGTAAGTAAATGTTAAGTCGTTTGTGCACCAATAGATGGCGCTGTACGATATCTTGTATAACGGTGATAGAGCTACGCTGAAGCTACTATTGGTTTCAGCATGAATGGGTCGGCTTGACCGGGGTAGTACCACCCTCTCACAGAAAACCGACGTGTAGTAACAGTGCTTGCAGCGCGAACAGCGTTCTGTGCTAAAAAGTCATGTTCAGAAAGCCGTACAGGTATCCAACTGTCAATCTCTATAGAGAAAGCAAAGTCCTCACCGTCTGACAGATTTTTATGCTCAAAGTATGTCTGTAACAACATTACACATATCACCTCCACACTTGCACGTACACACGCTTACACATGAAAGTGGAAGGGTTTTATTTTTTTCCTTATCGAACTGAAATAGTATAGAAAATTTTCCGACACAAAATACATATAACAGTTATTAAGGTATGTATGCCTGGTACACATATATGTTTCAATAACTCATATAAATATGAATATGTAGTTAAGCTTAGGTTAGCTCAAATAGTTCGAGAATTGCATAAATCAGGCAACAGCTCAAGCCGAGGTGTACCGCGCACCCTTGAGCTAGTTGTTAAAATAAAATCGGCTGAGCGCCTTAAGCGTTCGCCTTAGTAGTTCGGTGAAGCTGTTAAGGCCTTGTTAGGTCAATAGCGTAGTCAGTTCGAGAAAAAATAAATCCCACGTAACTTTTAGTTTGTCACGTTTCGGAATCAAACAATGTATCAAATGTCGTTACATATCAAATAGTTTTCGATCTCTAACAGTGACCGATTATTCGGCTTCAAACCATTAATCGAAAATTATCTAGAGGGGTAATTTAGTTAAATTTTCTTCTGAAATCTTTGTTTTTATAACTTTTTAACAGGTATCGAGAGCGCACAGATTAAACATAGCTTTTTATTGAAATTATCACCTACATACAGATAATGCAAGGTAAGCGATTTCGGTGTCTTCTTTTTAAGATTAAGAAGCCTAGGCAGTCATAAGGGCTGCCGACAGAAGTGAAAACTCAAAACAATAAAAGCAATGTGTTCCGTTTTGAATTTTCATATTAATTATAGTGAATGACACTATTTAAATTTCACAATCTATTTATTGAAATTATTAAAATTAGTGTGATTTTCATATGCACTCGGAGCAATAATTATATAAATTTTTATGAAATCTATTAATCAATCAAACGTATGATGAGCTGCAAAATATCAATATTACATGTACACAGACTACGCGTCGCTAGCCAGACGCAAGCCGCGCATGCGCAATACCAGCCGGTCATGCCTACGTAGCATGTCACGACGCGAAATTACAAATTTATTTCCTGTCAAAAATACCGCTCACCGCGCCTAAAGAAGATTTGACTTCAAAAATCCTTCTACAGATGTATTTCCAGTGCCTTTTTCGAAACTCGGGAAATAACATCAACATCTGTTTCAGTAATTCAATTCTTTGCCGAAACTTCATTCGGTCACTATCCAGCAACTCAGTTACGATACTATTACTTATTATTTGTTTGATATCAGTCACAAATATCTATAAATTTATTTAGTAAAGTATTTATGGAATGTTACTGTTACTAAATATTTAGTAAAATGCGTCGACATAAATCAATTTGAATAAATATCCTAATTAATATTATAAATAACATCGAGTTTGTTCGATTGCTTGATATACATTACCAGGAGCATAAAGAAGAGTATACTATTCCTGAGCGACAAATCAAATTTCCATTAACGCGAGCGAAGCCATGAGCAAAAGCTCGTTGTGTATAATACAACTAAACTATATAAAATAATTGAGTTAGAGCAAAAGTTTCACATTGGCGCGTTTACCTCAGCATTTGAAATTGTAAACAGTTTTTCAAATAAATATAGGAGGCAATTCTTTTAACCCGTTGATGTATTGGATCGAAGTATGGTACAAGTTTGTTCAAATTTAAATAATGTATAATGATTTATCGAACATATTCACGTTCCTGAAAAAATAATTCAAGGAGCTGTACAGTATCATCTCTTTATGAAATCAGTTTGACGGCTGTTAGATTTGTTTATGTTTAGTTTGTTTACAATGAACAGCTTGGGGGGCTGATGATACTCGCGTCCGCAGGAAGTGTAAGTGTACGTGTACGTCCAGAGTGGTCGCTATAATCGAGCGTACTCTGGACGTACACTAACTCTCATTCATTGCCTTGAACGTGCTCCCCGGATGTTGCTAAAGAGTAGTAAATTTTTGGCCGCTGCACTGTTCCACATAGAGTAAACCACGTAGCGAGAATAGAATAATCAATAACTCAACAGTAATAAAAGAGGGATACTCTAATTATTGATACGTATAAATAAAAAAAAAACATTTCTTAAGAAATTATATAAGGGTATTTTTACGTATTAACGCATTCGCAGAGCACTAGCCGACCGCTACCGCGGCCGGCTCGCGTTCTCTTTGTTTTGCGAGTCTAACCTTTTTTTTTTTACACGGGGAAATCCCTACAGATATCCACCCTAGCCGGGTAGCTGAGGGTGGGCTATGTCCGACTTGCATGGACTAAAAAAACCCCATGATGCCTTCTCACACCTATTGGCCGGGGTGAAGGAGTTGCCGACCGGCACTGCGTCTCCTCCCTGGCTTGCAAGTCAAACCTAACCGAACCGAGACTGGAAAAATGAGAAAAATAAATAGGCTACCTATTCATATACACGGCAAAATATCAATCACATGCCCCTGGTGTAGATTGTCTGCATTTGACCAACTTCAGTTGCGATGGCGTTAATACGTAAGTCGTTCGGGGCAATGTTATTATCGTCGGCTCAGTTCGTTTAGGTTAGGTTAGACTTGCGGACCGCCGTATGCCATCAGTGCGGCGTTGATCCGGACACCGCGCAGCATACTCTGTCTGAGTGTGCTGCGTGGGAGGAGCAACGTCGCACGTTGGCTGCGCCGGTAGGACAGGATCTCTCGCTGCCGAGCGTGGTTGCGGCCATGCTCGGTAGCGAGGATGTGTGGAATGTTGTGGCCTCCTTCTGCGAGGAGGTCGTCTCGCAGAAGGAGGCGGCGGAGAGGGTCCGTGAGCGGGACCCTCAAAGTAGCCGTCTCCGCCAACGGAGGACGGGCAGGAGGAGGCGTCAGTTTGACCGCCTCCTCCCACTGTAACCGGACCAGGGAAGATGGGTTGGGGGACCCATCTTCCCATTGCACAGGTCCGGCGGACGGAGGAGACGGCCGGTGTGTACCCGGCTGTCTCCTTACAAGACGAGGCCCGGCGGCGGTGAGTTCGCTGTTGGGCCAACCGCTGGGGCGGCACGATGAAGTCTATAGAGATCTCGTGCCGCCCCAACTATAGCGGCAGACGTACACCGTGGGGTTTTAGTACGTGCAAGTCAGACATAACTCACCCTCTCCCCCGAGATGGTAATGATGTATCCATAAGGGATATTACCAAAATAAAAAAATAAAAAAAGACGCGAAACAATGACAGTGCGAGCCAACCGCAGCAACTGTCGTCGAACGCACGTAAGTACCGATATATGTCACATACAGTGTTTGAAGCTAGGGAATGAAGAAGGGAATTAATTATGACAGAAATATATATAATGGAGGCCATTAATTATTTCCCCGGTCAAACGGACACAACAACGGATAAGCGTTCCTGTTTACGCATAAAATCAAGTCTAATACGGTAGAATATTATTAACGGTAACTCATTATTGAAATTCCTTACATAGCAAAAATATAAAGTTGGTAGAGCCACGCCGTAGCTATTACTAGTTTCAGCATGAATAGGTCAGTTCATCGGGGGTAGTACCACCCTCTCACAGAACACAAACGTGAAGTAACAGTGCTTGCATTGTTGCATTTCGTTCGGTCAGTGAGAGCGCCGGAGACCCACCTCCTTTCCCCTTTCCCTTCCCCTACCCCTCCCCCATACACAGGCTGGCAACGCACTTGCGACTCCCCTGGTGTTGCTAGAGTCTATGGACGGTGGTGATCACTTAACA
>MU158883.1:89682-118412 GCA_015888305.1 Antheraea pernyi | reverse complement strand
CCGCGTCTGTCTGTCTGTCTGTTCGCGATAAACTCAAAAACTACGGAACGGATCTTCAAATGGTTTTCCCCAGTGGATAAAGTAATTCATGAGGAACGTTTTAGTATATAATTTTGTCAAGGTTTTATATAGACTGATTGAAATATAACGATAATTGTTGGACAAGTCGGAAAAATTCAAACGGCTTGAGAGATTGCATCGAAAACGCTGCCTAATCCTTTTGAGATATAACAATGTATGTTGGGTAAATGTAATAAGGTTTACTTTTGTATGTATAGGTTAAGAATATTGAATTAATTACTCGACAATGGAAATCAACAAACTCTCTGGAACATAGTACGCTACTATTAACAAATAAATTAAGATAAAAAAGATGGATAAAAGAATATATTATAGAAGATTTGGCGTTTCTGCCTTTACATTAATTTGGACATAGAAAAGATTTGGCGCGTATGTCTTTACATTAACTTGGACATAAAACTGACTAAAGAATACATAAGAACTATAGAAGATTTGGCGATTAGGCCTTTAAAGAATACATAAGAACTACCTATATTGACAACTTCAGAATTGGCAGTATGGATTTAATTCCTTCGCCTGTCCTATTGGACGAATAATATTACTACTACACTATGGAACGGGCAGGCGTAGGGAGCCATTTCTGGCTCCAATTTAGTGGCGTCAAAATTTATGCGCGGATTTGTTTTCTATGCGTTATTATTCTAACACCTGTTTCAGTAATTCAATTCTTTGCCGAAACTTCATTCGGTCACTATCCAGCAACTCAGTTACGATACTATTACTTATTATTTGTTTGATATCAGTCACCAATATCTATAAATTTGTTTAGTAAAGTATTTATTGAATGTTACTGTTACTAAACATTTAGTAAAATGCGTCGACATAAATCAATTTGAATAAATATCCTAATTAATATTATAAATAACACCGAGTTTGTTCGATTGCTTGATATACATTACCAGGAGCATAAAGAAGAGTATACTATTCCTGAGCGACAAATCAAATTTCCATTAACGCGAGCGAAGCCATGAGCAAAAGCTCGTTGTGTATAATACAACTAAACTATATAAAATAATTGAGTTAGAGCAAAAGTTTCACATTGGCGCGTTTACCTCAGCATTTGAAATTGTAAACAGTTTTTCAAATAAATATAGGAGGCAATTCTTTTAACCCGTTGATGTATTGGATCGAAGTATGGTACAAGTTTGTTCAATTTTAAATAATGTATAATGATTTATCGAACATATTCACGTTCCTGAAAAAATAATTCAAGGAGCTGTACAGTATCATCTCTTTATGAAATCAGTTTGACGGCTGTTAGATTTGTTTATGTTTAGTTTGTTTACAATGAACAGCTTGGGGGGCTGATGATACTCGCGTCCGCAGGAAGTGTAAGTGTACGTGTACGTCCAGAGTGGACGCTATAATCGAGCGTACTCTGGACGTACACTAACTCTCATTGCCTTGAACGTGCTCCCGGGTGTTTACCGATTAATATACACGGCAAAATGTCAATCACATACCCCTAGTGTAGATTGTCTGCACTTGGCCAACTTCAGTTGCGATGGCGTTAATACGTAAGTCGTTCGGGGCAATGTTATTATCGTCGTCTCAGTTCGTTTAGGTTAGGTTAGACTTGCGGACCGCCGTATGCCATCAGTGCGGCGTTGACCCGGACACCGCGCAGCATACTCTGTCTGAGTGTGCTGCGTGGGAGGAGCAACATCGCACGTTGGCTGCGGCGGTAGGACAGGATCTCTCGCTGCCGAGCGTGGTTGCGGCCATGCTCGGTAGCGAGGATGTGTGGAATGTTGTGGCCTCCTCCTTCTGTAAGCGGGACCCTCAAAGTGGCCGTCTCCGCCAACAGAGGATGGGCAGGAGGAGGCGTCAGTTTGACCGCCTCCTCCCACTGTATCCGGACCAGGGAAGATGGGTCGGGGGCCCATCTTCCCATTGCACAGGTCCGGCGGACGGAGGAGACGGCCGGTGTATACCCGGCTGTCTCCTTACAAGACGAGGCCCGGCGCCGGTGAGTTCGCTGTTGGGCCAACCGCTGGGGCGGCACGATGAAGTCTATAGAGATCTCGTGCCGCCCCAACTATAGCGGCAGACGTACACCGTGGGGTTTTAGTCCGTGCAAGTCGGACATAACTCACCCTCTCCTCTGAGAGGGTGATGTATCCATAAGGGATTTCCCCACGATAAAAAAAATAAAAAAAGACTTGCGACACAAAGACAGTGCGAGCCGACCGCAGCAACTGTCGTCGAACGCACATAAGTAGCGATATATGTCACATACAGTGTTTGAAGCAAGGGAATGTTATTAATTATGACAGAAATATATATGATGGACATATATTTATAACTATTTAAATATCTAACTGAAACTTACACCACGGTTTTTAGTTTTTAATTTGATTAGAAGTGTAATACTTAAATCGGTAACAACATGTAATTTGTTTTTTACACTATAAAAAACCGGACAAAACAATTATATTTAATAAATTTACATACTGCACATTTCCATTAAAACATGCCGCAATTTGTAGTCCGGTGAAGCTGTTAAGACCTTGCTAAGACAATAGCGTAGTCAGTGAAAAAAAAATTGCGTAATTTATTATGTATACTGTGTAAAACTATTTTTGCAATTGAGTAACTAGGAATACAGTAAAACTTGAAAAGAGGTTATATCTTAATATCATCATAATATCATCATCATTACATAGTATAAAACAAAGTCCCCTCCACTGGGCCTATGACAGTATTCGTAAGTGGGGCGCGGTCGTGAGTGGCACAGAAGCTATCCAGGGGGTACTGGGAAGACATTATGTGTTTGATTGGGTCGCTGAACTGTTTGGTTTCACAATTTAAAACGGGTGGTGTCGCTGCAATCAGCTTCTAGGTTTTTAAGATTTTTGGAGTTTGGAAATACAATAGAAACTGGTAGCAACTGATTCTACGCAGACGAAGTTGCGCGGGTTAGCTAGTAATATATATAATCAAAATATAATAATATTAGATTTAATTCATTTAACGTTATAACAGTAAGTAGGTATTTACCTTAATGACGCAGAAATGACGCAGTATTCATCACAATAAGTCTGACGTCAAAACATTAATGTCTACCGGATTTTGTATGGGAAAATCTACGTATATGATATGACAAAAAACGCTATAAATAATTGTTCGAGACGAAACTATAGTTGTGGATATAAAAACACTATACATATATTTATTACCGTTCAAATAACTATTAGGTTATTTATTATTCATCACTCGATATACAAAATATATCGATAACACTCGATTTTCAGCGCTTAAAATCCTATTTTAGCTCGCCATCATATTCCAAAGTCCATAACGTAAATAGTTTGAGATTTACACATACATTATGAAGAATGTAAATATTTTGACTTTAAAACTTTTGTAGATGTGTAAATAAGTTTTGATTCAAAATACGAGTACATATTCTCCGGAATGTTTTATTAGTAAACTGTTAAAAGTAAACAAAAAGTATTCCCGTACCGGGAATCGAACCCGAGCCTCCTGGGTGAAAGCCAGGTATCCTAGCCACTAGACCATACGGGAGATGAAAAGGTTATTGAAAAAGTTATAACGCTATTACATACATAGTTAAATATCTCATAATTGTATAGCAAAATCATTGATATATAAAAACCCAAGATGCACAATAATTAACATCTCACAGCCGGTACACAAAAATGAGTGCATAATTTTTTCAAATAGTCTCGCATGGTTTGTGTCCTTGTAAAAAAAACTTTAAATCATTCAGACACGGTTATCGCATAACGGTTACCACGTATGTATATTTGAGAGTTTTTGCGGGACGGCTTTGAGCGTTACTTTTATTCGAAACTGTGTCTTAGATTTTTATATGTCAATGAGCAGAATACAACAAACTACAAATTATGTTTTATTTCGGATTGTACCTACCACAGTTACAGTTTCCACACTACACCAGGATAACTAACATAAAATATTTCATGACCTTAGGTAGATTTTCATGTACTAGAAAATACATTTCAAAGTATTAACATTTTTACCTTAATAATTATAAGCAAACATTTAAGTTTTTTCTTTTTTTTCTCAAACTGGCTACGCTATTGACCCAGCAAGGTCTTAACAGCTTCGCCAGACTACGAACATTTAACTTTATACAAAAAATAACTATTTATTAAGACCAAAACAACACTATTTAATTATTCCTAAGAATCATGGAAAAAAATATATGAAACTGTTATTGCTACCATCTGTTGGCAATAAATAACAACGTGCTATAATATTACGACAAGTTTTGTCATTAAAAGAAGTGGTTATAATATTGTACGGTAGATGGCTATTTACATATAAATAAAATGTTAGAGTAACCAACAGATGGCGTAACCTGTAACTTTAACATGTACATTCGAGTTAGAATGTAGAATGTATTAATTTTAAATCGTATAATATATAATATCAAATGTTATATGCTATTTTTACAAACCGTTATATAGTTGTAACAAATCTTCAGTACTTATTTATGCAAACAGGGTGAAACGTATATTTTTTTGTGTTTTTGCGTAGTCCGGTGAAGCTGTTAAGACCTCGCTTGGTCAACAGCGTAGTCAGATAGAAAATAAAAAGTATATTCTTTTGTTTTTTTTTAAATAGTTTTACTATTTGTTTATTGGTCCGGAGAAGCTGTAAAGACTCATCAGATCAACAACACATAGTCAGTCCGAAGAAAAATCTATATTTTTTGTGTATATTGTCAATAATATTATTAACAATTGCGAAACATATTACAATATAGCTTTGAGCTTCTAATACCTACAAAAATAGACTGTTGTTAATGTCATATAAGAAGTTTTTGTTCTGAATTTCTTATCTTGTTGTCACTATCCTGTAAACAATAAAATCTGCGCGGTCTTGCTAAAAGTTGTCCCTTATTTTTTGCCATACCCATTGTATTGTCATAATAAATTGACATCATTCTTTCATACCTAATACCTACGGAAATAAACGGATGAAGTCAGAAGGTCATAAAAAACAACCAGTATATTTCGGTCGACAAAATGTACGAGTAGCCATTGGTTTAAGGAAGATTCGTAAAAATATTATTGAAGTTAGAACATGGTATATCCTATACACAGTTTGTGACTTGACAAAACTACCTGTTGGCTATAATTTATAAATAATAAGTATTATAATTTAATTAAATATAAATAATTACTGTATTTTCACGATAAGCGAATATTTAGAAAAAGGAGATCAATTCAATAAAGTTGTTTATAGAAAATTCAGACTTTACAAGAAGCGTTCTTTTCCAAAGTTAAAAGAAAGCAAATGGAACTACTTATAATAAGTAGTTATTACCTGGACACTATGTGACGTATAGCAATGATATAATAACTAAAGATACGTTACCTCAAAATCAAAATAACCTTTATTCAATTTAGACCCTTAGAAGACGCTTATGAACGTCAAAGCTACCAACGGTTCGGATACCAACCCAGCCATCGAGAAAAACCGGCAAGAAACTCGATCTGGTTTATCTTTTCATGTTATATATTTTTACAAAACATAAATATGTAGTTACATTTGGTATTAGTGGATGCACAGAGAGGGGCGTCATTTCCAGACGTCACAATCGTTCACATATCGATCCACCCTATAACAGCCTTTAGATATTAAAACCCGCTTGACATGGTTCTTGAACTCACTATCCGGCAAATTGGTAATGTGTTTTGGTACTTTGTTATAAAACCTAAAACTGTTACCTAAAAAACTGTTTTTGGACTTAGTGAGTCTGAAGCATGGAATGACCAATTTATTGCTCTTTCTAGTATATAAATTATGCTGATCTTTTACTAGATCCAGCGTATCTAAGTTTTTGCATTTTTACATTAAATTATCAAGAATATTGTGAGGGCAGAGTTAAGATACCGAATTCCTGAAACGTAGTTAATGATTCGCGAGGCACAACCTACATGATATTTTGGCACAACAAATGGCACGATAACGCAACATACGATGTTGCTTAGATACGGGCGGATTGACGGGGCAATCGTCAAAAATAAACTAAGTAGCCAAGTTTTAACAAGGCGCTGCCGAAACGATTTTGAGGTACCTATCTATATAGTTATAATAGTAGGTCTTTACCTATGAAATTGCCGTTTTGTATGAAAAATTTAAACGATTTTTTTTCATGTATTTTTTATTTGTATTAATCGTAGTAATCACCCATGCAATCAATGCATCTTTGCCAACGCAGTGGCAGTTTATTGATGTCCTTCTTAAAGAAATCAGCTGGACGAGAGGCAACAAATTCTTCAAAGGCATTTTGTACTGCCTCTCGGATATTGAATTTTTTTCCCGCCAAGGAGTTATCCAAATTCTGGAAAAAGTAGTAGTCTGTAGGCGCAAGGTCTGGTGACTAGAGTGGATGACGAAGAACTTCCAACCTCAGTTCTTGCAACTTGGAGACACCTTGCTGTGCAGTATGAGGTCGCCGCAAGCGCTCTGCAAGTTGGTTGGATCCTGGTTCAGCACCTAAACAATGCCCTAAACGGAAACTTACCGCCTAGAAAAGTGATGGTCACTGTTTGGTGGTCTAGCGCCGGTGTGATTCATCACAGCTTCTTACCAAACGGCGTGAGCATTAGTGCAGATGTGTACTGTGAAGAACTGAAGACAATGATGGAGAAGCTGGCACATCTACAACCAGCATTGGTCAATCGCTCGTCTCCGCTGCTCCTGGTGTGTCTGTTGAGCAGTGCAAGGCACGCTCGACGCATACTTCGTGCTGGCGATCATTGAGTTCGAGGGGCACCCATTTGTCAAGTTTTTTTACCTTGCCAATTTGACGAAAATGGACCAATATTATTTTGATGTTAATGTCAAGAGCTGCTGCTAATTCAGCCGTAGATTGTGTATCATCAGCTTCCACAATTGCCTTTAATTCGTCATTGTCGACCAAAGTCTTCGGACGACCGCGAGGTTCATTTTTCAGGTCAAAATTCCCAGAACGAAAGCGAGCAAACCAATAACAGGTGATCCGTTGGTTTGTTGTGTTAGCTCCGTAAACGTTGTTGACGTTGCGTGCCGCCTGTGCCGCGTTGCTGCCACAACGGTACTCATATTCCATAATTACTCGAATTTTTAACGTATCCATGATGACAAAAAAGATTGAAATGCAATGAATATGTAACATTAAGCAATAAACAAATGTCTACACTTGAAAAAAGAATTCCATGTTTTTAAAATAAAATTAATTTGAAATTAGAATTCTTAGCCAAACAAAAATTATTTTGATTTGAAATGGCCAGTACTGCAGAAGGGCAATTTCATAGGTAAAGACCTATTATCATTGATGTATAACATTAGTTTTAGTTTTTGTTATATAGGTATATCTGAAATCGAATAACGTCAAAACCGTTTGACCGATGAAAAATGGTAATGGAATAAACTTGCGCTATTCATTTCACTACAACACACCACTAGATGGCGCTCCATTACTTGAAATTCTATATCGTTAAAAATTAGTATTTGATCATGGAGAATATTTACATAATATATATTTATCTAAAACTGAACAATTTATCGTAATAGATAATAATTACAACAAATTATAATAACAAACGAATAATTACAGACGCGGGGTCACTCGCTGTCTTAGTTAGTAAGATATATTGTTTAATTGCCTACGCGACGATATCAGTTGTCGATAAGTAATAAATCATAAATATACTAAGTACTGTCCGGTTATGTTTGTTTCCTAAACAAACAAAAATAATAAAAATAAATAAAATAAAAGAAAAAACAAAATAATAGTTAAAAATGCTACCGCAAAAAGTAAATTTAAGAATTCATTAAATTATTGATTTGCTCCATTCCTAAAAAATCAACAACGATGCCAGTTTATTTTGCGCGTTGTTCATTTTTTTCTATAATATAGCTATATTATAAAGCTGAAAGGTTTGTTTTCAAAAAAATCGCTAAAAGCGCTAAACACAGGAAATACTGGCCCGATTTGAACATTTTTCAGTGTTATATAGCTAATTTATCGAGGAAGGTTATAGCTATATATTATGACGCTAAGACCAATAGGAGCGGAGCTCCAATGAAGAATATATCAAAATCGGGTTTTTTATAAAAATCAAAATCTAAATATCCCTTATTCAATTTAGACCCTGAGAAGGCGCTTATGAACGTCAAAGCTACCACCGGTTCGGAAAACAGCCTAGTCATCGAGAAGAACCGGCAAGAAACTCGATATGTTTATCTTTTCTAGTGTTAGCACCCACCTCCGGTGCCGCTGCAGAGACGAGACTACAACACGACCGGAACATTGATATTAGCGCCACCATGTTATAAATATACATTGACACTAGCGCCAACATATTAGAGATACAAATTGATACTAGCGCCACCATATTAGAGAGACACATTAACATTAGCGCCACCATATTAAAGATGCATAAATAAGAATTATTATTATTATATAGATTTTAATAAGACTTAAATAAGAATATCATTATATAGAATTGAATCATTAGTTTGATCATTATGAATAATAGTATATTCTTTGACTTCATAGTTCGGCCATGAAAGGCAAGATGTCGCTGATCTACATGTCGAAACAGATTAGTGAACACATTAGAGATACATAAATAAGGATAATTATGTAAAATTGTTGTATAGCTTAAATAACATTAATTTGTTCATACTTTATTATTTTTGTGTTACTTAAATTCTTTTGCGGAATTATGTAATCGCTTTGACTTATATAGATGGGCCTTTAAAAGGCAAG
Organism: Antheraea pernyi; assembly: GCA_015888305.1. Taxonomy (NCBI): domain Eukaryota; kingdom Metazoa; phylum Arthropoda; class Insecta; order Lepidoptera; family Saturniidae; genus Antheraea; species Antheraea pernyi. The sequence continues at coordinate 109,579 of MU158883.1, read as the reverse complement.
AAGATGTTGGTGATATCTACGCACTTCTTATGTACCAAGTATTGTAAGGCGAAGTTCTGCCCAAATAAATAGTGATAGTATCTACGAAGTATTTATTGCCATTCCTGACTGCATCGACCCTATACGTGATTAATGTAATACTAGTCATATATTTTTACATGAACTTAAATATTTACATTCGTTATTAGTGGATGCACAGAGATGGCGTCATTTCGAGACGTCACAATCGTTCACATATTGATCCACCCTATAATATTTCTAATAAAAAATAAAGGTCTACCTTTAGCCTTTAGATATTAAAACCCTTTCCCTATTTCTATTCCTTTTGAGAGTTTCCGATGCGTGTTAGCGTTAACCCTAAGTAACTATTCTATTAACTATCTAGTTTTAAATACGATCATATACTTGTCTACTACATTGCATTCACAATGTTCTCGTCTATTTTACAGTAAGTTACAGAATTTACTTTATCCATGAGAAAGAAATTATATGAAAGTACGTCATGTATAAAAACAACGACCGTCAAAGATTCAAATATTTATATTTTTAAATAAATAGGTAACTACAAATAGGTAACGGACTACACATAAATCATATCGAAACGTGAAGTCATAATCCTAGTAGTGACGAAATTGATGTAAAATGACATATATAATAATCCATATATAAAATATTTTTAATTCTAGTTTCCCTTCCTTTGTTTTAAAGTCGACAGACTTGATTACTCAGTAAAGGATATTTTTAAGATAATAAACATATAGCAGCCTGAATATAAATCAGAAAATTATAATAATAATAAAATGCTAAGCTAAAATGAATCATGACAACATTGTGACACATCATAGCTGAATGCGTCATCTATATATTAAATTGTATTCATTATTATGTGATCCCTTTATAATAAAAAAATCATATATTTTATACTTCGTTGGTGCGAATTAACGGGCTTCCGAAATCCTTATTGCAGAACGTGACTTGGAGTCCTATAGCGAATCTGTTCTCAATGCAGACAAATCTTTGACAAACTTTATCACGAAAAGATATTTATTATTACTAGCGTGATTAGCCACAATGGTGGCTTAGACAATTTCTTTTTAGTGAGTTAAGCATAATATCACTATCATATATATCATTTATATGGTGGTAGAGCCACGCTGAAACGATTACTGGCTTCAGTATGAATGGGTCGGCTCGCCCGGGGTAGTACCACCCTCTCACATGTGTGACACATCATAGCTGAATGCGTCATCTATATATTAAATTGTATTCATTATTATGTGATCCCTTTATAATGGAAAAACATATATCTTATACTTTGTTGGTGCGGATTAACGGGCTTCCGAAATCCTTATTGCAGAACGTGACTTGGAGTCCTATAGCGAATCTGTTCTCAATGCAGTCTTCGCCGACAATATCACCTCATACCAGAGAACTGTTAGATGTAGAAATTTCATATGAGAGATAAATTAATAAGCATTAAACCCAACAGAGTACTATATTTCTTTCTATAATTAGATGTGCCCGCGATGTCGTCTGCGTGGAGCCTAATGTACAGAATAATGACTAATAAAATCATCTGAATGTATTAAGTCTAAGTACTTATGTTCTTTGTTCTCGTACTTAAGTCGCGTCGTCATTAAAATTACAATAATTTTTGAAAGACCGAACCGATTTCAATGAAACAAAGAGTAAATGCTACTCAGAGATATGCTTTATGATATTTTTGAAAAGGTTTATCATGAACATAGTACTATAGTAGTGATGCGTGTTCAAACATACAGACATATAGACAGACAGACATTTCTAAAACGTATCTTATTACTTGTTCCGGGACACCTGCAATATTTTTTTACAAAAACCTAAAAAGAACAAACACGTTATATTTACATTTTTATTAAATGTATAGAAGATATATCTATAAACACTTACAAGCGAAAGTAAAACTCATGTATATAATGATTAATTGCTGTACAAAAAGAAACAAATATTAAACATTTAATATATGTAATATGCAGACAATGTTTCTGTGAAATTTAACAATAAGTAGAACTGGTTTAAAGAAAGTGAAGAAACTCGGTCGACTACCTCTAACATATACAATAAGTAATTTCGATATATACAAACTTTATATACTTGTATGCTACAGTGCTTTTATAAGTGTATTCATTGTATAGAACCCTCGGCAAAATAACGAGATCGACCGACCCTCCGTCTGGCTAGGGTGTGATTTGTGACCTTGACACACCCTTATCTAACTTCATTTGCATGTAACTAAATTGTTGGTCTTAGTGTCGGCTAAGGAGTTCGCGTGCTAAAGTTCCAATTTAATATATGCGTATTCGTTTACAGGGTCCAAGTATTTTATTTACGTGTAGTGCAGTGACGTGACGTTAACCATGTCACGCGGGAACCCCGTACCTCGGTGTAGAGCTCGCACCGCTACTGCCGCTAGAAGTGCTCCTGCGTCAGTGTAATCGAGAGCGCCGACCGCGCTACACGCCAGCGCTACTCTCACCGCGTTCCCACCAACGATGCTTGCCGTGGTATTCCTCGCCGTCGTCGCCGCTACGGCCGCACAAAACGATACGGTCCCGCGTGCTCCTGCACCGCATCGCGAACAATTCCGTGTCATTTACGAATGGAACGTAATGGATTTCGAATGGGCCTCCTCGGAAGACCGAGAGGCCTACCTCAATACGAGCCGATACATACCCCAAAACGTACTAATATCTGGCATAAACTTTTACGGCGAAAACCTGTTTTTGACGATGCCGAGGATGCTGGACGGAGTTCCGGCGACACTCGCGACGATACCCCTGCACCAAACCGACACCGCACCAAAATTGAAACCATTTCCTAGCTGGGCGGACAACGCTGTAGGTAACTGCAACGCTCTGCAGTTCGTACAAAATATCGAAATTGATAAAGATGGTGTAATGTGGATACTTGACAATGGCCGAGTCGGTACTCTTACACAAAATCCGGACACAAAATGCCCGCCCTCGGTCGTTTTCATTGATCTTAAATCTGACACAAATCAAATGGAACGCATACCATTCCCCGCAGAAACGTTAAATTCTAATACATCATACTTGAACGACCTCGTGGTGGACAGTCGAGACGGTGGGTATGCTTATATAACGGACAACAGCGCTGTAGACCCGGGTATCATAGTATTCCGTCGCCGTGACAAAAAATCGTGGAAACTCCGTGACCCTCAATCAATGAAAGCAAATGCTGAGGCAACTTCCTTCCGCATTAATGGAACTACCGTGAACCTCCCTGTAAACATCGACGGTATTGCGCTCGGACCACAATTCTTCACGGAGGACGGAAGGGTTGACAGAAAAGTTTATTATTGTCCTCTATCCAGTTACCATTTGTATTCGATAAACGCATCAGTTTTACAGAACGAATCTCTATCAGAAAAAGGCGTAAACGCACTACGCCCCTACGTTGTTGATCTCGGTACGAAGCCTTCACAAACCGACGGAATGAAAATGGACTCAAACGGTATACTTTTATTCGGTCTGATAGGTAACTCGACCATCGCAGAATGGAATTCGACAATTGATTTTCGCACCGGTCAACGGACTATTGCACGAGATCCTAACTACATTCAATGGGTGGACCGTTTCACATACGACGACAAAGGTAATGTCTACGTGGTAATTAACAGGCTGTATAATTTTATAAAAAATCAAGTGTCGACGAGCGAAGTGAACTACAGGATTCTCAAATCGCACACTGGCTCAAAAAGTTACGTGTTCGGGGAGGATTTGACGCCCACAGTGCCGCAACATGACGCAGCCGCAGTACCCACGCTAGGAGCTTCTCTCCTTCTACTGGCGTTGGCTCACCTGCTTGCTTAGTCCTAGAAAAGTGTCGTGGTTATGGTCCGCTGTCGGTCCTGACCTCTAAACGCAGTGTTCATTAGGCGATGCTGGGACTAATGCGTGTAACATTACCAAAAATTAAGTTACCTTGACCTTATGGTTGTCACAGTGATAATGCCTGTTTAAAATATAAGCTTCGACTATTATTAATAATTTTAAAATAGATTAAGAAGATGTAATTTAGTGATTATACAGCGATATTTTTCCATGTGGGTCACGATACACCGAAGACGATTTAAGTCGCGAGTGCTTATTGAAAGGTCGGGGACATGTTTCCAAACATCGCGGTTCAACATTACAACGAACATTCCATCTGTTTTTATAAGATTAAGGTGCATCGTCGCACAATATTTATTTATATAACTTTGTAATATTAAATATAACAAAACATTTGCGAACTCTGATCGAAGCAGCTATACCAAAACCGAGAATGTGCGTGGTTCGTAAGAAATATATCATATACATTAGAATCTAAGCTATAATATACATACATATTGTAACTATAATAATGTATGTTTGTTGTGTTAACGAGACTATGTGTGACTATTGAATAAACATGTTTGTCGTATAATATTGTTTGTATTTTTAATTTGCATCCATGAACTAAGTTCGTGCTTGTAATGTTAATCTAAATGTTTTTAACGGACACCTTGTTGTATGAACAAGGACGATAAACTGGTTTTAAACATATCTATAGAATATAACAAACACGTAAACATAAGCGTCTTCTTATAAGAAAAACATACGCGTAGATACATTTCTTACAAATGAATATATTTTTAAATCAATATCTATGCTAATATTATAAAGAGGACCTTGTAACGTTGTGAGTTTGTGATGTTGTGGTGTTGTAAGGGGTAATCTCAGGAACTACTAAACCGATTCTTCCGAAAATTCCGATAGAAAGCCACGTTATTTGTGAGTGTCATAGGCTACATATCATCACGCTAAGACCAATAGGAGCGGAGCAACAATGAAAAATATTTTAAAATTGGGGTATTTTTTCCTTTTGAAAGCTTCCGCTGCGTCTTAGCTCAAAATAACTATTCCACGCGTGCGAAGTCGCGCGTAGAAGCTATTAACTAATTATATTATCTATAATCTATACTAATATTATAAAGAGGTAAAGTTTGTAAGGTTGTAGGAGGTAATATCTGGGGAGTCGGAGAAAAATGGTCGAACGAAAACGTTTTTTACAAACGCTGCCTTAATTAAGAGATATTCTAGAGAAAAGTTGTAGCTTGACAATGCCTATTACCGCCCAACGAAGTGGGTACGGGTCGGCTAGTATATTATAAAACAAAGCCCAATACCGCGTCTGTCTGTTCGCGATAAACTCAGAAACTACTTAACCGATTTGCATGCGGTTTTCACCAGTAGAAAATCATTCAAGAGGAAGGTTTAAATAAATAATTTGTAAAGTTCTTTTTTATTGTCAGGGCGGGACAACGTCCGCCGTGTTCGCTAGTTAACTTATAAATATACTTGAATAATAACAGAAATAGCTTAGTACGGAAATACGAATACTTCAATTAACCTATAGCAAGTGAAAGTGTAAGGCTAGAAATAAATAATTCTTTATTTTTTCTAGAAACAGACTAATGTTGTAATATTGAGATAGCCATTGGACATCGATTATGTTCTCAAATGTAGAAATTTATGCAAAGTAATCTATTTTATACATATATATAGATTTCTTCTATTTATACAATGATTATGTAAGTTAATCTTTATATATAAATTTCTTCTGTACGTGTGTATGTCACTGAACTCCTCCTAAACGGTTGGACCGATTGATGAAATTTTGTGTGCGTGTTCCAGTAGATCCGAGGACAGTTTAGATTCACAATTGGACCCGGTAGGTAGTGCTGCGGTTGAATTTTAGATTTATTTTTATTATTAAGGCTGGACAACGTTCGCCCGGCCCGCTAGTATATATATAGTTATGAAGATGTAGAAATTTAATTAAAAAAAAATATTGGTGTAGTGCATAATAGAACAGGAATAAATATTTAAATGCAAGTAATGTTCTTTACAACATAACTTCTCATAACTAAGGAATACAATGCGACATAACATTTTAAATATTACGTGATAATCCTTGAATTACTTGACTAACCTTTACCTACATTGCGACAATTATTATAGTAGTTTTTATTAAGGTAAACTTCACTTGAAGAATGACCTATGTTTATTACGACTTGACGACGAAAGATGGTCAGAAACTAAAAGGAAAATATTATTTAAAATCTATGTCTATATATATAACGAGAATGCAAATCTAACGTGTCTGATTTTTTTCATTTTCATGAAAAAAAGTTGTTGCTGGTGTTTTTTTTTATGTCATAGAAGGCAAAGGAACTGGTGAGTTATTTGATGTTAAGTGATTACCATAATGCATGTCTTGCAGTATTTACTATTATATAATTTTTTTCGAACTGACTACGCTATTGACCAAGCGAGGTCTTAACAGCTTCACCGGGCTACTAAGGCGTGCGCTTAAGGCACTCAGCCGATTTTATTTTGACAACTAGCTCAAGGGTGCACGGCACACCTCGGCTTTGGCTGTTGCCTGATACATGCAATTCGCGACCTATCTGAGCTAGCCTAAGCTAAGCTAACTATTCGTACATATATGAGTTGTTGAAAAATATATGTGTACCAAGCATACATACCTCAACAACCCACATATATATTTTTTGGATCGGATAATTTGTGATAAAACGTTTTAGGTCTTCAGTTTAGATTACTGTGTGTTATTATTGTTATTGTATTATCGTTCTTGACTGTTGACTATTGCTATATCCACATGTAAATAAATAAATAATTCATAAACACTAACAACACCAGTGGAGTCGCAAGTGCGTTGCCAGCCTGTGTTTGGGGGGAAGGGAAGGGAGGGAAGAGGAGAGGGGAAGAGAGAGGAGGTGAGCCTCCGGCGCTCTCACTGACCGAACGAAACGCAACAATGCAAGCACTGTTACTTCACGTCGGTTTTCTATGAGAGGGTGGTACTACCCCGGGCGAGCCGACCCATTCATGCTGAAGCCAGTAATCGCTTATGTAGTCCGGTGAAGCTGTTAAGACCTTGCTTGGTCAATAGCGTAGTCAGTTCGAGGAAAAAACCAGTAATAGCATCAGCGTGGCTCTACCACTTGCAAAAAAGTCTAGGACTAAGTAATAAAATACATAACAATATTTTTTTGTTTTGTTAAATGTCTGTCTGTTTGTATGAACACGCATCACAGCTAAAGTACTGGATTCACAATAAAACAACTTATAAAAAATTATAAAGCATAACTTCGAGAATAACTTAGTCTCCGTTTCATTAAAGTCGGTCCACTTTATCAAAAGTTATTGTAACTTTAATGACGACGCGGCGTAAGTACGAGAGAAAAGTACATAAATAAATGGACTTAATACATTCAGATGATTGTATTAATCACTGTTCTTTTACATAAGGTACAACGCGGACGAAGTCGCGGGCACAGCTATTCTTAACTAATATTATAAAGGGGAAAGTGAGTTTGTTTGTATATTACGCTTTCACGCCATAATAACTCAGCCGATTATTATGAAATTATTAGTATGCATTGTCAAAGGTGAACGAAACGCAACAATGCAAGCACTGTTAGTTCACGTCGTTTTTCTATGAGAGGGTGGTACTACCCCGGGCGATCCGCCCCCATTCATGATGAAACCAGTCTAGAACTAAGTAATAAAATACATATCAATCATTTTTTTAAATATCTCTTTGTATGTATGAACACGCATCACAGCTAAAGTATTGAATTCACAATAAAACAACACCATGAAAATTATAAAGCGTATCTTCGAGAATAACTTACTCTCCCTTTCATTAAAATCAGTCCAGTCTATCAAAAGTTATTGTAACTTTAATGACGACGCGGCGTAAGTACGAGAGAAAAGTACATACATAAATGGACTTAATACATTCCGATGATTGTATTAATCACTGTTCTTTTACATATGGTTCTACGCGGACGCAGTCGCGGGCACAGCTATTCCTAACTAATATTATAAAGGGGAAAGTGAGTTTGTTTGTATATTACGCTTTCACGCCTTAATAACTCAGCCGATTATTATGAAATTATTAGTATGCATTGTCAAAGGTACAGAAGAGGACATAGTACTTATATAAAAAATGACTGTTCCCAATGATGACTCATATCTACATTAAAACGGGCGCAGCCGCGGGTATAAGTTACTCTGATACAACACATATTGGTAACTTTACACCATTACTTATTTTATACCTAAAAAGCCTACTAAGATGAAGTGTATCTTTTTTCCAATTTGTCTACGTATTATATTTTATTACTACGTAGATAATTTTATAAATATTTTATTCTTGTACTAGATCTACCCGCAGCTCCGCACGCGTTTGTTCAAATAGTCTTAAAGAAATATAAAATTGTGAGACCGTGTACAATTATAGAAATGTGCTTTAAATCAATTGTAAGTACGACACGCACGTCACTTATAGTAACATGTAACGTATACATTAGATTTATAAATACTAACAGTGTGTGAATTGAGGTTTATCATCAGCAACATATTTTGAACCTTAACCGTCTATATAACTACCTCAGTGCTCACTTACACTGTATAAGGAACTAATGAAACAATGACTTAAAGATGTTATTATAACGATATAATATGATCATATTGTTAATAACTAATACATTTATGGTCTAATATATTATTAGAAAGACCCCTTCTACCTTCAAAATTACCATTAATAATTATAATGTTGGATTGTAAACGAAAATGTAATAACGTAAATTCATTCCGATATGATCACCTATCTGCCAGTGAAAGTTCTGTGAAGATCGGTCCAACCATTTTGTAGATAGCACTGCGGGTGAAGCCACAGTTAACAGCTAGTCTAAATTAAAATAGATTAAATTACTTGTTATGATGTCCGCTATCTGCCGGAGAAATTCCCGTGAAAATCGGTCTAACCATTTTGGAGATAGCATTGCGGGCGAAGTCAGGGTTAACAGCTAGTTTAAATTAAAATAGACTAAATTACTTTTTGTAATCTCCGCTATTTGTCGATGAAAATCCCGTAAAAATCCGTCGAACCATTTTGAAGATAGCACTGTAAGCGAAGCCACGGTTAATAGCTAGTCTAAATTAAAATAAATTAAATTACTCGTTACGATTTCCGCTATCTGTCGGTGAAAGTCCTGTGAAAATTAGTTCAAATCGGTCCAGCCGTTTCGTAGATTACCCGGCACAAATAGACAGACGGACCGACAAAAATTATTAAAATTGTATTTTTTGTTATCAATAGCCTGTATACTTTGATAACCAATCAGTAAAAAAAATTATTTTGATATTACATAGAGACACTTCATTTCTATTATATATATAGATTTAAATTTAAATAACTTTATTGCTACTATAATACAATAAAGAGAAAAAAAAACGATCTCAATACTCTACCAACAACTAAGCCAATCAACAAAACTAAAAATAATTGCTAGTTAAGCAAGGGGTACTTGAAAGAAACGACATGATTTTTACGTGAATTACATAAAGATCTTTCACTAAAACACAATAAACGATTGTAATAAATATCTATCTATCTATAGAAATCCTAACTATATTATAACTTCATCTGAACCGTGTAAAGCAGAGATCTTCAATGTCGATCTCTGATAATGACATTGCCAGCACGTTAGCAAGTGAATGCCTTATATCGCACTTGTAAGCAACAATATATCAAACGATAATTTATTTTATCTTCACGCCAATTAAGACTGTTAAGTGTAGGCAGTAGGTATTATAATCGTTTTACAAAATTACTATAATTTCTATATTGAATGACTATTACGTTGAATGAATATTAATATTGTCGTATTTAACGAGATTTGAAATTACCACGACTTTCTGACTTGCATCTAAATCATTTTGAAATAACCACGACTCTCTGACTGTATCTAAACCATGACTGACAAATCTTGGTGACTTTTATGTTATGCTCATGCAACACGTCAAGGGAGTGAGTAGTGAGTTGTATCAAATTGCGATCACTCCCTCTCCCTTTATATTGCCAAATCTAATGATTACCAAATGCCAAATGATCTCTGCGTGAAACCAACAAAATCGAAGAAAAAAAATTGTCGTATGATCAATGCTTTAATATTTCTTTTAATCTTGTGTCACCTGTAACATCTATTAGATAGCTAAAGAAGCCAGCATGTATTGTCCTATTATAAACAGGGTATTTCACTCCTTGCGTAAAAGCATCAGAAAAAACAAAAATGACGGTGAAAAGATCTGATAAAATTTTGTCTCTGAAACAACTGTTACTATTAGACTGCACCACAGTTGTTGTCAGATGTTATACAATTTTTTGTCTTAAAGACAGAATCTAGATCTTTAAAAACTTAAATTAAAATAGTGGTACGTTAAAAGGTTTGACAATGGAAGCACTATCGATACCCTATTTCTGCGATGTTCGCATTATTTTGCGTGGCATATCAACCCGTCGGTAGTAACTTATTTTGATTGCTTTTGAAGTTGTTCAGGTTAGCTGTACATAGCTATAGACTGCAATCATCTCTTTACATCAGGGTGTCTTCATATATCTGTTCTATCTGTTTGTGGTTTTCGTGGTCACACCATAATAAAATTGCATAGATAAATGTTTAATACTTTCTGGCCTACAACGCAAAATTAACATGTAATGTTCTACTGGACGACATTTATAAGCGAAGACGAATTTACAAACAATGCAATCATTATCTTATAATATGGAATTCATAAAACACAAGGTAGCCTTTGGGAAACATTTAAACTGAGTTGTAAATTGGATCGCACTGAATTTTATATATTTACTAATTTGATAATTATCATAATCGCAACCAAACTAAATCAAATGATTTGCGCAACATAACCAAGCAACAAATTTATGCTAATCATAAGATGACGTCAAAATATAAAGCTGTAGCAGTTACAAAAGAAAAACAAATATCGGTAAACATATTTTACGAAGTTTATGCAATTATATAGTGTATATATTTATATATTAGTACGTATAGAGCTATAGAGGTCGTCATCGCGCGTGCATCACCAATTCCCATAGATGAAGGACTAGCGCGAAGTCGTAAATTAGTATGGAACTATTTATACAATATTTATTTATTTATGCATGTTCACGGATGCATTATGTATAATAGAAAATGATGCATAAACTGACATTCTTTTAGAATGTTGATTATTTCACTTTGTACCGAACAATTATTTTATTTTCATTTGTACGATAACATTTAAAATTACACGCGATTAGAAGTTAAATTTTGTAAATTGGTTCACGTTCCTGGTTTCACGGAAAATACTCTATTGTGATTCATAATTCGTACTGTTGTGATAATTATGTTCTCAGCTTTTGAACTTTATTACAATTCGTTCTTTAAGCTTATTTATATTCATAAAGTAATACGGCCTAACTTTTATACAATGAGTCAATTGGAATTCAATTCTGAGGCAAAAAAAAATCTGTCTTTATTATTTCATTAAAATATGATATTTTTATTTATTTCCAAAAAAAAAAATGTGTTATTTACCAAGCTATTTTATACAATACAGTATTATTCCTTATTCAATTAAATACATTACGTACGTTATACATGTCATGTAGATCAAAACGGCCCTTAACAGTATTTCATTAAAATGTATATCTACATTGCACCCGTGCGAAGCTGGGGCGGGTCACAAAACGGATAATATTTGAAAAAAACTCTATCTGCCAGTATTGATGTCATTAAAATCGTTTCAGACGATTCGGAGATTAGCGATGATAAAATCAGACGCTTCAATTTTATTTACATGTATTGATTACCATATATAAAGTATAATTTTACCCACTTGGGGTATTGCGTAATAAAAATAACATAAGATTATTCTCCAAATATAGTAACGTCGTAGTAAAGGTTGCTATTTAAATAATATATTTTTCTTTTCAACACATTCCATAAAAAAAACTACATGATTTTTTTTATCACCGCTCGTAATTTTATGTCGTCGGTAGCTTATTCATGCACGCTTGTAATGTAATTAACGTGACAGTTCCATCCGTATCAAAAGCATGACATGTGTCAAAGAATGAAACTAGTCTTTACTGAGGCCGGACTCTGGCCGATTTTCACTAAGCATTTTTTTTATCCTCGTATTAGAGAGGATAACCGTAGAAAGTGAATATTTGTAATGAAAGTTTTAATTATCACATTAACATAATGTTAATATTACACTCGTAAACTCTTTGATTGGTTTAAGAAGAAAGGTTATGACAGAGGACAAAGAGGAACGTTGATGGTTTCATCCGCTAATTATAAATAAAATCTATACTTAAATCTATACTTAATAATATAAAGCTGAAGAGTTTGTTTGAACGCGCTAATCACAGGAACTACTGATCCGATTTGAAAAATCCTTTAAGTGTTAGACAACTATGGTTGTCAACAACTATTTCAATGGTGGTAGAGCCACGCTGAAACTATTACTGGTTTCAGCATGAATTAGTCGGCTCGTCCGGGGAGTTACCACCCTCTCATAGAAAACCGACGTGAAGTAACAGTGCTTGCATTGTTGCGTTTCGTTCGGTCAGTGAGAGCGCCGGAGGCCCACCCCCTCTCCTCCTCTCCCTCTCCCTCCCCTAATCCCTTCCCCCCAAAGGGTGGCAACGCACTTACGACTCCTTTGGTGTTGTTAGTGTCCATGGACGGTGGTGATCACTTAACAGCAGGTGACCCACCTATTCGTTTGCCACTTATGACAAAAAAAAGCTATATATCATCATGCTATGAGTTTTAGAGTTGGTTATGTTAATCAATATGTATACGATCAATTAACACGATCTAAATATTCTCTGAATTGGCTTTTTAACTATTTTTTTTTAAACAAAGGAGACGAACGAACAGATGGGTCACCTGATGTTAAGGGGTGTCGAATAACATCATAAGACTTGAGACACCCAAACCAGCCTCACCCGCACGTGGTTCACCCTGCTGAATAACGAACGAGGCAATGGTGAAAGCGGGGTGGTAGGGTTTTACAGCCTGACTAGGTCGCAACCACCATATATATGGCGAAAAAGCCCGTCATAGTGATTCGCTTCTCGGGATCAGTCTGTGCATATCCAGCTTTTCACATGCCGGTATGACATCGGTGACCGGCGATGGATAGTATGTTGTTCGGTGGTCGCTATTATTTTTGGATCCTACTATGCTTACAGTAGGCATAGGGCAGTCATTTTGCCGTGTTACAATAAAAAAAAAAGTGATCACCCCCGTCCACAGACACTTGCAACACCAGAAGAGTCACAAGTGCGTTACCATCCTGTGTTTGGGGGAGGGGAGTGGGTAAGGGGCGAGGGAGACGGGAGGTGGGTTATCCGGCGCTCTCACTGACCGAACGAAACGCAACAATGCAAGCACTGTTACTTCACGTCGGTTTTCTGCGAGAAGGTGGTACTACCCCGGGCGAGCCGACCCATTCATGCTGAAACTAGCTTCAGCGTGGCTCTACCATCTCTAATGGTACTAACAACGGAACTAATTTCAAGCAGGTAGCTTCAATGTTACATGTTAATTTTACGATATCTTCTAAGCCTCGATCAACAAATTGTTGATCTGTTCTAAGCAAGAAAGGACTGCGGTTGTGAACGTGACACGTCAAAATATTGAATAGATTTCGATCATTTCTTTTTTCTTTAGTTACATTTTTTAGACGCTTATTCCTTATCTAAAACAAAAACTATTACAATATGCCCCCTTAATACACGGTTATTAATGTGTGAAAAAACTACGATTTCTTAAAGCACTACCGCATTCAGCGATGAGTGCAAATAGGGCAGACGATGTGATACGCAGGAAAGGAGTAAACGGATAACATTCTTTAGAACGGAATTATAAACAATATGTATTTTTGCTTTCAAATCTTGGATATTGCTTCTCTGTACATAAAATATATTAAAGAACGCAGAGGAAGTCACGGTTATCAGCTAGTTTATTTTATTTTGTTATATTTTCACGTATCATCTGTGACTATGACACGAAACAAAAGCATAATATAAAGACATAATTATGCGCAATCGAATGAAGCTTATGGTATTCATATAGTGTTCGTCTCATTTGCCTACCGCCTAATTTATATCTAATATTATCAACATTTTCCTACAGCCTCTGTTGATTTCTTAAGTAGTTTAGAATGACAGTTCTTTTCCTTGCGTTGAGGTCAGTGGTGCATATCGGAAGTTATCCAAGGTGTTTTCCTATTAAAGGTGAACCTTCTTCCTATATTATATTCCTATTATGTTTGATATTATACATTCCTTTTATAACTATTGTACTTTAATTTCTACATTTTTTTATTTATAATAAAAATATAGCAATACGGTTGTAATGACATTAATGATATTAACCAAAAAACTGAAGTTACTTCATAAGCGCTTCGACAGCTCCTTGTTAAAACTTGGCTAACTAGCCTATCTTTGACGGCTGACCTGTCAATCCGCCCGTATCTAAGCAACATATAACTATTTCCTTTTTACCACCGATATTGAAAATATGCCATATTAATTCCACATTTTATCTAAGACAGTGTGACGTTACAATATTTATTTACGGATGTGTGCGTTATCGTGCCATTTGTTCCAAATATCATGTAGGTAACGTATCTACAGCTTTTTAGTTATAACTAGCGGGCCCGACAGACGCTGTCCCGCCCTGACTATAAAAAATACCTTGATAAATTATATACTAAAACCTTCCTTATGAATCACTGTATCCACTGATGAAAACTATATCAAAATCTGTTCAGTATTTTTTGAGTTTATCGCGAACAGACAGACGCGGTGGGGGACTTTGTTTTATACTTTGTAATGATATCGTTGAACGACGTAAGTACATGTTTCCGAAACAAAAAAATGAGTATCTAAACCCAAGTTTTTGCCTCAGTTATTATATAGATTAACACTTTTTTACCTTCCACACGAGTGGCCGACAAGTATGTAGAGAATGTAGAAATCAGTGAAACGTACTTACGAAATAGTACTTACTACGTTTCATCATGCAATTAGTTCATTGAAATAATAATTATGAATGAAATGGTAATGAGTGTCATTTCAGTTCAGCGAGTTGGTAATCAAGTCTCGCCGGCCTTAGTTGGAATGAAGTATAATATCATATATTCGGTTTGTAATAAGATACTCTTTTCATTTCTATTTTAGTAGGGTGGTATCAACTATATTATAACTAAAAAACTGTAGATACGTTACCTACATGATATTTTAACAAAACAAATGGCACGATAACGCACGTAGATAAAATGTGGAAGTAAGATAGCATATTCTCAATATCAGTGGTGAAAAAGAAATAGCTATGTGTTACTTAGATACAGGCGGATTGACGGAGCAGCAGGCAAAAATATTAAACCAAATTTTAACAAGGAGCTGTCGAAGCGTTTGTGTCTACAACTTTATAGTTATAATATCATTGGTTGCTATATATTATACCAATTGTATTGTACTTAATTAATAACGCACCGGTTGTAATACACCAAATTGTGGCACGCTTACTTTTGCCGAATTCCGGGATTAGCCGATGAATATCAAGCTAGTTAGTAGGTATTTGTACCCGGGGTGGAGGAGATGGACAGTGTGTACACGGTCGTCTCCTGACAAAGACGGAGCCCAGCGGTGCCCATTTTTTCTGACGCCGGGCCAACCTGGGAGGCGGCACGATGAAGTCTATAGAGATCTCGTGTCGTCTCATATATAGCAGCAGATATAAACCGTGGAGTTTTAGTACGTACGAATCGTATATAACCCATTCTCTCTCCCGGGATGGTGGTATGCATACCCTTATGATATGAGATCCCTCCCAACGTAAAAAAAAAGGAATCTGTACCCGACTGAGACGTGATTACTATATATAAAGCCAAGAACCTGTCATAGTGTATTTTTTAAGTTTATCGCGTTTAGGTATATTTGCCCTCGCCCTCGCTTGATGTAAAATGGTGATTTGGTCCAAGATGGTAAGCACGGTTAACTAGACTAGACTGGGCTCTTATGTGCACCTGTAGGAAGACACTCATAGGTATATGGCGACAGATTTTCAACCTAAGGGTGGTAACTAGCCGGGCGAACTTAGAAAAAGCCTTTCAGTAATGCCTATGGTCTTATCACAATGCTTTCCTTCAACGAAAGATCCGTTTATGTTTCAAGGATTCGAACTTACGTCATCCGCCATCTCCATACAATAATCTTTTCTCTAATTTATCTTTATATATAAATTTCTTCTGTACGGTGTGTTTGTCATTGAATTCCTCCTAAACGGCTGGACCAATGTTGATGAAATTTTGTATGCGTGTTCCAGTGGATCCGAGAGCGGTTTAGATTCACAATTGGACCCGGTAGGTGACGCTTTGGATGAATTTTAGTTTTTTTTTTATCAAGGCAGGACGATGTCCGCCTGTCCCGCTGGTGTTAATATAAAATGCATGAATTATATATATGAACAACTTTGGTGAGAGTGGATCGCCTTGCTTGACTCCTCTGTTCATTTTTATATTGACCACAGCTCTCTAATCTTATTTTGCTTGTACCATTTGAATATATATATATCCATCAGCCATCATCCGTTTAGTTAAATAGGTGCCAACGACTGCCGATGAATCAGATCTCTCGTTGTTCGGCATTGATTAAAGATTACACTGTGCTTACTGTCAACTGAATTACAGTCATTCTGGGACGCTACAATAAAATAATACAGAACCGTGCCTTTTATATTCATCATTAAGAATACGAGAACAATATGACATCACCTTCGCAACGTCTCAAACGTTCGATAATTGAAGTACGACACAGCGGATTCATAATCATCGCATTGTACTTCGCAGGTATGTACAGTGTTGTACAAAATGTGTTCGTTAAATATTGTATTAAATTGATTAAATAAACTGACTGAATTTGTATTCAAAGCATGTTATTCTGACAATGCCATATTTATTTTCTGTAACTATGATAAAGCCATAACAAAGTCATCAAATATTCCCGCTACATCGATAAATTCCTTAACCGAGAAGAAATATTTAAAAAAGTCAAAAAGTAATGAGTAAATTCCTTAACCGAGAAGAAATATTTAAAAAAGTCAAAAGTAAATGAGTTCACTTCAGTCCTAGTCCAGTCGAAGCCAGCCCAGTCCAATCCTTTACAACCCAAGAAAATCCAATTTAACCTAATCCAATATAAAAAATTATGATTTTTTTGCAACAGATTAACTAAAAAAAACTTAAGTTATTTAAAAAAATCTTTCACCTATAGAAAGCTACGATGTCCGAGAGTAACATGAACTAACTATATTTTATTCTTCAAATCATAACGCTAAGACCAATAGGAGCAGAGCACCAATGAAGAATGTTTCAAAATCGGGGTTTTTCGTCATCTTGAGAGGTTCCGCTGCGGGTGAGAAATAAAGAACATATTTACTCCACGCGAACGAAGTCGCGGGAAGAGGCTAGTGTTTTATAAAAGTATCATTAATTGCGTCTTTCTGTACGTTTCCTTGTTTCTTTTAAACTGTACTAGGGATTGTGATACGATTTTCACTAACATTTAGAGTATTTTACGTTAATTATGTACCTACGACAAAATTTCAGTTATATAAGTATAGAATTAAAATTACATTGAGTATTAAATAAAATGAGTTGCGACTTTGAAACAGATTGTAATAAATTCTAAATCTTTAAATAAATTGAACCTTTTCTATCGTCGTATGGCTGGTCATTCGATCGATTCGATCTTACTTGGTGCCCACTTTTACTTTCACTATATATTATAAAATTATTATGTGAATTAGTGACATCATAACATTGATATAACTCAAAATACCAAACAGTATATAAGTACAATAAATAGAAGTGTATAGTTAATGTATTATGCTTGCACGCAACCTATTGCAACGCAAGTATAGACGGAGCGCGTTTCTTTTTAAGCAGGCAAAGCAAATAACTTTCTAGTAATGTTTCATGTGTAAGCGTGTATGCGTGCACGTGTGTGGAGGTGATATGAGTAATGTTGTCGCAGTGATGTAAGATTTTGTGTCACTGTATCGCGCGAGCAGCGTACTCAAGGGCTCCACGCCGAGGGAACGGACCTAGGCTTGAGCTGCTGCCGAGGGGGGCCTAGTCTGGTGTGCGGGAGCGAAATTTACCCCCAGACCATTATTTCAGTGCTATATAGCTCATTTATCGGGAATTGTTCTAGGCTATATATCATCACGCTAAGACCAATAGGAGCGGAGCACCAATGAAGAATGTTTCAAAATCGGGGTTTTTCGTCATCTTGAGAGGTTCCGCTGCGGGTGAGAAATAAAGAACATATTTACTCCACGCGAACGAAGTCGCGGGAAGAGGCTAGTGTTTTATAAAAGTATCATTAATTGCGTCTTTCTGTACGTTTCCTTGTTTCTTTTAAACTGTACTAGGGATTGTGATACGATTTTCACTAACATTTAGAGTATTTATTTCGGATGGTCTATACATATAATTCATGCATATTATATAACCACCAGCGGGCCAGACGGACGTCGTCCTGCCTTGATAATAAAAAAAAACTAAAATTCAACCGCAGCGTCACCTACCGGCTTCAATCGTGAATCTAAACCATTCTCGGATCCACTGGAACACGCACACAAAATTTCATCAAAATCGGTCCAGCCGTTTAGGAGGACTTCAGTGACATACACACCGTACAGAAGAAGTTTATATATTAAATTAAAGAAATAGAAATCTTAGATAAGAATTAAATTATAGATAAATTAGAGAAAAGATTATGTATATTTATTAAGTTGCAAAATCTTTCTTTTACTTGCGCTAAACCTTATGTATCAAAATAATGTGTGGAATTAAAGAGTATATTAAAAACTTTCAAAAAAGTCTGTTATGGTGTATGTAACTTTCTAGTAATGTTTTCATACTTGTGTAGTACATGCTTCATTGAATATTAATCCAATGCAGAAATAAGTAGGAAGTAACTACCTAAACGTTTAGAATATTATCTACAAATTTATTTAAAATCAATTATAAATAAATGTATCATAAATTGCGTCTTTCTGTATGTTTCCTTGTTTCTTTTAAACTGTTAACTTTTAAGTGTGATACGATTTTGACTTAGAGTATTTATTTCGGATGGTCTATACATATAATTCATGCATATTATATTAACACCAGCGGGCCAGACGGACGTCGTCCTGCCTTGATAAAAAAATCTAAAATTCAACTGCAGTGTCACCTACCGGGTTCAATTGTGAATCTAAACCACTGGAACAGGCACACAAAATTTCATTAAAATCGGTCTAGCCGTTTAGGAGGAGTTCAGTGACATACATACCGTACAGAAGAAATTTATATATAAAGATAAATTAGAGGAAAGATTATGTATATCACTATAGTTATTAAGTTGCAAAATCTTTCGGATATTACTTGCACTAGCTAAACCTTATGTATCAAAATAATGTGCGGAATTAAAGAGTATATTAAAAACTTTCAAAAAAGTCTGTTATGGTGTATGTTTTTACACCGTAACTCACAGTAACGATTTGTATCTTTTACATATTAATAAAAATATATAGGTTATAATAACCAACAGACTATTTGTCTTTACTTGATGGAATATGTCAGTTACATATGACGTTTAATGTAGATTAAAATAGTATTTCTAGTAAATCATTACAATTAATATCCTAGAAGACATCACAGTAGTCCGGTGAAGCTGTGAAGACATTGCCAGGTCAATTTTATTTTTTTATCTCATAAGTCGCAAACGAACAGGTGGGTCACCTGCTGTTAAGTGATCACCACCGTCCATGGACACTAACAACACCAGAGGAATCGTAAGTGCGTTGCCACCGTTTGGGGGGAAAGGATTAGGGGAGGGAGAGGGAGAGGAGAAGAGGGGAGGGGAGGGGGGC
>MU158883.1:72616-89671 GCA_015888305.1 Antheraea pernyi | reverse complement strand
AACGAAACGCAACAATGGCAAGCACTGTTACTTCCCGTCGGTTTTCTATGAGAGGGTGGTACTCCCCCGGGCGAGCCGACCCAGCAGTCAGTTCGAGAGAAAAAAAAAGAAGACATACACAGATTTTAAAAAAATATTCGTCTGCCGTGGCTTACCCAGCTTCTTTAACTTTTTTTAAATTTGTTTATTGTAGCATGGCAAAATTACTGCACTATGCCTGATGGTAAGCATAGTACAATCTAAAAACAATGGCGACCACCGAGTGACACACTATTCATCGTCGGTCGCCGCTGTCATGCTGGCCTGCGAAAAACTGGCTATGTAAACTGATCCCGAAACGCGACCCGCAGAAGCGAATCACTATGACGGGCTCTTTCGCCATATACATGGTGGTTGCGACCCAGTCTGGCTGTAAAGCCCTACCAACCCGCTTTCGCCATTGCCTCGTTCGTTATTCAGCAGGGTGCACCAATTGCAGGTGAGATTGGCATGGGTATCTCAAGTCTTATGTTGTTATTCGACACCCCTTATACCCCACTTTGATGAACTCTAAATGTTTACATTACATTAATAATTAATAAATACATTGCATTCGTACGAAGCCGAGGTAGGTCGCTTGTAAACTAAAAGTATGTCAGGTATAACGTAATTTAATCTGATAATATACTGAGCGAATAAAAAGCCAGTTTATTTGTAGTTTTTATACCAATTTGGATAAGTAAAATGTTTGAAATCAGATTTTTCGGACAACGTTTGTCATTTCCTTGTTCTGTAGGTTATATATGCAAGTATATATTATTAGTTGATACCCGCGACTTCGTCTGCGATGTATATGACTTTAATAACATATTTACAAAGGAAAAAGCATAAGCACCAAACCGAGTTAAGCTCACTTTTTCACGGCAGGTAAACACATCGCTAAACGAGCGGGGTTTATGAAGACCATAGTTTTTTAAAAATATAATAAGTCTATATTAAATGCAAATATTATGATTTTGCTTTTTTTATAAGCGCTCACTAAGTAAAACTAAAAAAATAGATACCCGCGACTTCGTCTGCGATGTATATGACTTTAATAACATATTTACAAAGGAAAAAGCGTAAGCACCAAACCGAGTCAAGCTCACTTTTTCACGGCATGTAAACACATCGCTAAACGAGCGGGGTTTATGAAGACCATAGTTTCATAAAAATGTAATGTCTTTAAATGCAAATATATGATTTTTTTATAAGCACTCACTAAGTAAAACTAAAAAAATATGATCTTAATCTATACAGTTGTTTTGCGTGATGTGCACACACAACCGCAAACTTCATCATTTTATTGAAGATATTTTGTTGTATTTTTGAATACTTACGACATAATTAGGACAACATGTCAGTATTAAATTTGTTTATAGTCGACTTTTGATCTCATGTTTGAATCATAATTTGTTTGTTTTTTCGATACATTTGCTTCGATACATAAAGACACGCGGTAGCATGTCAAGCCAAGTTCAAGCTAACAGAATGGCGAGCTTGTGGTACCGTGTGTAATATTACACGAACCACTTGGAGCCACTTTTAACCCCCTCATAACCCAGAAACTATTTCTCATAAACATGTCAAATTTGGTCCGTATAATCGAACTAGCCAATTCAAACCTTATGCTTCAATATATTATCCTAGGTTTCAAGAAGATATGATATTTTAAGTTGTTATAAAATATTTTATTTTATAAATAAAGTTCAGGACTGACCATTGAACTTGGCACCCATTTAGATCTTACTTCTTTTGTCGTTGAAGTCAACAACCAAGGCATATATGATATATTGAACTTGGCTGCCATTTCACTACAGTCGAGCATAGCAACCTCCTTCGCAACCTTTTTTGAAGTCCTTTATTGACAGATGTCAAAATGTCTTTTTTATTTACATGTGTGTATATGTTGTGTAAAATTGAAGCAGTAGTGTGAGTAATGAATATTTTAATTAATTTAATGTACTTCTAATCCATTTTATATAAAATAAATAGCTCTCAGCACTTCTCCTCCATATAAACTTTAACTATGCCAAATTTCACCTTCATCCGTTCGCCCGATTCCGTCAAAAAGGGATACAAAGTTAAGGCTTCACGTATTAATATATATGATGATGATATGGACTAAACAGTAATGAATTTTAAGAAAACTGCAAAACAGAAATAGTATTAAACTAGCAGTGTATATTCGAAACCGATACAGCATTACGACGCCATTCATAAAGTTGAAAATGCATTTAAAGGTCAGTGAAGACATTTTAGTGATTGTTTATAAACAAATAAATATATAGACTTATCAAAGGTAGTAAAACTTGTTCCATCGGCTATACGAAGTCAAGGTGTTACAATGGTAATCATTTCATGAATATTTATGAATATTCCGTGATGCATTACAATATTATTGTATGTATTTATAATATGTTTTGTTTCATACTATTGGTCCGTTAGGTATTATTGTCCATTGATTTGTATTCAATCTTACGACAACGTTTGTGTGACATCATTGAAATCAATAAATGCAAAATAGTGTTGTTTTATATGTAACGAGTTAATAATAAATAATACATTTCTTATTTGTGAAAAATGTTAGGTAACTCGTCCGAAAAATTCAATAACTTGATTTTAATTTATCGCTTCTATTCTTATTAAAATTCTTAAAAAGTATAATGTATCATTTCATTGTAAATCTATTTCTAAATTAAGATTTAAATAAGTAAACAGAAACTATGGTTACACTATAATAGAATATTCTACGCTTTAAGATACGACGGCCTTAACCTTTATGCTTAGGATTCTAGAATTCTTTACAAACAGGATTTACGAAGCATTTGATCAAATAATTCAAATATTCTGTCGATTATTGCAAAATACGTTTGATTTATGCATAAAATTTTTATTAGCAAATAATGGATGTATAATATGAAAACTTATGTGCACCGAATATTGTATTTTTTTAACACATATCTTAATTATAAAATATACTCAGGAAATGGGATGACCAGATATGAATTTAGTCAATTTAAGTTTTTATGGGATTATGTGGTTTATTCATTTAGTTCATGATAAGACAATGTAACATCATAGGGGCCATTTAAGTGTTGCGTAAGTATTGCGTAATTTTTGTAATTTCTGGCCTCCCCCTCCCCCTGGTCAACAAAAGTAACCATATATATATATTCAATTTTGTTATAATTCAGTAAATAAATATTGCTGACGTAATCACGACCCAGACACCCCAACCCCTTTTTTAACATGGGGAAATCCCTAAGGATTCCCACCCTAGCCGGGCAGTTAAGGGTGGTATATGTCCGACTTGCACGGACTAAAACCCCGTGGTGCCTTCAATCACCTATAGGCCGGGGAGCAGGAGCTGAGGAACTTGCACTGCGTCTACTCCCCGGCAGGTGTCGGACTTTCATCAGGGGCCTCAGAATCAGGTCAGAATAGTAGACAACTCAGGGGAGGGTGAGAGTTGCGCTCCCGACGATCGAGACACCTAAACCCCATGTCATGAAAAATAAGCAATTTAAGGACCCCCCTTCCGCCAACAGTGCTTACGTAATACTTGAATGACCTCTAACTCACATTTATGAATGAAATTCTCTGTGACTAGCAAATCCGGTTAAGAATGTGTTATATTTTTACAAACCGTTTGCCCGAAGGGAAATCTCATCTCAGGAAATTACAGAATTATTTACGTGTATATTTTCATCTCCCTATCCAGCCCCTTAGGGGATGATATTTTATAAATTACTTTATAATGCTCACCTACACAGCTACGTAAGATAAGGAACACCTGTGTAAAAAATTATGCCCATAGAGTATAGGTACTTTAGACCCACCAGCCTAAGTTATCTAACAATCGATCAATGTTAGGGTTTTATTAATTTACCTGAAGTTTCAAAAATAGTAACAGTGTATCGAATCGGTGATTCCATTAAGTAATCCTTGTCAGGTACAATAGCATAATGAATTTTGCTGTGGTATAACAGGCAAGTTACACGACGATGACTCTCAAAGAATGTCAATCTTCTCAACAATCGGTAATGTTTGACGCCACTTCCAATTGAATAGTTATCTTCAGTACTTTCACAATATAGGTTATCAAATCGTCAAGGTTGATTACCATTGTTTAAAACTACCTTAAGTCCGTGTCTTCGTTATGGCGTAAACGAATTTAATGTTTTATATATTCAATTTTGTTATAATTCAGTAAATAAATATTGCTGACGTAATCACGACCCAGACACCCCAACCCCTTTTTTAACATGGGGAAATCCCTAAGGATTCCCACCCTAGCCGGGCAGTTAAGGGTGGTATATGTCCGACTTGCACGGACTAAAACCCCGTGGTGCCTTCAATCACCTATAGGCCGGGGAGCAGGAGCTGACGAACTTGCACTGCGTCTACTCCCCGGCAGGTGTCGGACTTTCATCAGGGGCCTCAGAATCAGGTCAGAATAGTAGACCCCTCAGGGGAGGTTGAGAGTTGCCCTCCCGACAATCGAGACACCCAAACCCCATGTCATGAAAAATAAGCAATTTAAGGACCCCCCTTTCCCGCCAACAGTGCTTGCGTAATACTCGAATGACCTCTAACTCACCTTTATGAATGAAATTCTCTGTGACTAGCAAGCAAATCCGGTTAAGAATATGTTATATTTTTACAAACCGTTTGCCCGAAGGGAAATCTCATCTCAGGAAATTACAGAATTATTTACGTGTATATTTTCATCTCCCTAGCCAGCCCCTTAGGGGATGATATTTTATAAATTACTTTATAATGCTCACCTACACAGCTACGTAAGATAAGGAACACCTGTGTAAAAAATTATGCCCATAGAGTATAGGTACTTTAGACCCACCAGCCTAAGTTATCTAACAATCGATCAATGTTAGGGTTTTATTAATTTACCTGAAGTTTCAAAAATAGTAACAGTGTATCGAATCGGTGATTCCATTAAGTAATCCTTGTCAGGTTCAATAGCATAATGGATTTTGCTGTGGTATAACAGGCAAGTTACACTACGATGACTCTCAAAGAATGTCAATCTTCTCAACAATCGGTAATGTTTGACGCCACTTCCAATTGAATAGTCATCTTCAGTACTTTCACAATATAGGTTATCAAATCGTCAAGGTTGATTACCATTGTTTAAAACTACCTTAAGTCCGTGTCTTCGTTATGGCGTAAACGAATTTAATGTTTGTTGGGATTTATGTGTTTCATCGAAATGAATTGTACATCGCTTTATCGGATTTTTTAAAACTATAGTTAAAGATGACGGTGTTAATACAAAAAAGTTAAATACGTATTGAATACTTGCTTTAAAAAGGTTTCGAATTAAATGCACTGCGGTCGCTGAATCTTGCTCTTTTGTTTCTTTGGTTACGTTAGGTTAGACATGCGAAAAAGTGTAACGCACGGTGCATTTAATTCTAACCTTTTTTAAACCAAGTATTTAACTTTTTGTAATAACACCGGCAAAGTTTATCTCTATAAACTAGTAATATACCTCTGGTAAGACCTTATACGAAAGTGTAACAATGTATTGTAGATAATGGTTTAACTGGTCCTCATTCTACCAGTACACATGTAATAAGCGATGATGGCTTAGTTGTGACCGTGTTCGGACACAATGTCGATAGACGAAGTCCGTGTCTTCGTTATGGCGTAAACGAATTTAATGTTTCTTGGGATTTATGTGTTTTATCGAAATGAATTGTACATCGCTTTTTCGGATTTTTTTAAACTATAGTTAAAGATGACGATGTTATTACAAAAAAGTTAAATACGTATTGAAAAGGTTTCGAATTAAATGCACCGCGGTCGCTGAATCTTGCTCTTTTGTTTCGCTTTGGTTACGTTAGGTTAGACTTGCGAAAAAGTGTAACGCGCGGTGCATTTAATTCTAACCTTTTTTAAACCAAGTATTTAACTTTTTTGTAATAACACCGGCAAAGTTTATCTCTATATACTAGTAATATACCTCTGGTAAGACCTTATACGAAAGTGTAACAATGTATTGTAGATAATGGTTTAACTGGCCCTCATTCTACCAGTACATATGTAATAAACGATGATGACTTAGTTGTGATCGTGTTCGGACCCAATGTCGATAGACATAGGTTCGAATCGTTACAACTGAGTCGGAGCTTCCGGTGAAGGGAAATATTGTGATGGAACCATAATTTGGTGGTAGGATTATTTGTAAGTCCGCCTGTATACCTACCACCCTCAGGTTGAAAATCTGTCGCCAAGCGTATGGGTGTTCCGGCAGCTTTTTTAACATGGCAAACGAACAGGTGCGTCACCTGATGTTAAGAGATCACCACCGTCCATAGACACTTGCAACACCAGAGGAGTCGCAAGTGCGTTGCCAGCCTGTGTTTGGGAATAGGGGAAGTGGGGCATAGGGGAGGGTGGGGGAAGTTGGGTATCCGGCGCTCTCACTGACAGAACGAAACGCACCAATGTAAGCACTGTTACTTCACGTCGGTTTTCTGTAGGTCGGGTGATAGTATCCCGGGCGAGCCGACCCATTCATGCTGAAACCAGTAATAACTTCAGTGTGGCTCTACCACCTACTACTTGAGTGCCAGTAATCTCTAAGCTTGCCATGTTTACCATGTTAGACCACGTCGTTATTTACCACCAGACGAGGTTATGGTCAAACGCTATAAACTATAAAAAAATCGTTTCATCTATTTCGGAGATTAGCCCCGACAACACAGACAAGGTATCTATAGATTTCCTCTATACTTGGGGTAGAGGTTATGGTCAAACGCTACAAACTATAAAAAAATCGTTTCATCTATTTCGGAGATTAGCCCCAACAACCCAAAAAACAAGGTATCTATAGATTTCCACTATACCTGTAGTGAAACGGCTCATGTTTAATGTATAAATTTTACACGCTTAATAGTAGTTATTATTTACCTTACTTTATGATTATATCTTTGTTATCAGTCATTTTGTAGGAAATCTCAGTCTCCTTTACAATAGACAGTACAATAACTTTTATACTCGTATTTTCACCATAAAATATAATCTATTGTAAATATCATTATTTTATATTGTAATTTCTAGTGGAATTATTTATCTGTCAGTTTTTAAAGATAAATGTAATGCTACCAAAGGCATCGACAGAGGAATTGTGAAATATGTTTAATTAGAGATTGTACAAGATTAGAACTATAGTTTCTAACATACAATAAAAACACAGAGCAATATGGTAATACAAGGTGTACCCGCGTCTCCTCACGCGTTTTTATTTTTTTTATTTTATCACGGCAAAATTACTGAACTGTGCCCGATGGTAAGCACAGTACAGTCCAAAAACCACCACCAATAGCGACCACCTAGTGACACACTATCCATCGCCGGTCGCCTCTGTCATGCCCGCCTGCAAAAAGCTGGATATGCACAATCTGATCCCGAAACGCGATCCGCAGAAGTGAATCACTATGCCGGACTTTTTCGCCATACACATGTTGGTTGCGACCTAGTCAGGCTGTAAAACACTACCACCCCGCTGTCGCCATTGCCTCGTTCGTTATTCAGCAGGGTGTATCACGTGCAGGTTAGGTTGGCTTGGATGTCTCAAATCTTAGATGTTATTCGACACCCCTTACACCCCCGTTATTATATGCTGCTATTATATTTTTTGTGTTAAATCGTTGAATAACAGTACAGTGAATATTACGAAATATTTCTACGGTTATTCTACGGCTATTACGGTTGAAGAGAATATAAGTTGATCTGATGCAGCGTCATCTAGTGATGAGTTTATAATAAAATGAATGACAGTGATGATTCATGATGAGCTGTGAAATGGTTTTTAATTCTGTACATAACATCCATTTTTATATGATGACGTCCTCCTTAACGTTTCCGTCAACGGTGAACTTTGTTAGTTTCGGATCCGAAATCGTACCAAGGTTCACGTACGAGTGAATCGATTTAAGTGTATACGCAGTCATACTCATACAAACCCACACTCTCTTCTGATTATATCAGATTCTGTATATCAGATTTTGTGGGTGGTAGAGCCACGCTGAAGCTATTACTGGTTTTAGCAGTAATGGGTCGGCTCGCTCGTTCGTACCACCCTCTCACAGAAAACCGATGTGACAGTGCTTGCATTGTTGCGTTTCGTTCAGTCAGTGAGAGCGCCGGAGGCCAACCACCCCTTCCTCCCCTTCCCTCCCCCCTTCTCCCAAACACAGGCTGGCAACGCACTCTCGACACCCCTGGTGTTCGTAGTGTCTATGGACGGTGGTGATCACTGTTCATTTGCCTAAAAAAAAGATTCCAATGGACAGCTGCCCGGTACGACCGGCGCGGCGTGGTGATAGTCTGGATCCAATGAGTTCGCTGCCATCCATTAAGGTTCCCAATTAGTGCCATTACAGGTATCTCACATTGCCCCGCTGTA
This sequence comes from Antheraea pernyi, assembly GCA_015888305.1. Taxonomy (NCBI): domain Eukaryota; kingdom Metazoa; phylum Arthropoda; class Insecta; order Lepidoptera; family Saturniidae; genus Antheraea; species Antheraea pernyi. The sequence continues at coordinate 81,216 of MU158883.1, read as the reverse complement.
ATTTAGCATCGGAAATAAGACCTTCATTACCTTCGTTAATAAAAATAGGTTTCGTTTGAGTTACGAGGGAGTTATTAAATTAGATGGATTATTCCGCCTACGGGTCGATCGCCAGTATCTTTTGGCCAAAGCCTTAGTCGCCTTTTACGACACCCACACGTGCAGGGAAACTGTGCAATAATCTCACGGCCAGTATGATCCCTCCTTCCTAAAATGTAGGGTCCTTCAAGCATAAGATGAGCAGACATTTACACAGGCCGGCATCACAGCGGCGATCGACGAGGGGTGGCGTGTCTCTCGATGGTCGCCATTGTTTTTGGATTTTACTGTGCTTATCGTAAGGCACAGTGCAGTTACTTTGCCGTGATCCAATAAAAATAAAGAAATATGTTGGTGTTATTTTAAACAGGCACACACATCGTTTTATTTTTCATATATACAGATAATAAACCTTAATTCCTAGTTAGTAGTGGACTAGTTCTTGCTTAAATAGTATTAATGAATGTTTGTCCATCCGTGTCAAATGAAAGACTTCTTTATTTATGTATACCTTGTTTATGATATAAATGTAGCTTTGGCCATAGTTCTGAGGATTATATTTACCGTTCAAACTTGCAAACTGCTTATATATAATAACAATATAGATAATACAGGAGTATAGATGACAGGTTTCTTGAATCATTTCTGCAATTGTATTATGTGTAATTTCTGCAAATGTATTAGGTTTACATAAGGTTCTTCATAGATTCATTAATTTAAGACATTCATTATAAAAATATAATTTCGTCACCGATACTTCGTAGGTGCAAATAAACAATCGTCTATTGAATTATTAATCAGCTCAATATTTCCTTGAACATGATCGTGTGTAGTACAGTACATATTTATAAGTTAGTTGTTTAATCAAATAAATCTGTATGAATTATTGCTTATTTTATTTACATTTTAATTGTGAAACCTTTGTTTCAAACGCCATACTACTTGTAATATAATATCTCTACTGTGTAACGGAACGACACATTATAGTTCTACAACTAAATGATGACGATTGCAAATAATAATAGACTGTTAGGCTCGCCTTAGTAGTCCGGTGAAGCTGTTAAGACCTTGCTTAGTCAATAGCGTAGTCAGTACGAAAAAAAAATTTCATCCTTTATTATAATGCTTACCTAATACCATATAATGCAAGTGATTGTATTCCGTTTTATATCGGCGAAAACTTATAAATGGCTTGATGTTTTCTATTCTAATAACTATGTACATTATAACTGTTAGTTTTCTTAATAAATAAATAAATCAGTACAACAAACAATTGTGTGTTGTATTTGTATCATATTTTGCTTTTATTAAAACTAGCTCATACTCCCGACTTCGTTCTCTGGAAAATAATTTTGCTGTTTTATGGGAACTGTGCGTTTTGCCTATTTTTTAACCGACTTCAAAAAAAGGAGGAGGTTATCAATTCGTCTGTATTTTTTTTTTTTTTTTATGTTTGTTACCTCATAACTTTGGACTGGGTGAACCGATTTTGATTATTCTTTTTTTATTTGAAAGCTGGTACTTCCAGTGTGGTCCCATTTCAATTTGGTACAGTTCCGACAACGGCATCCAGTGCAAAACCGTATAAGTTTTAAATTTGCATTAAGTATGTACACGACAAATAGACGAATAACTCAATATTACGCTAACCGATTTCGATGATTCATTTTTTATTGAAAAGGATGTACTTCAAGGGTAGTTTGATGAGAGTTTGGTTAGGTTCTGATTATGGGATCCGTGACAAAGTAAGAAAACTTTCAAGAAACGAGCCTACTCCTTTCTTAAGGGCCGGCAACGCATCTGTGTTTCCTCTCGTGTCGCAATTGTCCATGGGCGGCCGTGATCACTTACCATCAGGTGACCCGTATGTTCGTTTGCCACCAATATTATAAAAAAAACTCTTCAATTCTTAGGAGCCTATTGTGCTTATGTTCGTTGCTGTGTTGCAACATGACGCAAGCATTGTAATTACATTACTTAAGGTGTATAATGTGTGAAGCGATGGTAGCCGAGTTGGTGGTAGAAACTATCGCGGATTACTGAAAAGGTTGCGTTCGTACCAAACGTTACTTATTGTACAACCAATTGAAACCATATCGCATACCATACCGATAGATACCATACCGCAAAAATGCGCATATTTTAATATACTTAAGGCGGAACGGAGTTCGCGGGCACTGCTAGTAAAATATATTTATGTACACTAAAAATGGAAAAATAAAGTAAATTTTCAAAAAAAAGTATTAACCGACTTCAATATCAATCAAAAACCCATAAGGCACTAAAAAGCGGAAAATAAATAGTTTATCAAATTAACCAAATTAAATAAAACATATGAATATGTGTGCTACCTAGAGATGTATTGGAAGTCGGTGCCAACCAAACCGAAAATCATATCATCTACAGGTACAAAGTTTAAGTCCACTGTCGCGTCTCTGTAATACAAAAATTTTGGTTGGTACTGACTTCCAGTACATCTCTAGGTAGCACACATATTCATATGTTTTATTTAATTTGGTTAATTTGATAAACTATTTATTTTCCGCTTTTTAGTGCCTTATGGGTTTTTGACTGATATTGAAGTCGGTTAATACTTTTTTTTGAAAATTTACTTTTTTTAACAGTAATATTATAATGACTGTTTAACAATTATTATTGCTGCTTACTTTTTGTAACTATAATAGCTCAGTGGTTAGTCTGTTCGAACTCCAGGTTCATCGACGCAGGTTTGAATTCTTGCGAATACATCGGAGCTTTCGGTAAATAAAAACATCGTTATGAAATCATGATAGCGTGGTGGCAGGGCTGTCTATCTACCATCCTCTAGTTTTAAATCTATTATAAAGCACCTATAAATATGTTCCGTAAGCTGTACTGAAGGGCCAGTTTTTTTTTTATTGAGCCATAAAACTGACTACAATTTAATTATAGTTTCTTTAGGTTGAGTGTGTTTACCTTTTTTTTCCTGTAGTCCGATGAAGCTGTTAAGACCTTGTTAGGTAAATAACATAGTCAGTTAGAAAAAAATGTTTACCCTTTTAGACCAAATCGTGATTTCAGGTTAGATTGTGGTCAGATATCGAATACTATAAAGAATTTAAATAAGACCTCTGGAGTATGTAATATTCTGAAAAGTCGTCTAACCCACCTGTAAAAGTGTTGTTCAAATCGGCTTAGCCTTTCCGGAGATGATGCAGGACATACACACTTCTTTTTTATTTGTGTATATCGATTATTTATTAGGCTCAATATAATCCTATTTAATAATTAGGTAACTTCTAAATAAACTTGTACTTTTATTTAATTTCGAATAATCTGTAGTATCCATTGTATTCATTAAACGATATTTTATCACATAATTAATTGTATAGATTACAAACTTACTATTTACATTGGATTTAATAACAGTTGAATGCAAACTTACACGGTGTTATTACAAAAAAGTTAAATACTTGGTTTAAAAACGTTTCGAATTAAACGCACCGCGCTCGCCCGAGGCAAGTTCGCGTTATCCTTTTTCGCAAGTCTAACCTAACGTAACGAAAACGAGACAAAAGAGCAAGATGGCGAATATTCAGCAACCGCGGTGCATTTTATTCGAAATCTTTTTAAAGCAAGTATTCAATACGTATTTAACTTTTTTGTAATAAAACCGACATGGTTTGGGTAATTGTTTATAAGTTTTTATGCTTTACTGATATTCAATACAATCCTACATTTTGTACAATCAATTCAATAGTATTTTTATTTGGCTTCTTCTTATGCAAATACTTTGGTCATTTTCAATTTGGTTAACTAGAAATAAACTCAAAAATCAAATTATTACAAACTGTGCATAGAAGATAAAATCGTACTTCACGTACAGTTCCCAAATCTTAATTGTTCGTACAGACTATTGATTGCAAAAAACTTAACCTTCGTAAGTTGAGTAAAATATTAAAAGGTTTAAGAATAACCCTAGTTTAATATTGTAGAATTAATTAAAAAAATAAAGTGTTTTGTAATACGATACTCTATTTAATATATTCGAGAAAATTATTTTTATACATATCATTTGTGATTATTAGTTTATATGTCGTGTCGAGACGAAATTTCCGCTTTAAATATAAAATCTACAGTTGTTATTATAAAATCTTATACTATTAACTCGAATAAACAAGAATTTAAAACATTTTCTATTTTATAATCCGGTGATTGTACAAAATAAAACGAAGTTCTTGATATATATGCACTTCTAAATATTTTCTTTCTTTTGTCATAGTTGTTGACATAGTTGGCAGAAGCGCTTGTTTCTCTTAGCTGTATAAACACAATTCGCTGGTAACGGCTCGAACAATTGTTTTGTTTAGACTTTATTTTTATTGTTATGCGACATATTAATATTTATTAATACAAAACATAATTTTATATCAGTCTTTGTCACTACATTGAACTATCGCGTTATTCTGCTGGAATTATAAATTAAAAGCAAAAGCAAACATATTCTGTCTGTCTGTCTGTTCGCGATAAACTCAAAAAGTATTGAACTGCTTTTCATAAAGTTTTCACCAATTGATAAAGTGATTCATGAGGAAGATTTAGGTATATAATTTGTCAAGGTATTTTTTTTATCAGGGCGGGATAATGTCCGCCACAACCACTAGTAACGAATATGAAGGTATGGGAAGCTGGTATTCCTATTAGTTATTGTAGAAATTTAGACGTTATGTTTATATCGCTAAGGTATAATATAACTGAAATAGTTACCTGCTTTATGCGAACGCTGGATTCGTACAGATTTACGGAAGCTATTTATTATACACATCTACACTAATTTCTAGAATAATTCTACATAAAGTAACAAGTACTTAGTAGGTCAACAATTATTGTTGACTTACTAAGAAATTACTATTTTTGATATGATTTTATAGAAGCATCTGCGAAGCATTTCGAGAGAACTATATGATTTATTTAACTGAATTGTGGTCTGCACTTTTTTTACTGATTTATTTTTTACTGAATATTTTAATTTTTACTTAACCTCCATAACATTTATACCAGTTTTAAGTTAATCTCTTTTATACTCTAAGATACGTTGCCCCAATGGAGAAACACAACGGTATGGAGCCTATATAATACTTTGAAAAGTCATATGACAATAAAACAAAAAGCATGGTGTATTCGGAAAGAAAACGATAGAAGTGAAACGGGGAAACATTTTAATTTAAAAATTACAAAATACAACAAAAAGCCAACGTCACGATGTTGCGACGTTGCTTAACTTCTGTGACCGGACGAGAGCCGGTGATTTCAACACTCTACCCGACACAGTGTTTACTCGCACCATTTTTCCTCACACAAAAGTGTGCGGATCAAAGCCGTCGCATAAGAAGTTTTACTTCAAAATCTCATAAATATCAATAGATATATAGATATCAATATATATTTATGTTGTAGCATTAAACATAAAAGTACAGTATCAAATTAAACTTCAAAAATAATTGGGAGATGTGCAAAGTTTAACTGTAAAACCGTCACTGCCTCACAAATTTCTGTTGCTCTTTTCTGGTCAGAGCGGCGTGGCTAGAACACGCATTACTATAAGAAGGGTTTCATCTTTCAACGCAATTCTCAGGAGTGGCTAACCATTACAGCTGACCTTGTCTACGGTCCTTTCTTTGCTTCGTTGTAGATGCATTAATATATGCTATTGACTACAAGAACAACAACTTTGGTAGGTGGTAGACCCACACTGATGCTACTACTGGTTTCAGCATGAATGGGTCGGCCCGCCCGGGGTACTACCAACCTCTTACAGAAAATCGACGTGAAAGTGTTTGCGTTGTTGCGTTTCGTTCGGTCAGTGAGAACGCTGGAGGCCCACCTCCCTTTCTCTTTCCTCTCCCCTCCCTTTCCCTTATCTTCCCCCCAAATACAGGCTAGCAACGCACTTTCGACTCCTTTGTTGTTGCAAGTGTCTATGGGCGGTGGTGATCACTTAATATCAGGTGACCCATCTGTTCGTTTGCCTACTATGACATAAAAAAAGAACCATTTAACAAATTAAGAAGGGGTGAATTATATGGATTTTGTTACTTCATTATAAAAAGAAGTGGCAGAGCCTACCAGAAAGTGGTAATAACGCAATGTATAACGCAAACAATGTGATTCGACCTCATTGAGTCACATTTCTACGCATATATATATATATACGTCATCGAGGAACATTCCTAACTCCGTACTTACGCATGGGTATGGTCGACCACCAAATGAGATTACATTTCTGATGACTAGTTTCATGTACTAGTACATGTACATGTACTAGTACAGTTGGAATGATGAGAATATTGTAAACCAAATTAACAATTCGACACCAAATACACTGTATCTGTATTTCACTGTTTTATTAAGTTTTATATCTGCAATCAAGAGTGGGTGAAATCTCAGGAGCTTATTAGTATAATATAATTATGAAATCTCTTGATTGATATATAGTAAGTTCTAATCTGGCAAGGACTCCCCTCTTTCGATGATTCAACAACGTGACAAACCCACATCGTGGTGGTAGTATATTTTAAGTACTCCCTTCAAGTAGAAAATTTGTCATATCTTCTGGCAAGTACATATATGAATTAACACTTTGCCCTCATCGTGTTATAATATTAGGGGTGTCAAATAACATCAAAGACTTGAGACATCCAAGCCAACCTCACCTGCACGTGGTGCACCCTGCTGAATAACGAACGAGGCAATGGCGACAGCGGGGTGGTAGGGTTTTACAGCCTGATTGGGTCGCAACGACCATGTATATGGCGAAAAAGCCCGTCATAGTGATTCGCTTTTGCGGGTCGCGTTTCGGGATCATCCCGTGCATATGCAGCTTTTCGTAGGCCGGCATGACAGCGGCGACCGGCGATGGATAGTGTGTCACTCGGTGGTCGCCATTATTTTTGGATTGTACTGTGCTTACCATTAGGCACAGTGCAGTCATTATGCCGTGCTACAATTTAAAAAAAATTGTCGTATTACTTAATATCATGTCAAATTTTGTAAACAGTAACCTTAAATCGATAGAAAATAATCTATATTCTATCGTACCAGGCTTTAAGATTCACTCCGAGAACTAACTAATCTGTTAATCTATTGTATTGGCTCACTTCCTAATCAAAAAAGTTTAATTAAACCTTTTTGTTTAACCGTTGTTTCGTTGCGGTTAAGAAGGTCATCCGTTTTCAACTCAACACTTAATTTATCCAAATTTATCTTCATTATTTGCGGTTAAATTCACCGAGAAGATTAATTATTTTATATCAGTAAAACATTTGTGTCCTTCTATAAATAGTAAATGTAATTAATGTCCAACGTTTATTTAGCTTAAACACGAACAATGAAGAAAAATAATTTTAAGCATAAATAGTTAAGGATAATTAAAATATTGAAAGAGTAAATATAAATACCGTTATCGTATGTACCTACTTAATAAAATTTTACCCTTTACTTTGTAGGAATTAAACGTTTGAGAGTACAATCTCAGTTGATTTTAAACGGCGATCTGCCTTAAGATGGTAAACACGATAAACGTAGAGAAGATACTGATTCTCATGTGGCGGACATTGGGAAAAGTCCTATCACCGTGCTATTGGTTTGATAATGATAATTTCCTTTACTGTTTTGACCTACGTCGTAGCAAATGAACCATCATAATTTCAAACAAACAGGATTGTAATTATTTTAGATAGAATTCCTTATAAGATATTTCGAAACAACAGCTTTGTTGTTGTTGTTGTAGCAAATATTACTCAATATCGACTTCAAGATAGCAAATTCGATTTATGTCATGTGATCATATAATAACCAAGCCTTGAATCTACACAGAAAATTGAAAATTGCAGTTCGTGTTATGGCTGGTACATAATCTTCATTCGTTCATTCATTCACTCATCCATACATCCATTTTTTTTTATTGTAGCACGGCATTTTGACTGCACTATGACTAATAGAAAGTACAGTACAATCCAAAAATAAAACCAACCATCGAGAAACAAACTGACTATCCATCGCTAGTGGCTGCCCTCATGCCGGCCAGTGTTATTGGGGGCGCCGCCTGTCAATATGGCGACACCTCTCGCCCTCGTACGTCACCGGCCCGCGGTTAGGCGGGGTGAGGTGGAAATGAGGTGAGACGTGAGGCGAGGCGACGTTCCCCGGCGGTGGGCGGGCGTAGAACTCTCGAAGGTGGTAGCGAGAGTGCCGGTAGCCCGCCTCGGTGGCGACAGTCGGATGCCGGTGATGTCTTGAAGGTGCCTCGGTGATGTGCAATGATGCACGAGTCAGCCGATGAAGGTGGTGGATTACGAAGCGGAGGTCGGGGTGGTCGCAAGAAAACACCGTGGTTCTCGTATAATGACCGCGTCCCCGAGCCAACAGAGCACTACTACTGACGATGAAGACTTCTCGATGTTATTATTCAATATTGTCGCGATGAACTATGCGATCAAAACTACTCTATGATACTCAATAAGATGCGCGATCAGACTACTCTATGATACTCAATAAGTTGCGCGATCAGACTACTCTATGTT
>MU158883.1:61522-72484 GCA_015888305.1 Antheraea pernyi | reverse complement strand
AAAAAGCCCGTCATAGTGATTCGCTTTTGCGGGTCGCGTTTCGGGATCAACCCGTGCATATGCAGCTTTTCGTAGGCCGGCATGACAGCGGCGACCGGCGATGGATAGTGTGTCACTCGGTGGTCGCCATTATTTTTGGATTGTACTGTGCTTACCATTAGGCACAGTGCAGTCATTATGCCGTGCTACAAGTTAAAAAAAATTTAAATAAACTTAAAAAAGTATAATTAAACTTTTTTGTTTAACCGTTGTTTCGTTGCGGTTAAGAAGGTCATCCGTTTTCAACTCAACACTTAATTTATCCAAATTTATCTTCATTATTTGCGGTTAAATTCACCGAGAAGATTAATTATTTTATATCAGTAAAACATTTGTGTCCTTCTATAAATAGTAAATGTAATTAATGTCCAACGTTTATTTAGCTTAAACACGAACAATGAAGAAAAATAATTTTAAGCATAAATAGTTAAGGATAATTAAAATATTGAAAGAGTAAATATAAATACCGTTATCGTATGTACCTACTTAATAAAATTTTACCCTTTACTTTGTAGGAATTAAACGTTTGAGAGTACAATCTCAGTTGATTTTAAACGGCGATCTGCCTTAAGATGGTAAACACGATAAACCTAGAGAAGATACTGATTCTCATGTGCAGCTGCCGGAATACATCGATAGGTGCTTGGCTACAGATTCTCAATTTGAATGCAATAGGACAGGCGGACATTGGGAAAAGTCCTATCATCATGCTATTGGTTTGATCATGATAATTTCCTTTACCGTTTTGACCTACGTCGTAGCAAATGAACCATCATAATTTCAAACAAACAGGATTGTAATTATTTTAGATAGAATTCCTTATAAGATATTTCGAAACAACAGCGTTGTTGTTGGCGCCGCCTTCATGATAATTTCCTTTACCGTTTTGACCTACGTCGTAGCAAATGAACCATCATAATTTCAAACAAACAGGATTGTAATTATTTTAGATAGAATTCCTTATAAGATATTTCGAAACAACAGCTTTGTTGTTGTTGTTGTAGCAAATATTACTCAATATCGACTTCAAGATAGCAAATTCGATTTATGTCATGTGATCATATAATAACCAAGCCTTGAATCTACACAGAAAATTGAAAATTGCAGTTCGTGTTATGGCTGGTACATAATCTTCATTCGTTCATTCATTCACTCATCCATACATCCATTTTTTTTTATTGTAGCACGGCATTTTGACTGCACTATGACTAATAGAAAGTACAGTACAATCCAAAAATAAAACCAACCATCGAGAAACAAACTGACTATCCATCGCTAGTGGCTGCCCTCATGCCGGCCAGTGCAAATGTCTCTTCACGTTACCACAGTATAAATATGAGATACAGTACGGAAACTACCTATAAACGCTCAAAAACCGCATACTCACACAAACATGCCTATCGACGAGAGGTTTTAAAGGGTATTTATTCTATGGACAGCACCGCCAAAACCGCTTAGCGGTCTCGTCGGTGCGCACGTATGTTTGTTTATGCCGGTACGAGCGTTTATAGGTAGCTTCCGTACTGTCTCTTATATGTATACTGTGATGCTACGCTAGAAAGACCTCGTATCATAAGAATGCGGGAACGCACTGACTGGGATATTGTTCCACTGGTTCACGGTACGGTAAAGATAAGACGTTGTGCACTTTTTAGTTCGTGCCCAGATAAAATTTAACGCAAAATTGTGCCTGCGTTGCTCAGCGTGCGTCGTTCAGTTATGGGAAATAAAGGTAGGGATTAAATTGAATAGCTCTACAGAACAGTCGTCATGCTACTGATGATAGACAATGTAGGGGCATAATATTACAAAGGCGCAACTGCATTATTTGTATATTTCATTAATCCCATTAATGAATAAATTTCTCCAAGTTTGTTAATATCGATGTAAAAGCGTTAGTAGGCGCTGAATTTACCAGAGTTACTAGCAGCATTATGCATAAGAAATTTTTATTTGAATCTAAATATTTGGCCTAACTCCTTGACCTCTGTGAAGAAAAGCGTACAGGTTGTCGTCTGATAAAGACCTTGAGAGCTGAGAACACCTCGCGTACAGTTTCGAAATAGTTTGATACAGTCTGCCAGCCGTTATTTAAAATAATGATGTTATTGTTGTACTGGATAAACAAATTATCTATAAACATATTTCTATGTACAGACTTTCAGAGGTTACATCTATTGTCTTCAGATTGTTAGATATTATACATTTAAACAAACACAGATGCAGAATGAAGATTAAATCTTGGCGTCCAATACTTAAATTATAATGAAACGGAAAAAAATATTACTGAAAATTAATTTACTTATAGAAAGTATTTATTACCTTATTCTTTCACATAAGTACCATTAAATCTAATAAATATTGATGATTATTTCATAATATAAGAAAACTTTGACCAAAATTTTATATATACAATGTATTGAAGCACTAATTCTTAAATGCAAGAATATTAAGATGAATGTTAACATGCACTTGTTTTTAGACAATTTCAAAATAATATATCCATTGCGGTTGTATAACGCTTTCATTAATAATATCATAATATGTACTGCACCCGAGACACAGGATTATCTAGTTTAGGTGGCAGCAGTCATCATGTAGAATCCATCAATTTCTAACCAACTTTAAGAAACAAATATCTAAATTTTCATAGATAGCTACATGTATGAAAATTAAGATAACAAGGTTTTTTGTGTGTATAACATTTTTATGTTTTTTTTTCGTACATTTATAATTAATATATTATTACTACATCTAAAAACGGAGCTTCCAGTAAAGGAACTAAATCAACAAAAGCGGCAACGCGCATGTGACACCTCCGGTGTTGCAAGCGTCCATAGTCTGTGGTGACCGCTTAATATCAGGCGGCTCGCAATTTTTTTTTTTGCTACATTTGTGGTATAAAAAATAGCGAATTATATCTTTAATATATCTTTATATTAAGCTGAATTTAAAGACGCCTAATCAACTCTATATATTTTCAGTGTCAGTAAGTCTTTGTACTTCACTGTATTATACACTGATATATAACAACAATTATATTACAATTTTAAAAATCAACATTATTAAACACTACGACAAAGTTATTATAGGCGACGATATTTTACACTATTTTATCGTTATTAGATTTTATCTTGTAATTCAACGCGGATGAAGCCGTGGGCGGTTGTTAGTCTATCGTTGTTTTACCGTGCTATATAATTACAATTAATAATAACCCAATATATTATGCAAAAAAGAATTACGTAATTTTTTATACATATTTTAAACGTGACACAAGTGTTTATTTTTTTTAATTGTAATAATTACATTATAATAACTTCGAGTACACTAACATAAAATTTAAACAGCGTTTGTTATAATAATTATAAATCTATTATAATATTAGTAAAACTTTATGAAATATATGTATAGTTAATATTATTGGTTATAAAGTTTAGAAAGCACAGATATTATAAAAGTTGCATAGAATCAAAAAGGTTAAAGTTCCATATGGTTTTTGAACGAAATGGATTTTTTTAATGGCACCCATAAAGCCATGACGATTATTCTATCAACATTTGTTTGTAAAAGATTTGTAAAGGACCGACATGATCTGAATACTAGAAACTGTAACAAACTGGTCGTCCTATGTTTCAGATTTAGTAAAACCAGTAATAGTTTTTTAGGTAATAGTGTTAGATTTTACAACAATAAAGTCCCAAAGCATAAGTTAAAGCGCCACGTCAAGCGGGTTTTGGTGTCAAAAGGCAATTATAGAGTGGATATGTGAACGATGGGCATGTCTGGAATTGACTCCTCTCTGTGCATTCACTAAAAGGATTGTAAAGTATAATGTATTGAAAATATATATGTTAAAAAGGTGTACCCGATCGAGTTTCTTGCCGGTTCTTCTCGATGACTGGGTTGTTTTTCGAACCGGTGCAGTGATAGCTTTGACGTTCATAAGCGCCTTATTACGCCCTAAACTGAATAAAGTATTTTTGATTAATTTGATTAGAACTTATTATTAAAAAGTAGGTTTTTATTGTCACATATTTATTTTGTTGTTTTTAATTCTGTACGTCTCGTATGTAAATATCATTTATTTGTCCTGTTTTATTACCATTTAATACTGTATGACAATTACATAATTTAAATACCAACGTATGAAATTTTAAATACGCCAAACATGTGTTACAAATTACTGATTACATAGTTCAAAGGAATCAGCTAAAGAATGTAAGTCTTTAACTAACACCATTGTTGCTTTAGGCGCATGAGGGTAAAATTTTTACAGATGTAACGTCACGCAGGTATGCAACGGAAGTGACGTCATTTGCAGTAAACGCAGATTTTTCATCTATTTTTGAAAACTTTGACCAAAATTTTATATATACAATGTATTGAAGCACTAATTCTTAAATGCAAGAATATTAAGATGAATGTTAACATGCACTTGTTTTTAGACAATTTCAAAATAATATATCCATTGCGGTTGTATAACGCTTTCATTAATAATATCATAATATGTACTGCACCCGAGACACAGGATTATCTAGTTTAGGTGGCAGCAGTCATCATGTAGAATCCATCAATTTCTAACCAACTTTAAGAAACAAATATCTAAATTTTCATAGATAGCTACATGTATGAAAATTAAGATAACAAGGTTTTTTGTGTGTATAACATTTTTATGTTTTTTTTTCGTACATTTATAATTAATATATTATTACTACATCTAAAAACGGAGCTTCCAGTAAAGGAACTAAATCAACAAAAGCGGCAACGCGCATGTGACACCTCCGGTGTTGCAAGCGTCCATAGTCTGTGGTGACCGCTTAATATCAGGCGGCTCGCAATTTTTTTTTTTGCTACATTTGTGGTATAAAAAATAGCGAATTATATCTTTAATATATCTTTATATTAAGCTGAATTTAAAGACGCCTAATCAACTCTATATATTTTCAGTGTCAGTAAGTCTTTGTACTTCACTGTATTATACACTGATATATAACAACAATTATATTACAATTTTAAAAATCAACATTATTAAACACTACGACAAAGTTATTATAGGCGACGATATTTTACACTATTTTATCGTTATTAGATTTTATCTTGTAATTCAACGCGGATGAAGCCGTGGGCGGTTGTTAGTCTATCGTTGTTTTACCGTGCTATATAATTACAATTAATAATAACCCAATATATTATGCAAAAAAGAATTACGTAATTTTTTATACATATTTTAAACGTGACACAAGTGTTTATTTTTTTTAATTGTAATAATGTCTCTTATATGTATACTGTGATGCTACGCTAGAAAGACCTCGTATCATAAGAATGCGGGAACGCACTGACTGGGATATTGTTCCACTGATTCACGGTACGGTAAAGATAAGACGTATATCTAAATTTTCATAGATAGCTACATGTATGAAAATTAAGATAACAAGGTTTTTTGTGTGTATAACATTTTTATGTTTTTTTTTCGTACATTTATAATTAATATATTATTACTACATCTAAAAACGGAGCTTCCAGTAAAGGAACTAAATCAACAAAAGCGGCAACGCGCATGTGACACCTCCGGTGTTGCAAGCGTCCATAGTCTGTGGTGTTTCATTAATCCCATTAATGAATAAATTTCTCCAAGTTTGTTAATATCGATGTAAAAGCGTTAGTAGGCGCTGAATTTACCAGAGTTACTAGCAGCATTATGCATAAGAAATTTTTATTTGAATCTAAATATTTGGCCTAACTCCTTGACCTCTGTGAAGAAAAGCGTACAGGTTGTCGTCTGATAAAGACCTTGAGAGCTGAGAACACCTCGCGTACAGTTTCGAAATAGTTTGATACAGTCTGCCAGCCGTTATTTAAAATAATGATGTTATTGTTGTACTGGATAAACAAATTATCTATAAACATATTTCTATGTACAGACTTTCAGAGGTTACATCTATTGTCTTCAGATTGTTAGATATTATACATTTAAACAAACACAGATGCAGAATGAAGATTAAATCTTGGCGTCCAATACTTAAATTATAATGAAACGGAAAAAAATATTACTGAAAATTAATTTACTTATAGAAAGTATTTATTACCTTATTCTTTCACATAAGTACCATTAAATCTAATAAATATTGATGATTATTTCATAATATAAGAAAACTTTGACCAAAATTTTATATATACAATGTATTGAAGCACTAATTCTTAAATGCAAGAATATTAAGATGAATGTTAACATGCACTTGTTTTTAGACAATTTCAAAATAATATATCCATTGCGGTTGTATAACGCTTTCATTAATAATATCATAATATGTACTGCACCCGAGACACAGGATTATCTAGTTTAGGTGGCAGCAGTCATCATGTAGAATCCATCAATTTCTAACCAACTTTAAGAAACAAATATCTAAATTTTCATAGATAGCTACATGTATGAAAATTAAGATAACAAGGTTTTTTGTGTGTATAACATTTTTATGTTTTTTTTTCGTACATTTATAATTAATATATTATTACTACATCTAAAAACGGAGCTTCCAGTAAAGGAACTAAATCAACAAAAGCGGCAACGCGCATGTGACACCTCCGGTGTTGCAAGCGTCCATAGTCTGTGGTGACCGCTTAATATCAGGCGGCTCGCAATTTTTTTTTTTGCTACATTTGTGGTATAAAAAATAGCGAATTATATCTTTAATATATCTTTATATTAAGCTGAATTTAAAGACGCCTAATCAACTCTATATATTTTCAGTGTCAGTAAGTCTTTGTACTTCACTGTATTATACACTGATATATAACAACAATTATATTACAATTTTAAAAATCAACATTATTAAACACTACGACAAAGTTATTATAGGCGACGATATTTTACACTATTTTATCGTTATTAGATTTTATCTTGTAATTCAACGCGGATGAAGCCGTGGGCGGTTGTTAGTCTATCGTTGTTTTACCGTGCTATATAATTACAATTAATAATAACCCAATATATTATGCAAAAAAGAATTACGTAATTTTTTATACATATTTTAAACGTGACACAAGTGTTTATTTTTTTTAATTGTAATAATTACATTATAATAACTTCGAGTACACTAACATAAAATTTAAACAGCGTTTGTTATAATAATTATAAATCTATTATAATATTAGTAAAACTTTATGAAATATATGTATAGTTAATATTATTGGTTATAAAGTTTAGAAAGCACAGATATTATAAAAGTTGCATAGAATCAAAAAGGTTAAAGTTCCATATGGTTTTTGAACGAAATGGATTTTTTTAATGGCACCCATAAAGCCATGACGATTATTCTATCAACATTTGTTTGTAAAAGATTTGTAAAGGACCGACATGATCTGAATACTAGAAACTGTAACAAACTGGTCGTCCTATGTTTCAGATTTAGTAAAACCAGTAATAGTTTTTTAGGTAATAGTGTTAGATTTTACAACACGCAAAATTGTGCCTGCGTTGCTCAGCGTGCGTCGTTCAGTTATGGGAAATAAAGGTAGGGATTAAATTGAATAGCTCTACAGAACGGTCGTCATGCTACTGATGATAGACAATGTAGGGGCATTATATTACAAAGGCGCAACTGCATTATTTGTATCTTTCATTAATCCCATTAATGAATAAATTTCCCATGTTTGTTAATATCGATGTAAAAGCGTTAGTAGGCGCTGAATTTACCAGAGTTACTAGCAGCATTATGCATAAGAAATTTTTATTTGAATCTAAATATTTGGCCTAACTCCTTGACCTCTGTGAAGAAAAGCGTACAGGTTGTCGTCTGATAAAGACCTTGAGAGCTGAGAACACCTCGCGTACAGTTTCGAAATAGTTTGATACAGTCTGCCAGCCGTTATTTAAAATAATGATGTTATTGTTGTACTGGATAAACAAATTATCTATAAACATATTTCTATGTACAGACTTTCAGAGGTTACATCTATTGTCTTCAGATTGTTAGATATTATACATTTAAACAAACACAGATGCAGAATGAAGATTAAATCTTGGCGTCCAATACTTAAATTATAATGAAACGGAAAAAAATATTACTGAAAATTAATTTACTTATAGAAAGTATTTATTACCTTATTCTTTCACATAAGTACCATTAAATCTAATAAATATTGATGATTATTTCATAATATAAGAAAACTTTGACCAAAATTTTATATATACAATGTATTGAAGCACTAATTCTTAAATGCAAGAATATTAAGATGAATGTTAACATGCACTTGTTTTTAGACAATTTCAAAATAATATATCCATTGCGGTTGTATAACGCTTTCATTAATAATATCATAATATGTACTGCACCCGAGACACAGGATTATCTAGTTTAGGTGGCAGCAGTCATCATGTAGAATCCATCAATTTCTAACCAACTTTAAGAAACAAATATCTAAATTTTCATAGATAGCTACATGTATGAAAATTAAGATAACAAGGTTTTTTGTGTGTATAACATTTTTATGTTTTTTTTTCGTACATTTATAATTAATATATTATTACTACATCTAAAAACGGAGCTTCCAGTAAAGGAACTAAATCAACAAAAGCGGCAACGCGCATGTGACACCTCCGGTGTTGCAAGCGTCCATAGTCTGTGGTGACCGCTTAATATCAGGCGGCTCGCAATTTTTTTTTTTGCTACATTTGTGGTATAAAAAATAGCGAATTATATCTTTAATATATCTTTATATTAAGCTGAATTTAAAGACGCCTAATCAACTCTATATATTTTCAGTGTCAGTAAGTCTTTGTACTTCACTGTATTATACACTGATATATAACAACAATTATATTACAATTTTAAAAATCAACATTATTAAACACTACGACAAAGTTATTATAGGCGACGATATTTTACACTATTTTATCGTTATTAGATTTTATCTTGTAATTCAACGCGGATGAAGCCGTGGGCGGTTGTTAGTCTATCGTTGTTTTACCGTGCTATATAATTACAATTAATAATAACCCAATATATTATGCAAAAAAGAATTACGTAATTTTTTATACATATTTTAAACGTGACACAAGTGTTTATTTTTTTTAATTGTAATAATTACATTATAATAACTTCGAGTACACTAACATAAAATTTAAACAGCGTTTGTTATAATAATTATAAATCTATTATAATATTAGTAAAACTTTATGAAATATATGTATAGTTAATATTATTGGTTATAAAGTTTAGAAAGCACAGATATTATAAAAGTTGCATAGAATCAAAAAGGTTAAAGTTCCATATGGTTTTTGAACGAAATGGATTTTTTTAATGGCACCCATAAAGCCATGACGATTATTCTATCAACATTTGTTTGTAAAAGATTTGTAAAGGACCGACATGATCTGAATACTAGAAACTGTAACAAACTGGTCGTCCTATGTTTCAGATTTAGTAAAACCAGTAATAGTTTTTTAGGTAATAGTGTTAGATTTTACAACAATAAAGTCCCAAAGCATAAGTTAAAGCGCCACGTCAAGCGGGTTTTGGTGTCAAAAGGCAATTATAGAGTGGATATGTGAACGATGGGCATGTCTGGAATTGACTCCTCTCTGTGCATTCACTAAAAGGAAGTAGGCGCTGAATTTACCAGAGTTACTAGCAGCATTATGCATAAGAAATTTTTATTTGAATCTAAATATTTGGCCTAACTCCTTGACCTCTGTGAAGAAAAGCGTACAGGTTGTCGTCTGATAAAGACCTTGAGAGCTGAGAACACCTCGCGTACAGTTTCGAAATAGTTTGATACAGTCTGCCAGCCGTTATTTAAAATAATGATGTTATTGTTGTACTGGATAAACAAATTATCTATAAACATATTTCTATTTACAGACTTTCAGAGGTTAGATCTATTGTCTTCAGATTGTTAGATATTATACATTTAAACAAACACAGATGCAGAATGAAGATTAAATCTTGGCGTCCATACTTAAATTATAATGAAACGGAAAAAAATATTACTGAAAATTAATTTACTTATAGAAAGTATTTATTACCTTATTCTTTCACATAAGTACCATTAAATCTAATAAATATTGATGATTATTTCATAATATAAGAAAACTTTTAGAAAGTATTTATTACCTTATTCTTTCACACAAGTACCATTAAATCTAATAAATATTGATGGTTATTTCATAGTATAAGAAAACTTTTACCAAAATTTTATATACAATATATTTAAGCACTAATTCTTAAATGTAAGAATATTAAGATGAATGTTAACATGCACTTGTTTTTATACAATTTCAAAATAATATATCCACTGCGGTTGTATAACGCTTTCATTAATAGTGTCATAATATGTACTGCCACCCGAGACACAGGATTATCTAGTTTAGGTGGCAGCAGTCATCATGTAGAATCCATCAATTTCTAACCAACTTTAAGAAAAAAATATCTAAATTTTCATAGCTACGTGTATGAAAATTAAAATAAAAAGGTTTTTTGTGTGTATAACATTGTTATGTTTTTTTCGTACATTTATAATTAATATATTATTAATATATCTAAAAACGGAGCTTCCAGTAAAGGAACTAAATCAACAAAAGCGGCAACGCGCATGTGACACCTCTGGTGTTGCAAGCGTCCATAGGCAGCGGTGACTGCTTAACATCAGGCAGCCCGCATGTTTGTTTGCTACAATCGTGGTATAAAAAAGCGACTTATTACATTAATATTTCTTTACATTGAGCTAAATTTGAAGACGCCTAAGCAATTCTATATATTTTCATGGTCAGTAAGTATTTGTACTTCACTATTATAAACTGATATACACACATCAAAAAAGTTTAAGCAACATACGTGATATTACAAATTTTACCATTTATATTAATTAATTTCTAAGTATTTACTCAAACAAAGTGCGTAGGTAAGTAAACTTTTTTGTTAT
>MU158883.1:4732-43770 GCA_015888305.1 Antheraea pernyi | reverse complement strand
TATTATATATATCACGGTGTTAGTGGTCGAACTCCTCCGAAACGGCTGGACCGATTTTTATGAAATTTTAAATGTATATTTGGTAGGTTTGAGAATAGGTAGTAAAGCATATTTTATACCTCTGGGTGATTAGGATGTCCGTATCCAGTTTTTTTTTTGACAATTTTAATCTTTTGTATTTTTTTATTTGTCAACAAAAAATACCTACAACCCCAAATCTTCACTTTCCTAACCCAACTCTCCCATTTTTTATTCGCAATTTTAGTATTTTTGTATGAACAATATCCAAATGATTCAACGGTCGGATGATGTTGAAGGACAGATGGCGCTATATCCGCCTCATTGGAATTTATTCCACATATGTCTAAATCATTTCACTAAACCAATTAGGGTATGAGTTTGAATGAGACCCTGAATCGTTTAGTTTCACAATTGGAAACGGTGGGAGCCGCTGTAATCGGGTTCTAGTTTTTTTAAAGATTTTTCGTGTTTGCAAATACAATTGGAACCGGTAGGTAACTGATTTCACGCAGACGAAGTTGCGCGGGTCAACTAGTTTTTATATAAAATACTATCTAAAATAAAACATTATTCATAATTATTACAACAATATTTTATATTAAACTTCATAAAAAATAGAAACTGTTTGAACTAATCGCTTTGTAACTCTTACATAATTCGTTATAAAAATATTCGAAACAGTTTATTGCTAAATGCATAGTCGTTGAACCATGGACGAGGTTTCTGAAATTGTCTGTTACCAAACATCAGTGTAGACGTAGTAGAAATAAAGTTGATTTTTTTTGTTATTGCTGCTTTCTACGATTTGTTTTTATTCGAGACGATCTACTGTGTTTATTGTAAAAATTAATTACTCGCAGGCAATTGTTTTACTAACAGTATACTAACTTCTAGGAATTAATAGTTAGTCAGTAGTTAATCCGTTGGAAAGTTATTATGAGAAAGTAGTTTGGGCAAGAGATCTGAATAGTTACAGAACTAGAGCTTCTAAGTATATGTTATGTACTCATCGCTATGTTACCACCTCATTTCGGGGCAGTTTTAAGTTCGCTGCTACCAAATGCTGGAACGACCTACCCCCTCCAATGCACAATCTCAACGCATTACTTACATTTAAAATTAATTAAAAAAGTTTTTATTATTATCGCAATGCTTGTAAACTAAAGGTTTTGCATCCATTTTGAGTTGCATATATATTTTAGACACGCCTGCAATTGCTTCTCTTGTATGTTGTTTAATTTATCCTACTTTTTTATTTTATTAATTTCCTCTATATATATTATTACCTCTTTATGTACCGTATTATTTTTTGTACATTACTTACTTCCCCTATATATATATTATATTTTATAATTTTAATTCATATAGTATTTTACGCACCGTGACTTGCATTGGGTACCAGCCGAAAAACAGCGCTTAGTGTTTCTCATAACGCTAGCATATGCTGATCTGGACACCATTTCATAATGCTCTGTGCATTATATGCATATTTTTGTCAATTATTGTATACTTGTTGTATGTTGTATGTTGTATTTTATGTTGTGCTTTATGAATAAAATATTTCTTTCTTTATTTTTATCTTATTTATAAGCAAAATAATAGAGTTCTACCATTGTGCGCGCATCACTAAAAAACTTATCGATGGATTTAGTTTTTTTTTTTTACTTTTATTTCTTAGAGACGTGATCTTTATCTAAAAACACTCCAGTTAACATAAAGCTATTAACAATATAAGAAGTTACAATTTTTCCGCGTTCAGCAATGTGTGTTTTCTTGCCGTGCAGAAGAAGGGCTAGCGGTGTATTGTTTTTATCCTTCTAGTGGTTTTTCCTCCGTACATGAGATATATAGTTGATATATATGTATAGTTGAGGTTGAGGTTGATTTCTATGCACATGCTCCCCCGGGTGGTACTAAAAACGTAAAGAATAACAAATTTTCGGTCACTGCACTGTATAATACTGTATAAAACATAAATTGAACCTCGCAGGCATAAATAGAGTAACCTATCAAGCGACAATAATAAAAGATGGATAATCTAATGGCTAAATAAACATACGATTCAATAAGTGATTAAGATAATAAACGATACAGACTGCATCGTGAGTATCAACTGTTGACGTCAACGTGAGTATCAAGTGCTACGTTAATTGTTTATCAATTTGGGGTGTAAGGGGTGTCGAATAACATCTAAGACTTGAGACACCCAAGCCAACCTCACCTGTACGTGGTGCAAACAACGAACCAGGCAATGGCCAAAGCGGGGTGTTAGGGTTCTAAAGCCTGACTGGGTCGCAACCACCATGTATGTGGCAAAAAACCCCGTCATAGTGATTCTTTTCTACGGGTCGCGTTTCGGGATCAGCTCGTGCATATCCAGATTTTCACAGGCCGGCATGACAGCGGCGACCGGCGATGGATAGCGTGTCACTCGGTGGTCGCTATTATTTTTGTATTGTACTGTGCTTACCATCAGGCACAGTGCAGTCATTTGCCGTGCTACAATAAAAAAAAAACAATTACTAGCCGTCAATATACCCCTAAACTATAGAATCTCTAAAATCTGTACATAATGCTCACCAGGCTCACCTACGTACATAGAGAACTTCTGTAAATAAATTCATACTAATTGACCTTCTACTATTACATTTTTATTATTTTTTCATCACGTAGCTAACTAAAGCAATGGTTTGAAAACAACAATAAATAATTACATTTTAATTGTCGAATTCCGTTTTGTATTGCGTGTTAAATTTTATACTACTATGTTAGCTTAGGAACTCAGAATTAGTCATATGACTTTTTTTACATCCAAAGCTTGTATTCAAAGCTGACAACAATCCTGTTCAAATTTTCGCTGATCACATACATTTGAAGTTCAGGTTAACCTGCGTGGAATCGTCTATACCTAGGTCTACCAATTGGACAATTGCCAGTTGAATATCTTTTTTTACGTATAGATGATTTTTTGTCTTGAACCGTATAAGATAAACAAACCAACAAAAATGATTACAGTTTATTTGAAAGCTAAATTTGAACTAAACTATGGAGGTCTTATACCTCGACGTTCACTTTAACCTTTAAGTAAGGACCAAGTGTATAAGAAGTAAAATTTAAAAGAAATGACCAAAATCTTTCGAGTAATGAAATAGAATAACAACTCAACGTCAATCTATAAATTTTGTCAATATTTTTGAAGATATTGCTATTGTCTTCTGTCTCACTCACTTACTTTTTATATGGAGATGTTTAACCCAAAAAATTTCACTTTTTCGTAAGATTTTTTAAACATTTTGTTTCATACAAACCTTGTCCTGTTAATTACAAACACAACAAAAATAGAATTAGCCAAATGGGTTTATCCCATGTGAAGTGATTCACTTACATAATTAGGTAATTCATTATTATTTATTGTTATAAATTCGCAAATATGATGATGTATTCCACTAAATGTAAATCTATACTAATTTTATAAAGAGGTAAAGTTTATGAGGTTGTAGAGGGTGCCATCAGGAACTACTGGTCCAATTTGAAAAATTCTTTCAGCGTTACGTAGCTAATTTATCACCACGCTACGACCAATAGGAGCGGAGCACCAATGAAGAATGTTTCAAAATAGTGGATCTTTTTCCTTTTGAGAGCTTCTGCTGCGTGTTAACGTTAGCCCAATGTTACTATTCCATGCGGACGAAGTCGCGGGTAGAGACTGGTTAGACAGATAAAGTTGGTTATTCCAAAAACCACTAAAATACACTTACAAAGTTAACCAGGCATAAGTGACGTGTAACCGTTGCGTGACGCCAATCGTTGGTACAAAGTGGGCAATAACTTATTGCCTTACTATCTTACCGTCCGCGTCCGTTACGTCGGCAATCCGTTTTTTTAGGAATAATTTACACTAAACGGTTTGACTGTATCGAAACTCTAGTATAAACATGCAATTGCCATTCGAGATTTACCAGAAAATATTAATAATTATTTACTTCTTGCGATGCGAATGGGAATAGAAACATAAAACAATAACTAACCTACTAAATGTATAATTCAGTACGTATTCCACGACATTGCCGTGCTACAATAAAAAAAAACAATTACTAGCCGACAATATACCCCTAAACTATAGAATCTGTAAAATCTGTACATAGTGCTCACCAGGCCCACCTACGTACATAGAGAACTGTAAATAAATTCATGCTAACTGACCTTCTACTATTTAATTTTTATTATTTTTTCGTCACGTAGCTAACTAAAGCAATGGTTTGAAAACAACAATAAATAATTACATTTTTATTGTCGAATTCCGTTTTGTATTCAGATTGCGTGTTAAATTTTATACTACTATGTTAGCTTAGGAACTCAGAATTAGTCATATGACTTTGTACATCAAAGCTTGTATTCAAAGCTGACAACAATCCTGTTCAAATTTTCGCTGATCACATACATTTGAAGTTCAGGTTAACCTGCGTGGAATCGTCTATACCTAGGTCTACCAATTGGACAATTGCCAGTTGAATATCTTTTTTTACGTATAGATGATTTTTTGTCTTGAACCGTATAAGATAAACAAACCAACAAAAATGATTACAGTTTATTTGAAAGCTAAATTTGAACTGAACTATGGAGGTCTTATACCTCGACGTTCACTTTAACCTTTAAGAACCTTTAAGAAGTAAAATTTAAAAGAAATGACCAAAATCTTTCGAGTAATGAAATAGAATAACAACTCAACGTCAATCTATAAATTCTGTCAATATTTGTGAAGATATTGCTATTGTCTTGTGTCTCACGAACTTACTTTTTATATGGAGATTTTTTAACCCAAAAAATTCACTTTTTTGTACGATTTTTTAAACATTTTGTTTCATACAAACCTTGTCCTGTTAATTACAAACACAACAAAAATAGAATTAGCCAAATGGGTTTATCCCATGTGAAGTGATTCACTTATATAATTAGGTAATTCATTATTATTTATTGTTATAAATTCGCAAATATGATGATGTATTCCACTAAATGTAAATCTATACTAATTTTATAAAGAGGTAAAGTTTATGAGGTTGTAGAGGGTGCCATCAGGAACTACTGGTCCAATTTGAAAAATTCTTTCAGCGTTACGTAGCTAATTTATCACCACGCTACGACCAATAGGAGCGGAGCACCAATGAAGAATGTTTCAAAATAGTGGATCTTTTTCCTTTTGAGAGCTTCTGCTGCGTGTTAACGTTAGCCCAATGTTACTATTCCATGCGGACGAAGTCGCGGGTAGAGACTGGTTAGACAGATAAAGTTGGTTATTCCAAAAACCACTAAAATACACTTACAAAGTTAACCAGGCATAAGTGACGTGTAACCGTTGCGTGACGCCAATCGTTGGTATAAAGTGGGCAATAACTTATTGCCTTACTATCTTACCGTCCGCGTCCGTTACGTCGGCAATCCGTTTTTTTAGGAATAATTTACACTAAACGGTTTGACTGTATCGAAACTCTAGTATAAACATGCAATTGCCATTCGAGATTTACCAGAAAATATTAATAATTATTTACTTCTTGCGATGCGAATGGGAATAGAAACATAAAACAATAACTAACCTACTAAATGTATAATTCAGTACGTATTTCTCGACAAACACTATGACTAAACGAAATTCTTTGTTCTGATAATATAATATGTTTGTTGCAGCATGCAGCTTAAACAGTAAATATTTATTAAATTAATAAAATAATAACATCCTTATAATCATATAAGTATTTGCAAAATATAAAACGAGAAGTCGTGGTGGTCGAGTGATATGACCGGTGTAATGGAAATTCGATGTCTACAGGTTTGAACCCCGGCATATAGGAACCAATTTTTCTAAATTCGCGTACATTTACTAATTTAAATTGTTAACACTATAGATCGATGCCTGTTCAAATTTTCGCTGATCACATACATTTGAAGTTCAGGTTAACCTGCGTGGAATCGTCTATACCTAGGTCTACCAATTGGACAATTGCCAGTTGAATATCTTTTTTTACGTATAGATGATTTTTTGTCTTGAACCGTATAAGATAAACAAACCAACAAAAATGATTACAGTTTATTTGAAAGCTAAATTTGAACTGAACTATGGAGGTCTTATACCTCGACGTTCACTTTAACCTTTAAGAACCTTTAAGAAGTAAAATTTAAAAGAAATGACCAAAATCTTTCGAGTAATGAAATAGAATAACAACTCAACGTCAATCTATAAATTCTGTCAATATTTGTGAAGATATTGCTATTGTCTTGTGTCTCACGAACTTACTTTTTATATGGAGATTTTTTAACCCAAAAAATTCACTTTTTTGTACGATTTTTTAAACATTTTGTTTCATACAAACGATCGAGTTTCTTGCCGGTTCTTCTCGATGACTGGGTTGTTTACCGAACCGGAGTTAGTCTTTGATGTTCATAAGTGCCTTATTAGGACCTAAACTGAATGAAGTATTTTTGATTTGATTTGATTTGTGGATTTCTCGGAGTTTGAAATCGCCAATACGTAGTGGACTAGCATGTCCATACCTTCCTTCGGGTAGAGGACTCTGGCCCCACAGAGGGTCTCTACAGGCTGACGTGATGTGAAAATGACGCTTTTACTGTTTTGAGGCTTTATAGTTCACATTATTATAGGAAACTCGGAAACAATTATTTCTTATGTTGTCTCGCTTGTCTCAAGCTAACACGGTAATTGAATTTTATTGTTACTCTCAGTCTTCTAATTGATTACCTACATTATCATTACATAGTGTAAAACAAAGTCCTCCACCGCGTCTGTCTGTCTGTTTGTTCGCGATAAGCTCAAAAACGTCTGAACAGATTTTTATGTGGTTTTCACCAATTGATAAAGTGAGTCATGAAGAAAGTTTTGGTATATAATTTATCAAGGTTTTTTTTAAATCAGGGCGGGACAACGTCAGCCCGACCCACTAGTATAGTATAAAATGAGGTCGCTTCCACTGTCTGTCGCTTATATCTTTTAAACTATTCAACGGATTTTAATACAGTTTTCAACAATAGATAGAGTGATTCAAGAAAAAAGGTTTATATGTACAATACATACATATTATACTACAGAAAAGCCGAAGAATTCAAAGATTTGTAATGTGATGTCGGGACAAACATATTTTTGTGCGCTTAAATCGCAAACGCTGTCTAAATCTTACGAGATAGATCGAATTAATGTACTACGGAATTGTATATTTTTATATATAAATTTCTTCTGTGCGTGCGTATGTCACTGAACTCCTCCTAAACGGCTGGACCGATTTCGATGACATTTTGTGTGTGTGTTCCAGTGAATCCGAGAAAGGTTTAGATTCACAATTGGGCCCGGTAGGTGGCGCTGCGGTTGAATTTTAGTTTTTTTTATTATCAAGGCAGGACAACGTCCGCCCGGCCCGCTAGTCTTAAATAATATTATTAATCACTCCACACTGCCCCATATTAGTATCTACATTGCACCCGTGCGAAGTTGGGGCGGATCACTAGTTAATAGTATAAAGAATTTTGCTATCTATATTTAGAACAAAAAAGAAAATAAACATGAATAATTCTTTAGACTATTTCTTGTGTATTGATTGCTTTCAGTAAATATGTGAATAATAAATATTACTACGACGCGCTTAACTCTCGCGTAGGCTCACAGTCTTATCTAAGCGCTTAGTCACTGAAACATGTTACAGCAATAAGTCACATTGTACTTTAACCTCTTAACAAAATCAATAACACTTAACTCACAATGCTCTTGCAAACATTTTGAGAATGTGTTCAAAGCTACGTGATAAAATGACGTTTTTGAGCATCCCAATTTAGATGATTTTTTATATGTAAATTATTTTTTGAAGTTACATTATCAATTGACAGGTTTATATATAAAGAATGACGACGAAAGTAATAACAATTGATAATTAATATAAAAACAATTGCTTTCGTATTCAATTTGCAATGACCTATTTTTTTCTAAATTAAGCGTTGTTTTAAATAATCTAAATACTAGAAACTGTAATAAACTGGTGGTCCCATGTTTCAGACTTAGCAAAACCAGTAATAGTTTTTTAGGTAATAGTGTTAGGTTCTACAATAAAGTCCCAAAGCATGTTACCGATTTGCCGGACTGTAAATTTAAGCGCCATGTCAAACGGGTTTTAATTTCAAAAGGATATTATAGAGTGGATCAGTATGTGAATGATAGTGATGTCTGGAATTGACTCCTCTCTGTGCATCCACTAAAAGCATTGATGATGTATTGGAAATATATTTTAAAAAAATGTACCCGATCGAGTTTCTTGCCGGTTCTTCTCGATGACTGGGTTGTTTACCGAACCGGAGTTAGTCTTTGATGTTCATAAGTGCCTTATTAGGACCTAAACTGAATGAAGTATTTTTGATTTGATTTGATTTGTGGATTTCTCGGAGTTTGAAATCGCCAATACGTAGTGGACTAGCATGTCCATACCTTCCTTCGGGTAGAGGACTCTGGCC
Organism: Antheraea pernyi; assembly: GCA_015888305.1. Classification (NCBI taxonomy): domain Eukaryota; kingdom Metazoa; phylum Arthropoda; class Insecta; order Lepidoptera; family Saturniidae; genus Antheraea; species Antheraea pernyi. Next base: position 35,244 of record MU158883.1, on the reverse strand, counting down.
CCACAGAGGGTCTCTACAGGCTGACGTGATGTGAAAATGACGCTTTTACTGTTTTGAGGCTTTATAGTTCACATTATTATAGGAAACTCGGAAACAATTATTTTTTATGTTGTCTCGCTTGTCTCAAGCTAACACGGTAATTGAATTTTATTGTTACTCTCAGTCTTCTAATTGATTACCTACATTATCATTACATAGTGTAAAACAAAGTCCTCCACCGCGTCTGTCTGCCTGTTTGTTCGCGATAAGCTCAAAAACGTCTGAACAGATTTTTATGTGGTTTTCACCAATTGATAAAGTGAGTCATGAAGAAAGTTTTGGTATATAATTTATCAAGGTTTTTTTTAAATCAGGGCGGGACAACGTCAGCCCGACCCACTAGTATAGTATAAAATGAGGTCGCTTCCACTGTCTGTCGCTTATATCTTTTAAACTATTCAACGGATTTTAATACAGTTTTCAACAATAGATAGAGTGATTCAAGAAAAAAGGTTTATATGTACAATACATACATATTATACTACAGAAAAGCCGAAGAATTCAAAGATTTGTAATGTGATGTCGGGACAACAGTTTTCAACAATAGATAGAGTGATTCAAGAAAAAAGGTTTATATGTACAATACATACATATTATACTACAGAAAAGCCGAAGAATTCAAAGATTTGTAATGTGATGTCGGGACAAACATATTTTTGTGCGCTTAAATCGCAAACGCTGTCTAAATCTTACGAGATAGATCGAATTAATGTACTACGGAATTGTATATTTTTATATATAAATTTCTTCTGTGCGTGCGTATGTCACTGAACTCCTCCTAAACGGCTGGACCGATTTCGATGACATTTTGTGTGTGTGTTCCAGTGAATCCGAGAAAGGTTTAGATTCACAATTGGGCCCGGTAGGTGGCGCTGCGGTTGAATTTTAGTTTTTTTTATTATCAAGGCAGGACAACGTCCGCCCGGCCCTATCTTAAATAATATTATTAATCACTCCACACTGCCCCATATTAGTATCTACATTGCACCCGTGCGAAGTTGGGGCGGATCGCTAGTTAATAGTATAAAGAATTTTGCTATCTATATTTAGAACAAAAAAGAAAATAAACATGAATAATTCTTTAGACTATTTCTTGTGTATTGATTGTTTTGAGTAAATATGTGAATAATAAATATTACTACGACACGCTTAGCTCTCGCGTAGGCTCACAGTCTTATCTAAGCGCTTAGTCACTGAAACATGTTACAGCAATAAGTCACATTGTACTTTAACCTCTTAACAAAATCAATAACACTTAACTCATAATGCTTTTGTAAACATTTTGTGAATGTGTTCAAAGCTACGTGATAAAATTACGTTTTTGAGCATCCCTATTTAGATGATTTTAGGTACGTAAATTATTTTTTCAAGTTACATTATCAATTGACAGGTTTATATATAAAGAATGACGACGAAAGTAATAACAATTGATAATTAATATAAAAACAATTGCTTTCGTATTCAATTTGCAATGACCTATTTTTTTCTAAATTAAGCGTTGTTTTAAACTAACTTACTAATAATACTTAAATACCACTTATTAATATATGCATATATAAAGGTTATTTATATAAACCTCTTACATAAGATTTTGATACACTAATAATATCAGCAAATTCAAGCATTTATACGGTTTGGAACCAACGAATTAAATTATTAGGCAATCATTCATTAAAAGGAAAATAAAGATTAGGAATTGTTGATAGGTTATGTTATTTTAAATTGTTATTTTTTATCTATAGTGAATTGATTTAACTCAAAGAGATAAAATTGTATAAGACGACCGTTTCTAAAATTTTACATCTCTCGGATCTAGAAATATGCCAGTCGATTGTATTTATTGCAGCAAAATTAAAACGAAACTTATGTTTATAAAATAGCGAAGATAAAAAAAAACAGTTCAGTGTACTTTTGTCCTTTTTTTGTCAACTAATTTTCTTCTTTTTTTATTTTGTAGCTATTAACGAGCATTAATGTTATGGATTAAAAAAATTGAAATAGTTTTTTTCCGTACCATCGACGACGCGAATTATTTATTTGTAAGTCTATTTGCCGTACTTCACGCTCTTTATATTCACAATTTTTTTTAACGTGGTGTTAAAATCCCTTATGTCCGACTCGCACAGACTAAAACTCCACGGTGTATATTCGTGGTTATAATATAATACAGTTTATACCATTTAGAAAAAAAATATATAATAATATTATTATAATATTAGTACGGGAAAAAAACTGTGTGCCCTTATTTTAGTCGAATTTTGACCATTGGACGGCCACTGATAAATAAAAAAATACGTCACATCCGGATTTAATAGATTTAGTTAACCAATAAACATGGTTTTATTATTGTAATTGATAACCTAAAAAGGCAACCGGAAGTATTTCTATTCTATTTCTATTTTATTTTTGGCAACCGGTCTTCTAGTAGACTATTACTGCCATTCTCAAGTGAGTAACGATATTACAAGTTTCTTGATATAATTTCAATGTACTAACAAGATGGCGGCCATCTTGATAGAACTTTTCTGAGAGTTTTTGTGGCAAGTCAGAGTTCATACTCCGTGTTATTATTTCCGATTCATTTCACTTGTGCACAATAACCAAACTATGTTACGTAATGCACCAACATTACACAATATAGAGCCAAATAACACAAGATTATGGATAAAATATAAAGAAATGACATTACAAGAAATCGTAAAAAACTCCCCAACCGGAAGTCAATTACTATTTTACTACCATGACTTATCTATGATTGTATATAGGAGCTTTATCTCTTTATTATTAATATGAATTGGTTGTAAAGAGTGATGAAATAACATATTAATTCTATATGTATGTATTGTACGGAAAAAATACTTTATGTTTTAAGTCAATTAATATATCAAAGTTAATTGACAATTAATATGTCAAATATATAAATCAAAATTAATATATATATTCATTTCAAAGGTTGAAAATAAAATATTTTTTGATATAGAGCTCAAGAACAGATAGTTACATTTATTTTCGTAAACTCTAAGAAGTTAGGTAATAACCAGGATGCTCGTTATAATGCATTAAAATAATTCGAGGAATATAAATTTTATACTTAGAATTGCCATAGTTGTTACGATAGCTGATATATTGTATTTGTTGCAGTCCAAATTTTTATAGTTACTCAAGAATATCTATACTATCTATACTAATATTATAAAGAGGTAAAGTTTGTGAGTTTGTGACGTTGTGACGTTGTAGGGGGTAATCTCAGGAACTACTAAACCGATTTTGAAAATTCTTTTACCAATATAAAACCACATTACTTGCGAGTGTCATTTGCTTGTATATCATCACGGTAACACCAATAGGAGTGATCATTATATCATTTATATATACTAAGAACAAAAATGGCCCTAAAATAGAACCCTGTGGGACGCCAATTTGAGTCAGTGATCCAGCTGACGTCACCGCGTCTATACTAACTTTGTGACAACGATCTTCTAAATAGGACACTAGAAGGTCGAGAGAAGCTCCACAAACACCGTAGAGTTTTAATTTCAAAATAAGGGTACTATGGTCAACGCAGTCAAAAGCCTTAGACAGATCACAAATTTTGTGTCACTGTATCGCGTGAGCAGCGTACTCAAGGGCTCTACGCCGAGGGAACGGACCTAGGCTTGAGTTGCTGCCGAGGGGGGCCTAGTCTGGTGTGCGGGAGCGAAATTTACCCCCAGACCACGGCGGCGTGATCTGTGGTTACGCGGGCGTGGGCGTGAGCACGCTCTGTTTGGAGATACACGCTGGTACTGATCGTTCACTGCCGTTATTTCATCGGGCGGGTCGGTAAAAATATGTCGCGGACGTCTTTTACAACGCGCAGCGTTTGGTACGTTGAAATATTGATAATTAAGGACTGTACTACTATTACTGACATTCCCCAAATGTCTTCGGTATGTTTCATGTTTAAGAGTTTAAAAGTCCTTATTATTTCATCTGCATTAATAGATGTGAAATTAAATTTTGAATTAATTTTTTAGTAACGATACGGCACCTTGGGCTGATGAAGTAATATTTTTTGTTACCTGTAAACACTGTGTTTTCTTACGAACACTGCCTTAACGATGAGAGATATATGATTGAGTTCTAAAGAAAAGTTTGTAGCTTGATAATCCCTATTACCGCCCAACGAACTGGGCACGAGTCGACTAGTAGATAATAAGGCGGTACCAAAATGTCAAACCTTCATATTTGTATGACAAAAGAAAGGTAATATGCAACGATTGCTTCAACAAAAAACTTAAGTACTGACTTATAACTGCTTATTGACCGTCGTTGACTAAATACTTAGCATTGGCAATAGAAAACCGTGAAGCGTGACTTAAAATCGGAGCCATGACTGCCGTCTATTATAATAAACAGACGCTGATGTAATGGAAAAAATACGACCTTAGTTGTATTCGAAATATTATTCACAAGCAAGCACTGATAGTTCATAGTTATAATTAATGCAAAGTGAGTTTTTATAAGATATTTGAAAATGTTATTAGTTTCATAGAATACACGACTATCTGATACCGACTTATTGTTGCTATTTTATAAACTCAATGCCGATTATATACACGCTGTAGCTATTATTGGAAGCATGAATGGGTCAGCTCGCCCGGGGTAGTACCACCTTCTCACAGAACACCGACGTGAAGTAATAGTGCTTGCATTGTTGCGTTTCGTTCGGTCAGTGAGAGCACCAGAGGCCCACCTCCTTTCCCCTTTTCCTTCGCCTTCCTCCTTTCCGTACCATTCCTCCATACACAGACTGGCAACACACTTGCGTCTCCCCTGGTGTTGCTAGTGTCTATGGACGGTGGTGATCACTTAACAGCAGGTGACCCACTTGCTCGTTTACCTCCTGTTGACATAAAAAATACATGTAAAAATGCATTATACATATATATACTAGCGGGTCCGGCGAACGTTGTCCCGCCCTGATAATAAGAAAAAATCCTTGACAAATAATATAGCTAAACCTTTCTCATGAATCACTTTATTTAGTGGCGAAAACCGCATGAAAGTCAGTTTGGTAGTTTTTGAGCTTATCCCGAACAAACAGACAGACGCGGTCGGGGTCTTATAATATGTAATGATATTGGATTAATAAACTCCAATGTTGTTTGACAGATCATCATGTAAGTTGGACCACTTGAGATGGTTGATATGTATTTTTTGATAATAATCGCCATTAGATGGCGCTGTCGTTTAATCGATCGTCATTGGAATTGCTGAATGCTGACACAATATCCATTTTAATATCACTCAAATATTTATTACAGTAGTAATAATATTCGTCCAATAGGACAAGCGAAGGAATTAATCCATACTGCCAATTCTAAAGTTGTCAAAATATTTATTACAACTAATAATGATAGCAAGAAATAATAACAGATACATAAGGGCAAAGGTAGTAAAATAGTACAGCCGGCTATATGTAAACATATACATATACTATGTATATATGCTGTATATATCTATGTTACAAATAGATGGTCGTTTAAAACATTCTGTTTACCTTAACACATACAGAGGTGTTCAGGTGTGAACAGCCACACGAGGCGTATCCAACTCAATTATCAAAAGTGGTAACTTATTAATAACAAGCCTCAGTTGGACTTCAATTTTTGTGAAGTGGATTATAAACATCTATAGGCTACAATAACTACCTACTCAAGTGAATGTACATGCATTTCACAGACTGGCATGACAGCGGCGACTGGCGATGGATACTGTGCCACTCGGTAGTCACCATTGTTTTTTGATTGTATTGTGCTTACCATCAGGCACAGTGCAGTCATTTTGCCGAGCTACAAAAAAATGCATGTTTGTTGCTTCATATCATAAAATACAAATGCAACAATGACAATCCCAACCAATATTAAAAATTCTAATGAGAGTTTCTTTATTTGTTACGCGTTCTAAATTACTTAACCGATCATCATAATATTTTGCATATAAGTAGCCAGGGATTTAGAAGACGACATGGGGTACCTTTAAGCTAGATAAAAACTAATGTTCCCGAGAGATAATTCAACTCGTCATTAAAGTGAAGCCGCGAGTAAAATCTTAAATCAAAATTAAGTCCGAGAGTTCTATACATTTTGACTGGAAAACTGGATTTATTTTTTTGGCAAAATATACTCATAATAGTGGAAGTAAATACATGTTTTTAGAAATACATAATTAGGGATCAGGAATTTTTCCCAGTAATTAGTAATGTCTAATGAACGAACGTTGAGTAAGCATATGTAGTAAGAAATAAAGATGATATAATCCATTTCATTTGTACTATTTATTCTACCTATAAAGAATGCATGCTATAGTAAAATATGCATCATCTTAAAGCAAATAAGTTGTCTTACAAATGGCATTGAATACACCTTTGTTTACAGACTGTTTTGAAACCCGATCATCCGTTCAATAATTTATTAACAAATGCCGCACAAACAATTAGTTGCATCTGACAAACCGAAACTGATTTTTATAATATTGGTAGTGATTATCATACAACGGCTTGAAAATAAGTTGACTAACATTGTTGCGGATTTGTTCTCGGTTCTTACAAGAGCATATTATCTTTAAATTACGTGCTTATCACGAATAGGGTTAATTATTGTGTGTTCATTATATTTCAAAACGTAAATGAAGTTTTTCTTTTAAGCTTTAAACATTTGAAATGCTTAACAATGGTACATATTCGAAAAAGAACAGACAACCTTTTTTAAAATGTTTCATCGGAGTCATTCATAATTCGATTTGGTTGGATAAACGTAAATTCAAATACGAAGAATTCATTGAAAGTCGTATAAAAAGTGCTGACACAATCTCTCCCGTACGCGGTAAAAGTTAGGTACTGAAATTTAAACGGATCGCACTTGTTACTGACTCAAACTCGGGAAATAGATACAAATAACCGTATACAAAAACTTTTGAAAATATTTTAGGACTACTACGAAGACATTCAATTTTTAAAAGTTCACATAAGTAAATCTAATGAGAGATCCATATATTAGACATCTAATACCTACAGAGTGAGAACAAATACCTGTAATGATATCTAATATTATATTATTTTTTCGCAAATAAAATATAGAAGTAACATCGTCATCCACAACCTTTTTTAAAATGTTTCATCGGAGTCATTCATAATTCGATTTGGTTGGATAAACGTTAATTCAAATACGAAGAGTTCATTGAAAGTCGAATAAAATCAGAAAGTGCTGACACAATCTTTCCCGTACGCGGTAAAAGTTAGGTACTGAAAAATAAACGTATCGCACTTGTTACTGACTTAAACGCGGGAAATAGATATAAATAACCGTATACAAAAAATTTTGCTTATGAAAATATTTTAGGACTCCTACGAAGACATTTAATTTTAAAAAAATCACATAAGTAAATCTAATTAGAGATCCATATATTAGACATCTAATATCTACAGAGTGATAACAAATAGCTGTAATGAAATCTAATATTATATTATTTTTTCGCAAATAAAATATAGAAGTAACATCGTCATCCGTTAATGTATATTGCAATATGTGGAAGAGGCAAAGAATTAATGTAATTTAATATCCATAAACACACAATAAAAATCCAAATATACGATCACTGGTGCATTGAGCCCTATATGCGGTTAATACTCACCATTATGATAACATTATTACTACTATTATTCTCGAATATGTACAGATTACAGAACAAATAAACGCAATAATACAAATTGAATCTGAAAAATGCATAAACGTGTGACCTTTAACCACACAACATTGTAAAAGCCATATCGTATATATGTTTACGCCCCTCTATAGCTATGTTTATTTATTTATCCTCGCTAATTAATAATAGTTTAATTACAAAGTAATATAAGTTGTCAGTCGATATATTATACATTTATACCTTTGCAAACCATTTATCCTCAAGATCTTCATATATACTTATATCAGAGATTGATAAACTGCAATATCATTTCACTCTTTACTTTGTTAGCACACTCATACATAGGTGTGATTTTTCAAGACTTTTATGTTTCTGTACCGTTCAGATAAATGTTACGAAAATTGATATATTCATACTTGAATAGGGAATATATTCTATTATCCTCACTATTGAAGTTTGTTCTGTTATTAAGGGGGTAACTATTACAAAGTATTTCGTGATGACTTCAGTTTTTATCGAAATGGTGTTCTTTTTGTTAGAGCTTTCCAGGTAGTTTTATGACATTATAGAATTTATGTTCTGTGTTAGCATCTCTAATTTATATCACCTGTGCACAATGAACAAAGTACCTGTATTATGTACAATTTCACCAATAGTATATAATGAAGGAGGATGCATATTAATGAATGCAAAAAGTGTGCAGTGCATCCGCGGTGAAAGAGAAACTTTAAAAAATGATAACATGTTCATATAAACGAATGTCATTCTCTCGCATGCTTAATCCTACAGTTGTGTATTTGTCTATTTTTAATATAATTGTAATGTAAAAAAAAATTGAGCCGTCACGCGACTCCTGGCAGATGTGAAACACATATGTAACATAGTAAACAACACTGTATACACTATAGGTATGCGAGCTCATTGCGGCATGAGAGATTGCACACAGTCGCTTGCGCAAAGCATCGCGTCCCCACGTCTCGCCACGCCATCAGGCACACTATCAGGTTTACCCTCGCCTATAGAGGTTTCACATAAAAAATTGAATGTAATTACAACAGGCCTAAAAAAAATTTAGTCCAAAAAAACATTACTGCATTTCACATGCGGTAAAAGTAAAACTTTAAAAAAATATTCATATAAACGATAATCTATTCTATCTCATTCTCTCGCACGTTAAATCTCATAAATGTATTCGTTTGTCCCTTTTTTAAATGTCGCTTTTCGTTTAATCGAGTTTCAAATCACAACGGTGCTAAAGAAGTTTCAGAAACTCCCGATTCTATTATATGACATAGATAAAATATATGCAGAATGAATGTCATTATTACCAGGATACTGAACGTTTCGTACATTAAATTGAATTTGGGTATAAATTTTGTGATGGTAAACGGAAATAGTATACAATGTGTAACAATCTCTTTTACTTTCACGTTTAACTACACTAGCATAGATTTATAGCTATATTATATAAGTGTCTATAGATGTAAGCCAATCTTACGTTTATGTACCAGTGGCTTCATATTTATAAATCGAATTATTTGCGCAACCGAACGTTTCACCGACATCGGAAAAGGAAGGCGGACGCGTCACGGTCGAAAGAATTAAACAAGCGTTCGTGATATTACACGCGTAGGTACACATATAACTAGTTCTTTGGGTAACAATAATTACTTGCACTAAACCCCGAACGGTTCATTAAACTTACTTATATTTGAATGGTAAGCATATGAGCTGACCATCGGCAAACGTTAAATTGACAATTAATGTAACTTTATTATCTAACCTACTTATTATACTTATACTAGTAGCCGTTCAGTGGTCTAGTTTCAAACATTGAAATAAAAAATTAGAATAGTTTTTATAGTAAAACTTTTCCAATTGCTGTTTTGTGTAGATCGTATGAAAAAGGATACTTTACAAATTTTCGTCTCTAGAACCCAATACATATTATTATGATTTGACGGGTCTAGAAAGCGTTATAAGCACTTACATTGAGTAGGTACTCAAAGTTAGTACCCAACGCGTTCAACACCCCTTAAATCATATATGTGTAAAAAAGCGAAAAGCTAAACCGATACATACATATTGAACAATTGGACTCCCCAATAAAACTGAATGGTGATTCCTGCGTCAGTACAATTAACAAAGTTTTTTTTAAATAGACATTGTAACCACTTATCTTCAAACCGTATTTGCTTTATTTCCATAAGAAATATACATACATATATAAATACTGCATTGACATCTTTACGAGTAAATACCAAGTACCTAATTTTCAACATTGGTTTGTAGGAAGAACTGACATCTAATTAGTAAATAACACTTAATTTTGGTCCACCTTTTCCTAAAGTATACAATAAACAGCCCACAAAAGAAAAATGGCCGTATTTTATTGCCTAACACATTACATGCTAGGCTTCTTCCTCATTTTCATCAGGTGTGACTGAGGCCAAGCGACGCACAGTATACCATAAAAATGATATCGAAACAAGTAAGCTACAGTTCGGTCTAACTTCTTACCTGCTCTAAATATAGTTGCCCAGAACAAATTCAGATATTAATACGTATTATATAATACATGTATACCATGGAGCCAACATAAGGATAAATAAATGCCAATTTTAGATTCCTATAATTATTAAACTTTTTTAATTTTATTTTTGCATACTATCTTATATTAAATTATTACTGCTATTGTTGAGCAGCTAATGTCATTACAAGTTTCCTACGATCATTTTCAATTAACTAACAAGATGATGGCCGTCTTGTTAGAAGTTTCCAGGGAGATTTTGTGTGTATTCTGAATGCATGCTCCATGGTATAATTTCTGATCCACTCCAATAACCAAACTATATTACGTAAAACACCACCAATATACATACATAATATAGAGCTGAGTAACAGAAGATTATGAATAAAATATAAAGTTCACTACATGACATTCCAAGATCCCGTCAAAAATTCGCTTATAATATTTTAACTTTGCTTTCTATTAAACTTTTGACGACATTATGCTCAAGCCCGAACTTACGGCTATATTCAGAACGGCCAAAAAGACTGAAGGAGACTATATTCGATTTAAGAAACACTTTAGCTTAAGGATCTTTTAGTTAGAGGAATAATTAACTAGCGTTGGTGAAAACGGCTATAAATGTATCTGATGAGTTTTTGGCGGGATCTTGGTCTGTCATGTAGTGGATTTTACATATTTTTTTATTTATAATCTTGTGTTACTTTACTCTATATTGTGTAAAATTGGTGGTGTTTTATGTAATATAGTTTATTTATTGTGCATAAATGAAGTGAATGGAAAATAATACCATGGACCATGAATTCTGAGATGCCACAAAAACTCCATGGACTCGACAATGGCAGTAATAATCTAAAAGATTGGTTGCCAAAAATAAAGTTAAAAAAAAAATATATCTGACGGGAGGCACAATACAATATGAAAACAAGTTTGACCGATTAGAGATCATGACCCATGTGAACTCGTCGCTATCAGGCTCGCCTAAACATTTCTCAATTACTGGGTGTATATTGGTTAGTGACATTAAACATTTATAATTACTAATTGAACAACATAATTCCATATCACCCCGACATACGTACACAAGTATACATATGGCGGAAGGGTTTCTATTTTTCCTTTTTTTTTTTTTCCTCGAACTGACTACGCTATTGACCCTGCAGGGTCTTTTTGACCGATTAGAGATCATGACCCATGTGAACTCGTCGCTATCATGCTCGCCTAAACATTTCTCAATTACTGGGTGTATATTGGTTAGTGACATTAAATATTTATCATTACTAATTGAACAACATAATACAGATCACCCCGACATACGTGCACACATACACACAAGTATACATATGGCGGAAGGGTTTATATTTTTCCCTTATTTTCGAACTGGGTTAGTTTAGATTAGCAGTTGTCAGACACGAGGTAGAGGCGGAGGTGCTTGCCGCCGTATATCAATATACGGCGGTTAAGAAACGAATGGGGGAGCCTCTAGCACCCAGAGAAATAGAGGAAAAGCGAAAAGCATCGAGGGAGGAAGTAGTGGAAAGGTGGAGGCGGGACCTGGCGGACGCCCGGTACGGTCGACACACGATCGACGCCGTCTGCCTGGTCCTGCCGGATTGGTATAATAGAGGATACGGCTCCCTGACGTTCCGTCTGGTGCAGGTCCTGACCGGGCACGGTTGCTTCGGTTGGTACCTGCATCGGATAGTACGCAAAGAGCCGACCGCCGTATGCCATCAGTGCGGCGTTGACCCGGACACCGCGCAGCATACTCTGTCTGAGTGTGCTGCGTGGGAGGAGCAACGTCGCACTCTGGCTGCGGCGGTAGGGCAAGATCTCTCACTGCCGAGCGTGGTTGCAGCCATGCTCGGTAGTGAGGATAACTGGAATGCAATGGCCTCCTTCTGCGAGGAAGTCGTCTCGCAGAAGAAGGCGGCGGAGAGGGTCCGTGAGCATGATTAGCTTGTTCGATCCCTTGCCGCCCCCACAAAACGGTCTGTCGGTACACCGTGGGGTTTTAGTCCGTGCGACTCGGACATAACCCACCCTCTCCCCCGGGAGGGTGGCGTATCCATAAGGGATTTCCCCACGTTAAAAAAAAAAAAAGTTGTCAGACACGAAATACACGTTTAAATTCGTGAGGCTCACATGCCGATAGATACGTGTGTCTCAGTGATTCTTATATGTATGAATAGCTAGTTTAGTTTAGCTTAGATAGATTCGCGAAGTTGTATGCAAGGACCAAGCTAAGGTTCGGGCACTCTGGATCTTATTGCCAAGCGGCGAAGTGCTTCAAGTGCTCGCCTTAGTAGTCCAGTGAATCTGTGAAGTTCCGTCAATAGCGTAGTCAGTTCGAAAAGAAAAGATATACATATATTGGCGATAAGCTAAAAGACAGTCATTATGACTGTCTTTATTACCATGTCTGTAGTCACGGCTTTCCCTTGAGGGGTGCGATCAAGGACAATGAGAACCATGTCATATGGAGCCCTGGTGCGCGGAGAGCGCATACGATGAACCTCGCGAACAGGAATCTTCTGTTCTTTGAGGTCGTCGGAAATGTCGTAAGTCGGGAGTTCTGAAGGAACCCTACGGATCACAACCCGTAGTTTACGCTCCTCTTCGAGAGAGTGCGTGAAATAACCCCACTGGTTGTCCCGAAGGAAACGAGTGAGGTCACGATGGGCGGTGGACGTGGCTACCTTCACCTGAATACCTACAGCGGTATTCACAGCGGAGGTGTAAGGGATGCCTGCCGTTTCCAGCAGGCTAGAAATTTCAACCCAAGACGCTTTGTCTTGGATCGTAACGGGGGGCGGTGGGCGGGGCTTTTTGCCCGAAACTGCGGAACCCGCAGTTTTAGGCGAAGCGGGTCTAGAGGGCGCTGGTGTCGTCTTTGGCACTTTCGCGCCATCGACATTGACTATTTTTTTGGAGGGCAAACTGCCTTCCGGATCTGATGAGGAGTTGGAGCGCTTCTTACGCGGTTTGCGGTGCGTGACGGTGGTGAAGCCATCGTCCGCAGGAGGGGCTTGCTCAGCAGGAGGATCTTGCTGAGCAGGAGGGTCTTGCTCCATATTGGAGCCAGAATCGGAATCGCTGTTTCTATTTTTCCCTTATTTACGAACTGGGTTAGTTTAAATTAGCACAGTTGTCAGACACGAAATACACGTTTAAATTCGTGAAGCTCGCATGCCGATACATACGTGTCTCAGTAATTCTTATATGTATGAATAGCTAGTTTAGTTTAGCTTAGATAGATTCGCGTAGTTGTATGGAAGCTAAGGTTCGGCCACTCTGGATCTTAATGCCAAGTGCTTGAAGTGCTCGCCTTAGTCTTCCAGTGAATCTGTGAAGTTCCGTCAATAGCGTAGTCAGTTCGAAAAGAAAAGATATACATATATTGGCGATAAGCTAAAAGACAGTCATTATGACTGTCTTTATTACCATGGCTGTAGTCACGTACCACTCTAATACAGACACCATACCACCCTACAAAGTTCAAACAAAACCTCGGACTTTGACGATTACTAAAAAAAACAATAAGCTCTCAAGAATTTTGAAACATTACAAATAAAACAACGTATAAATAAAGATATTTATGTATATTCATTTTCTTACAAAATTATTTACAACACCATTATTATGCACATATCCATTGTCATATAAAACATTACAATTGAGATAAATTAACATTTCCGTAGGCGAATTTACAGCTTTTTACTCTAGACTTAAATAAACTAGCTACACCTAATTACAGATCAATTTTAGGCACTGTACTGTAAACATAAATAGTTTATAATAAAGATACTTTTGCATTGACATAATATATAGCAATAACGTGATATACTTTCCTAATACCTAGCAAAAATATGTGACCGCTAAAGAACATAAATAGATTTTATTCTAAACATATGTTACTTTAAAATCGCTTCTAGTGTAAATAAATAAAAATAACTGGTGACTAACGTCCATATTTATAACCCTTATTTATTGCAGTCACAAAAAAGGCAGTAGGTACACATGAATCTCCAAACTTATGACAACATAAAAAAACGATATGATAAACACAAAAAATTAAGGTTTTATGATAGCTAACATTGAAAAAAAAATTATAAAGCCGCTCACCATATATCAAGTGCCTTAAAAAAATTCAATCATAAAATCAATGGCCGTTCATAAAAATTATATCCAATTCGTTAATACCATAACTTGAGATTTTTAATACAAAATATATAAAAAATTAAAACTGATATATAATCATATCGTTTGGACACAATATACAAACACACTTTAAAATTTAATTCTATTTTTATAATGATGTATATACAATGATAAATGTTCTTAGAAGTAGTTAAAGTGTTAGAATACATTAAATAAAAACCAAGAGAAAGATTAGATATAATAGTTGATAAGTGACATTTTTTGAATACGAGGAATGTGTGAACTAAATGTTTATTCGCTAAAAATTTAAAACTAAAATACGGTGATCTATATATCACACAAAAATAATAAACATTATACATAATAACATACTCTTTAATATATGACTATGATTGGTAATTATAGCGACCATGTTATTAATTAAAGTTGCGTGATAGTATTTACAAAGAAAAAAAAACATAAATCATGATTAGATATAATAACTATTTCAGACTTCACACATTTTTTTTCAATTTGAACAAAGAATAAGAAAAAAAATTACTTGGCTGTAAAGTCGGTTTACGGACGATAAAACGCCATAAAAAAACATTAATGAAAAATTGCATACTTTCATGAATTAAATTGAAATAATTCTATACATAGATAGATGTTATACAAGTCGAACGCTTAGGCCGATCGTGCCTCTCTATCGCTTATTCCGCTTGCACTGTGACATGACAATGAGTCATGCTTTTTCGTGCATGCAGCAGGCGTTCATCAATTTACAAGACGTTATAATTTAAAAAAAATGCTAAAGGAAATTAGAAAAAGTGACATTTATATATACACTAATCAATTTCATTCTATTATTAGGCGCGGAACATTTAACGCATCATTGGTTATATATAACAAGTGATATGATATATCACGTGCTAATTACGTGTATCGATGATGCTTGTTACATATCGTAGGGGCGTAAATCCACGCGACCCAAGCTATATAACAATCCGTAGCATTCTACCGTGTTATGAGAAACCTACGCCTAGAACAGAGACAGAGCAATGGCACCGCAGTGATACACGTGCCATCAGTTAAAAAGTGGTTTCGTTGGACGATTTTATTATAACTCCCAAACAACTTTGTGTGCAAGAAGTTACTTCACTTGGAGTCTATTTGTCATCGCTGTGCCATGCTCCGTCTCAGTATTATCCTTAATCACGTAAAAAGTAACTGGTTCGTGACATATCACACTCGATGTAGCAGTGACATAAAATATAACATTACGACGTTCTATATTACAGCTACTATTTCCATGCCTAGTTAATAATAACCCCAGCACAAAATAATCGGAAGACTTTACATCGATATATCGACTGCTTAACTAATCGAGCGCGGGTACAAATTGTATTATTTATTCCGTTTAATGTAGTTATGATAAACACTATAATATTAAGCCGCTATTTACATATATATATATAGGATAACAGAAGCAGATGCCTATAAAAACGAATGTTACAAAACCGTTACTGTACAAGTGTTTTGCATCTTAAATAATTATGATAAAAGTAATACTTTTTTTATAAATACGTTTCGTGTCTCGTGTTATTTGATGCGACATAATAATCGTCGAATATATAGCTAGCTATAGAGAAACAATTTTTTAAGTTGTTGTGAGAATATTATATTTAATATCTTAAAAGGATTTTAGTGCAAGTGTTGTTAAGGAAAAATGAACCCATCGCAGTCAGTCACGAGTGTTACTAACTGAATATGCAATTCGTTATAATAATTTTATAGACTATTTAGTAAGGTCAGATGGCCCGTTAAAAATCTGGTCGATTAGTTCAGTTTCGATTCTCAGCTTAAACGATCATTTATTATTATTATATTCGTCAGTATCGATTTTGATTTAGGGACCGTTCATAAAATATGTCACATGAGGGGTTACCTTTTTAAGCCTCTCCTCCTTATCAATATTGTGTCACGTCTGATAGATTCTCCCATACATGTATAATTATATATGTAATACTTATATATTTATAAATTGAAACGAATTAGTTTTTATCGTAGCAAAGAATTAAAAAAAAAACGAGACAAAAATTTGCATTAACCCTCAACCCTTTTTGTCACATTTTGTGACAGTACGCGACACCCTTTCCCCTTAAGTGAGCCCTCCCTCATAAGTGCAAACAACATCTATAAGTGCAAACTCCGTTATAAGTGCGATCTCCCTCTATAAGTGCGAACTCCACCTATAAGTACGGACTCCCCCTACAAGTGCGAACTCCCCCTATAAGTGCTACCTCGCCCTTATAAGTGCGAACGTATTTTATGAA
This sequence comes from Antheraea pernyi, assembly GCA_015888305.1. Lineage (NCBI taxonomy): Eukaryota > Metazoa > Arthropoda > Insecta > Lepidoptera > Saturniidae > Antheraea > Antheraea pernyi. The sequence goes on along the minus strand of MU158883.1, from coordinate 18,513 downwards.
CGGCCCATTAGAATTAAACTCACCGCAAAGAAGGAACGCGTACGAATTCTAACTAATTATTATATGGTAAATCATTATTAAAAAACGCACATTATATTTATAGCTGTCTACAGATTGAATAGCTACCCGAAAAGTTCTTCTACATTGTCTATAATTGTCTCTGCCATGTGCAAGAATCAATTGATTTATATACTATACATATTTTATTTTCTTTATTCACGTTGTTTTGTTTTCAGTCTTACCTTTGTTATATATACATGGACACTGTCAACAATAAAATGCCGCACACAAGTTAAACGACATTTATACACATGCGTTTTTAACTGTCGCCATATATAAAAATTATATAACGGAAATAAATTATAAAAACTGTATACAAAAACTTTCGTTGTTTTATAAAACATAAAAATTACTGAACCACTCGACTGTAATTGATTTTATATGCGACAGTAAAAAACTTCTTGTGAATTTGACCTTAGAAATATTTTATGTTCACTACGATGTATAATTGTTTGACTGATTTTTTTTTTAATTATTCATATCTGAAAATATCACAATCTCATTGGAGTACTTACTTACTATTCGCTAGCGCCAATTTTATTTGACTTCAGATGGACGTAATCTAATTTTCTAGGCTTTGAATATTTACTTTATAGGTTACGAAATCATTTAACAAAATCAACAATCCATTTTCTCTTTTCGTTGTCATCTAAGAAAATGGTTGATCTGATAGTAAAATAATCGCATAGAGGCCTCGAAATAACATTTCAATTTTTGTATGTAACCATCACTTGTGGTAACATAATAAATACAAAATCAAGAATCAATTTTCATTAAGCATACGATCCATTTCCTATAAATCATTACTATGACAACAATTATTGTAAGCCTTCTCATCCCTTTACAGTCTCAAGACTACTTCGCTAACATTAGGCTAGTTATTAATGTAAATCTTCTTGTCCCCCCCTTATTCCGAAAACTATTGTAATCACATATTTTACATTATAACAATCGATTTCGTAACCCTTCTCATCCCTTTACAGTCCCAAGACTACTTCGATAACATTAGGCTAGTTATTACTGTAAACCTTCTTGTCCCCTCATAGTCACAAGACCATATCAATCACATTCTTTATGACAACGATTATTGTAAGCATTCTTATCCCCTTATAGTCCCAAGACTATTACAATCACATACTTTAAGTAATGACAATCGATTTCGTAACCCTTCTCATTCCTTTATAGTCCCAAGACTATTTCAATAGCATTAGGACAACTATTACTGTATTCTTGTCCACTCTTGGTCATAAGACCATACATGACAAAAATTATTATAACCACATTTATCCTTTGTAGTCCCGAGACTATTGCAATCACATACTTTAAATTATGCCAATGGATTTTGTAACCCTTCTCGGCCCTTTATAGTCCCAACACTATTCCAATAACATTATGGCAATGATTATTGTAACCTTTTTCGACCCTTAAAGTCCCACGAATATTTTGATAACATTGTCCTTTGTTGGTATTATTTAGATTATTATTTCACAAGCACAGTGTATGATGGCACTTGGATATCAGTCCCATGGACTAGTGTGAGCCCGAGTGGACGTTGTGCTGGGCTTTCTTCTTCCGTTGTGCCAACATGTCGTAGAACGGATTGTGGCTGATCGACCGCCGTAGGCATTCGATCCATTCGTCACGTTCCTCTGCAGTAGCTGCTGACATTCTGTAAATCAAACAAAAAAAACAAATCGTAAAAAATAAACACACGCCATACCTGTAGGTGGTAGAGCCACGCTGAAGGTATTACTGATTTCAGTATGAATGGGTCGGCTCGTCCGGGGTTAAATTACCACCCTCTCACAGAAAACCGAATATTTTATATATATATATATATATACTTGTAAATATGTATCGTTATATTACAATCCAATTTTAACCATACATATAACATGAAGGTCAAATTGCCGTTCATATGGTTTTTAGTTTTTGTTTATGATCATATTTTACATGTACAAATAAATTGGAATTAGCTTTAGCTCATTTGGAAATGTAACTTTCTTTCTTCCTTTCTTTCTCTCTTTCTTCCCTTCTAGCTTTCTTTCTTTCTTACCTATATTATATTTTACATATACAAAATTTGAAGATCATGAAAAATAATGTAAAATGTTTGGAACGACTGAAATTGTTTTTTATTTATTTTATTATAGCCGGACGCTGTCTGTCGCTAGCGGGTCGCACCTGGTATACAAGATTATAAAAATTGATCTTTAATCTATATTATTATAGATTAATATTGAAAATTTATTACGAAGTCGCAATGTGAATACCACATTTATTTAGTCGCTAGTCACCTTGTTCGCATGATTGTTTTACATAGCCTCATATGTCTCGTCTCTCTCTCGTAATGTAGACCCATTTTTGGCACTTTGATATTTACAGATCAAAGTTGTAGGTAGTGGCTAGGTTTTTCGTAAAATGAACCAATTAGCAAAAGAACTCCTAAATTTATTTATCACTAGCGACCCGACCGAACTTCGCATGGCTGTTTTATAGTGTTTTGTGTTTTATAGTGCCTCAGTGATATAGACTCATTTTCTGTCACGTTGACATTCACAGCTCATCAAATTTATAAAAGATGAAGAATCTTTACACAAATACATTTTGTTTTTAGAGCGCGTAATTTTAAATCTTTGATATTTAAACACGAAAATATTCGGTTCCAGTAGTTTTTTCACGTGATACATGATTTGTAATTAAGTCTATCGCTAGCGGGTCGCACCTGGTATACAAGATTATAAAAAACGATCATTAATCTATATTATTTTAGATTAATATTGAAAATTTTAACGAATTTATTTAGCGACCTGCCCCGACTTCGCAAGATTCTTTTACGTAGCCCCATATGGCTCTCAGTGATATAGACCCATTTTTGGCACTTTGATATTTACAGATCATCAAAGTTGTAGAAGTTAGGTTTTTGGTAAAATGAACCAACTTGCAAAGTGAATACTAAATTTATTTAAGACTAGCGACCCGACCGAACTTCGCATGGCTGTTTTATGTGGCCTGATAAGTGCCTCCTCAGTGATATAGACTCATTTTCTGTCATGTTGACATTCACAGCTAATCAAAGTTATAAAAGATTTGTATTTAGAGCACGTAATATCAGCGCTCAAGTCTATCTCCATGCAACACTTACTCTTCGAGTGCCTTTCAATTCGTTCAAAGATTTCTTTACATATTGCTGTATATCAAATAAATTATAATATATTTATTATTAAAGTTATAACTTTAAATTACCCATATTACTATAGTCGACGCATTATGAACTGAACCTTCGGGTCATAAGTCATATTTATCTGTCTGTCTCGCTCGCACTTACAGGTCTTATGGCGAGGTGTAGTGATGTGCGTAAGAATTGTAGACGTGCATATCGATAACTTTCTTCCTTCTTCAAAACCACGTCAGAAAATAAATTCTCCATTGCGGGTATTGCGTAACAAAGCGAAAGTAATGTAATGAGTGTCATAACAAAAAAAATCTTATATTTATAGAAAAACAACAACCCTTACTCGTAACGACTAATCAGGAGTTAACAGTGCTAATGAAGACCTGCGATGATGCATCGATCCCGCTATAGTCCGGCTGTAGAAGCTGTAAAGACCTAGCCAGGTCAATAGCATAGTCTAATGAAGACCTTCGATGACGCATCGATCCCGCGTGCGCAGGTAGCTAAGTATCGACGGGTTGCATTGCGTGCACATTCCTACTGTCAGTGACATTTATTGCCCAACGACTCAGTTTAAAATGCGTCAACTATATATAGATGTTCTTTATGTTATAAAATAATAATATCGTGATATGTTGCGAAAAGCTCTCTTAAAGACTGCCTGATATTTCAGGTACTTTATATCAACACATAATGCACATCGGATGCTAGAAATCAAAAACAGAAGTCACCGTTATTAAATTTATGATATGATAAGAAATAACCAAGATATTGTGAACTATATGTACTTACAGATATATTTTCTAATGGAATGATACCCCTCGGTTCTTTATCGGTCGTATATTCAAAATAGTAGAGGCAGTTATCGTTCAGTATAAACCACCGTCTCTTCCACGATTTATATCTGAAATGAAAACAAAAATCATGTAGATATCCCTTTGAAAGTAAATATACTGCAAAGTAGTCTTTAGGACGTTTTCCCAATTCAATATTTTGATAATAATGCTTGCCAATAATGTTAAAAGTACAAAGTCGTAGGTCACTAAATTTCATTTCTCTACTATGAATTCATAATTCTTTATTTTTAATAACACAAAAAGCATCATTACATGCAACGTCATTTGTTTACCAATGTATGCCAAATTATATACGAAGTATTACAGAATAAATGAGGAATGAACATGGTCAGTAGAACATACAACTAGTAATTGTGTATTGTAAGTACGAATTAAACGGACTTAAAATATCAAGTATGTAGAAAGTAAGAATCTCTCAATAAATCGTACTGACACTTTATAATCAAGTCTACTATGTTTTTAAAAGATTATGTCTAATGTTTTAAGTGTTACAGAACCGCCGCAATCGCATCTATTTTTAGCAGCAAGTAATAATGCTCACGCTATTGTGTTTTGGTCTCATAGAGTAAGTATTTACACAATCTATTTCTTATCAATAATGATTATTGATAGCTGTAGGCTGTAATGTTCGCTCAGCGTCATATAAATTTGATGCCAATTGGTTTTCTATTATAAAAATTAAAGTGTCACCTCCATACAGTTAAACGATGATCTATGAATCATTTAAATTCATTATTTGGTTTACTTAAGTGTAGTTTGTTGTGTGAAAATACATACTAAATATGTTCGATTTGTTTACAATCTCCATACATGAGATTTAATACCCGGCGTACTGGTACGTGCTGTATATCCTTTTTTTTTTTTTAACGTGGGGAAATCCCTTATGGATACGCCACCCTCCCGGGGGAGAGGGTGGGTTATGTCCGAGTCGCACGGACTAAAACCCCACGGTGTACCGACAGACCGTTTTGTGGGGGCGGCAAGGGATCGTGCAAGCTAATCAACCTTGTAGAGCCGCCCCCACGGTCCGCCCGGCGGAAGGTGACCGCCGGGTTCCTACCTATAGAGGGACAGACCGGGTACACACCGGCTGTCACCCTCGTCCGCCGGACCTGTGCAATGAGGAGATGGGCCCCCCGGCCCATCCCCTCAGGTCCGGCTACACGTGCTGTATATCCTAGGATTAAATGTTATATTAACACTTGGCTGTATGCTATGCTATGAGAGTTCTGTTCATTTTTATAATGTAATATTTGTTGGCGCCACTATACGGTATGTCATATAGTCTTACTTGCGGTGCATCTTGGCTGTATGCTATGAGTGTCTTTGCCTGTTCTTTTTTTAAACAAAAACTTATTGTTCCAATATAAACAATATAAACCTCAAAAAGTTTTATTTATTGTATTAATCTCAATTTATTCAGCAACAAAGTGGGCGAGGACTGTTGATAGATTATAAACCTCTCTCAATGGTACGCCGTTACTTTTGATTTTCATTGTGCTTGTCGTTAATAACATTGTGGTTATTTTACAGTGTCATAATTTAAAAAAAAATTACTACCTGCCACCCTGCTTCCACAGCCAACCCTCCTTGTCTGGATTGAAGAATGTGTGCATGAGATCGTTTCCGTCGTCCTCAGGAATCTTAAATGGCTCCGTCTTTATAGACTCGTACAATGACTGCAGATTACAAACATCCCAAAATTGTATAAATGTTAATGCCAATAATAATTAGAAAAATATATTCAATAAATTATATTGTTAATAATCACTTATATTACAATACTGTGATAATTTAGTGACGCCATAGGAGAATCACAATAGATGCCAGAAATTTCTATAAACATATGTGTACAGATATTTTTTTAAGAAAAGCGACATATATATTTACTATGGCACTCTCTAATTACATAATATAAAAATTTAATAATTAAAATACCAACTTAAAAATCTAGATATATCCAAATATATTTAAAACCATTATAGCGTATATGCATTGTAAATGGAGAAATGACTCTGTAGGGTGTTGGCCATTTATATTGTCTCTGGCCTTTTTGAAAGCGAACGAAATATTCGGTGTGACAGACGGATATATATTTTTCTTCAACATACAAGTCCATATTAAAAGTCTCGATTGCAAAATCAGTGTTTAATTTATCACATACATATTGTATTGAACACGCCCCAAAAACTCCTTTGACGAAACGATTTAACTTTATTCTTATAATACATAGATGAGTTATGACTGATCGTTCTTGCGAAGTTCTGCACTATATACTACAGGTTATAATTCACATAAGTCACATTACAATTTGTAGGTTAATAAAAACAACATGACTCTTCGAATGAACATCAATAGTAACTATGATTATTTTATTGCACAAGGTTGTAAGAGAACGTAACGAAAATGCAAAAAATACATACACAAATTCAACAATATACAAAATAAACAGCTTGTTTACTAAAACACGACACATCAACTGTGAATTTCAAGTGATCGGGCTGATTATCGTGCTCAGTCGGTTCGCAGATAACGTTTCCTCATAAATTCATGTTTACATTCCTATTTACGTCAATGTCATCGTCTTGTCAGTAAACACGGGCAAGTCTTATCAGTGTTATAAAAAAACGAATCTATGTCAAAGTCGCTTAATTAGGACTTATGAATAAATCCTCTTATTATATTTTTGTTTATATCATAGGAGGCAAACGGACAGGTGGGATAGACACTTGCAACACCAGGGGAGTCGCAAGTACGTTGCCAACCTGTTTTGGGAGAGAGGGGGAGGAAGAGAAGGGGAGGTGGGCCTCGGGCGCTCTCACTGACCGAACGAAACGCAACAATGCAAGCACTGTTACTTCACGTCGGCTTTCTGCGAGATGGTGGTACAGAAAAAGACAAAAGGTACCTTCATCCATCCTTCGTCCGTAGGGTCTATTAAATACCCATAAACACGAGCGAAACCGCGTACTAAAAGTTAGTTATTTGATTATTGATAAATAACTAATAAATACTAAAAGCAATCTTCAATAATGTTCAGAGAAAAATAATGGATGTATTGTTTAATGTTATAATACTTTAAGACAATAGGCATTTACGTTCAGCTTTTGTATAACAAAGATACAACCATATTGCAAAGTCAAAAGGTTTAAAATATTAACATCGGTTCGTTGAGTCCATGTTAAACGTTACAAATACAATAAGGAAAAATTATAAAGAATTCTTTGTACGCACAAGTACAATGTCCTCGCCCACCTTTTTGACCGCTCTGAATATTTGCGCTGAACACAAATTTGGTATAAATACATATGATATTATTAATATTCAGACAACTTAAGGATAAATAAATGACAATTTTATATTTCTATTACATTTGTATTTTGTTCTGTATTAACCTTTTTTTTTTTCGAACTGACTACACTGTTAGCCTGGCAAGGCCTTTACAATTTCACCGGACTACTAAGGCAAGCACTTAAGTCACTCAGAAGATTTTATTTAGACAACTAGCTCCATGGTGCACGGCACACCTCGGCTAGGGCTGTTGTCGAAACCGCGAATCTAACCTAGCTAAACTATTGAATTTAAATTGTATGATTCACAAACGTTTACACGTATATCGAATGTGGTTTTGTATTGACCTCTTGATTATGTTACAAAAAATATTATTAATATTCAGACAACTTAAGGATAAATAAATGACAATTTTATATTTCTATTACATTTGTATTTTGTTCTGTATTAACCTTTTTTTTTCGAACTGACTACACTGTTAACCTGGCAAGGCCTTTAAAATTACACCGGACTACTACGGCAAGCGCTCAAGTCACTCAGCCGATTTTATTTAGACAACTTGTTTCAGGGTGTACGGCACAACTCTGATAGGGCTGTTGTCGAAACCGCGGATCTAACCTAGCTAAACTATTGAATTGAAATTGTATGATTCACAAACGTTTACACGTATATCGAATGTGGTTTTGTATTGACCTCTTGATTATGTTACACGCAAGCCCGAAATTACGTCTATATACAGAGCGATCAAAAAGATAGAAGACCGTAGTAACCTTTATAATTATCATAAACCAAACAATTGCGTATAAACTTAATTAATCGAGTTTATTTTAATTGTAAATTTATAACCGATAAACAACTATATATACTTACATACATACACTTACATAGTAAACTCGCGCAATATTATAATAAAACCCACAATATATTTCTTATAATTTACCTATTAACAATAAGGGTAAATAGGACACGGTTACTATACTGCTCCATACCATTAGTAGATAATGGTATTATTTAAAGGTTTGTTTATTATACTTAAGTATGATTCATTCGACAATTCCGCGAAATACAGTCACTCTTTTCATCCTATCACCTCACTTTCCTTTTTTCTAAATATTCGTATAACATACACAAGAATTTTCTATAGTACATTTTTTTTTTCGAACTGACTACGCTATTGACTTAGCAAGGTCTTAACAGCTTCACTGGACTACAACTATAGTATCGCATTTGACGATTCCTTAACTTATGCTTTTATTCAATATTTATTTCATACTAGCGGGCCCGGTGGACGTTGTCCAGCCCTGATAAAAAAAAAACTTGTGAAATGATATACCCAAATCACTTTACCTACTGGTGAAAACCGCATGAAAATCCGTTCAGTAGTTCGAGTTTATCGCGAATAGACAGACAGACTTTGTTTTGTAATATGTAGTGATGTACTCAAATGAACGTCTATCATAGTAAATTAAATAAAATTATGTAAAAATATATATATTATCCTATTACAAAATAATTATTACAGCATTCTCGTAATAATAAAAACAAATGTTATACTTCTAAAAGTATTTAATAGTTAAACTCGTAAACATAAATAAATAAGAACATATAAAATTCAGTAACGGAGAGTTATTTTGAATGAATTTAAATTAAATTTTCCGCTATATATAACATACTGTAATTTTTAATGACTCATAAATTCGCAATCGTCTTAATAATTAATTATTTGTCATTACTGTATCAATAATATAGTTATTGTAAACAAGTTGAAATAGTTATTACAGTTACAAAGTAACGTTATATGTTCTAAATATACCAGAGTATCATTTTATGGGTAAATCGAAATAGAAAGATGTTAAACACGTTTCGTGATAAAAATAACGTTATCTTTACTTATATTATAAATGCGAATGTGAGTTTGTTTGTTTGTTACACTTTCACGCAACAACCACAGAACCGATCATCTGATTTTTTTAAAGTTTTACCTTTGGCAACTAGTTTTTTTAGTTGATTCTTACTACCACTGTCGAGTAGGTAATTATATTACAAGTTTCTTGCGATTATTTTAATGAACTAACAAGATGGCGGCACTCTTGTTAGAACTGTCCTGGGCGTTTTTATGGCAAGTCAGTATCCATGCTCTGTGGTACTTATTATTTCGCTACCACTTCGCTTGTGCAAAATAACCAAACTATATTACGTAATACACCACCACTATTACAATAAATAGAGTCGACTAACACAAGATTATGAATAAAATATACAGTTCACTACATGACTACATTACCAGATTCCCGCCAAAACTTCATGAAATTTTGCATACAAAGTTGTCAGGGGTACAGAAAAGAACATACCATTAATCAAGATGAAAAAATATTACTACTGAGGGATAAGTCAACTCTATATTATAGCGAGTAAAACCGCGGCGAAAAGCCAGTAGTATCTTTAAAAATCAGCCTTTAAATCTCTCACTCTCCAGCATGCGAAGGACATGTTAGTCGATGATCAATCGAGTTACGACTCGGAGCTACACAAAGGCGTAAGTTAAATTGATTATTATTGTTAGACATGAGTAATATACCACTGGTCGACAAGCAATAAAGTCAATTCATCTTAAGAGTTACAATCGGTCAATCAGCGGCACAGCGCACCGACATTTAAGCATAACCGAATAATACCAATATATAACCTATATATGTATCACGCATCACTATTCCGCTAATAATCTTTTTAAATGTTTGTATGAAAAAAAAATCGCTAAATGGAACGGAAAAGTAAAACTTTGAATTAAAAAATCAGCATATATCTATACTAATATTATAAAGAGGTAGAGTTTGTGAATTTTTGAGTTTGTGACGTTGTAAGGGGTAATCTCAGGAACTACTGGTCCGATTTGGAAAATTCTTTCAGTGTTATATAGCTCATTTATCAGGGAAGGTTATAGGCAATATATCGTCACGCTAAGACCCATAGGAGCGGAGCAGCAATGAATAATGTTGCAAAATCGAGGTATTTTTTTCCTTTTCGGAGCTTCCGCTGCGTTTTAGCGCAAAATAACCATTCCACGCTTACGTATTACCGCCCAACGAAGTTGGCACGGGTCGGCTAGTACATACATACAGTGACTGAATGAGGTAGAAACCAAGCAAGGGGGATGACTTCAAAAATATTGACAGATAAAAGTTAAGTTGATTAGTTAGCATTTTATTTCAATAGATGGCGTAATGTGAAAGGAACATTTGGTTTCATTTTCTTCGTTAATAACATTCGTCTGTAGCCGACCTGGGTAACTGCTACTAGGTAGTATTGGATAAAAGTATTTGAAAACTTTATATGAGAAGCTACTACTGCGCGAGTCTTTCTGTGTGAAAATGGTATATCGTTTGGAGGGAACAACGTATATCATCTGAATTAATTATGGACAGTGTATTATTTTTTTAAATTGTAATTTCGTTATTACCGCCTAATCATATAACTCTATTATTAAATTTAGGTTATTTCTGTTAATTTTCGTCACTTCTTAACCCCACAAAGTAATATGTTGGAATTTAGCATAAGTCATAAATCGACGAGTAAAAGTGTCCTTTAAAATGTTCAGCTGTTTCAGAGATAAGACCAAACGAACAACATAACCCTACAACTTGTTTTATACGTAGCTATGTACAGTTTATTATTTTTCGGAATTTTCTGTAGCTAATATTTTTTACCTGATAATGAAATTCGTACAAAAGATAGTTCATCTCTTATGAGGACAAATTATCAAGAAGTATAATGTATCCTAACCGGTATGATAAATGTGGATGGGATTTTGTTACGCTACCACTCCATAACTATTCAACCAACAGTCATGAAACTTTGCATACACGTTGGCAGGTGTATATAAAAGCACAAAGGATACTTTCCATATGAAAGGCTAAAGGGAAAAACTGGCTAAGTAACATTTATAAAACTTTTCAGCAGGGACAATAAAATTTTTGAAAACATTTAATATAATGGACGTGAATACATTAGAAAGAATGATTATGAAAGAAATTTTTATATGTTATATGTATTTGGAATTGTTTTCTGTGTAAAATATGCCTAATACTAATTAAACTAAGTGACAAAACACGTTTTACATAGTCATATTATGAAATGAGTATTTTTCTGGCCATAAACAACAAAAAAATTGACTTCACCAGTTTTTCCTTGTACCGCTTCACATAGGAAAGAAATACTGTTCTCAAAGGATATGTCAAACTTATATTAAAACGTCAGAAGCTGCGAGTAATACATAGTTATATATAGTACAATAAATGAACTCTGCGCGAGCCGGATCAAAGTCAAATTTAATCGACCGTAAGTGGAATCGTTTGTACAGACGATATAAAGCTATTTAAAAACTCACCAAGAGCAACTCCTGCGGTAAGTCGCCACCATTGTTGATTCCGCGGTTCATCGCCACAAACTGTTCTGGTGCCGGTTTGTCCTTAACGCTTGGATTGTGCAACGAGGTGTTCAGCATTATAATAGCGAAACTCAACACGTAACACGTGTCCGCGTTCGTGAATATATCCGGGTTCAACTGGCAGTAGCGCTGGGCGAAGCACTCCATCATGCGATCGATCTTTTGAGCTTCGCCTGGCAGACGGAAGCTCCAAAGGAATTGTCTGAAACAATCGTGATTAACAATTAACATTAAAGCTAAATGTACCCGTATAATCAGTAGTCTTCATTTGTCTAATGTTATTAATTCACAGTTATGTTTCAGTCTTCAAATTATCCAAAGTAATTAAAACTAGCGGGAACGGCAGACGTTGTCCTGACCTGATTATTAAAAAAATCCTTGACAAATTACATACCAAAACCTCATGAATAACTTTATCCACTGGTGAAAACCGCTTGGAAATCCGTTCAGTAGTTTTCGAGTTTATCGCGAACAGACAGACAGACAGACGCGGTAGTGGACTTTGTTTTATACTATGTAATAATAATAATTATAATGATTATGAAATACGCTAACTTTTTTTAACTTTACATAGACTTTTACGTTTACGTATTTACTTCTTTTGAATTTATTACAACCGTTGCCTATTTATATTAAATAAAAGTAAAATAAGCCTTTATTGCTGTAAATATAAATTGCTTACAAACTACATTAAAATATGTTTGTGTATTTATGATATATTATCGGCACCCGGTTTTTCCTATTACAGCTTGTCCTTCGACAAAGGCCTCCTCTAAAGATTTCCATACTTCTCCATATCTTGGTGTTCGGTTTGCCTATTTCTATTACCTATTTTTAAATATTTTAGTGACGCTAATTTTAAAAGCTTATTCGAAAAAGTAAATTTTAGTTAATCGTTAAACAAAGTAAATAAAATGATGACGGTGGTAATGAAATATTTTTACACCGCCACAATTGGCTCGCGCACAGAATTACAAAAGAAAACAGTACAAAAGGTAGCAATTACGATAGCAGGGAATGAAAATATGAATGTGATAGCCAAATATTTTTACAGCGCTACTGTTAACTTGTACACAAAATATATTTTTCAAACATATTAAATTTCAAAATAACGTTACACTTAAAAGATAGAGAGATCTTAAACTTTGGAAATCCTGTCCAGGAAAATTTGTGTTCTGAAGAACTTGTACGTATAAGAAACATCTAACATATTGATTGAATAAAAATGCAGTTTTAAATTTAACACATTTTCCGCTACAATAATTTCCTCACACTATGTGTCTATTTCCAGTGTATATCTATAAAACAAAATTTTATCTGTTACTTTTTATCTAAAATTTAGTTCATATATTTGCTTTGAGGTTAGTTTTTTTTTTATAAATAGAGCTATTTCAAATACATGTTATGTTTGTTCTAACTTTTAATCCGTGATCCAATTATTTTACATTAGCTTTTGAGAAACAAAATTTATATTGTTTATTCAGAAACATGTACTATTTTATGTATTCATAAATATATAAGACAATCTTTATTTCCCTATGGTGATTCTCTTTTTTTATTAAACAATTTTTTATCTATACTATTATTATAAAAGATAATGTTTGTGACTTTGGACGTTAAGGGTAATTAATTTCCGGTACTTCTGATCCGATTTTGAAAATGCTTTCATTGTTTGGAAGTGTATATTATCCCTGAGTGCTATACTTTTTAATGTGGTAAACATATATTTTCAATAATTAATCACTCTAAATGTAATTGAAGTCGGCAAAAATGTGGTAGCACATGGTGTGCGCTGCATGAACGGTTTAAAATAAAGGAATAAAATCTATTGCAAAAAAAAGTCTGCGGTACCATTTATCTAAGTTTAATATCTGAGCCAATTTTTTTTTTTTTTTGGTATAATTAAAATAAATATTACAATTAGGCTGGGTTGGGGGGGCTTTGATCGGGTTCT